>OY756430.1:2897184-3285388 GCA_963576905.1 Mystacides longicornis | reverse complement strand
TTGTCGGATCACAATATAATTAATGATAAGCAATATGGGTTCGTCCCTGGGCTTGGAACCCAGGACGCGATAGCCAAGCTTACTTCAGAAATATATGGCGCATTGGATACGGGTTGTAGATGCATAGGCACCTTTATTGACTTAAGGAAATCATTAAGGGTTGCGCCCTCCCATACCCCTGGATGTTTCAGGAACCTAAGTTCTCATTTCATCCAGACTTTATAAGCCAAAAAAAAAAGGAGACAAAAAGTGCAAGGTTTCAGAATAAAGTCGGAAGGACTTCATCTGACGCGCAAAGAAGAAAACAAAGAAAAAGATCCTTGCAACAAATAATTCATTTAAGTGTAAATTAAAGAAAAACTTCAGATTGAGTTGACAATTATAATTAAATTAAATTGCGGAAATGATTCCTGGTTGGTTGATGGTTAATGATTCCTCCCAACAACTACACCATAACCAAATCCCACCAAATAATAAAAAGAAACAAGCTACAACACATACTCAAACCAAAAATAAACCCATCACCGTTTTTTACTAGATTAAACCCATACCGCAAAAAAATGCACCCACAATAAAAGTTATAGAGGTAATGAATTTTGAAACACGCATCTTAACGAGACTACGTGAGTGGTGCCTCGCTGACGGGTTGCATCAGGTTATCCCATTGCTCTCTCCAGTCCTCCGCGAAGGCGCAAAAACACCTAAAGTTCTTGAGATTTAGGAAAATCTCCCCAAACCAAATAGGTCTGGGCGTGTCATGGGTGAATCCAGCCATCAGCTCGTCTCTCGCGATGTTCATCATAGGGCATTCCCAAAGAATATGGTCCGAATATTGCCGTCCTCCCCCACACGGACACCATGGATTAGAAGCCAGACCAAGATCATAGAGCTTTGCTTTCAGATTTCCATAACCCGTTATCAACTGTGAGGTCAAAAAATCAAAGACAATAAATTTACGGCTCAACCTTGATCTTATGTCTAGGAAGAAATGATACACCAGCCTCGCAGACAACCCACAGTTCCATCTGTCCTGCCAGACCTCTATTGTTCTTTCACGAACGCCCTCGATTGCATTTTTTAAACTACCGTGTTTTGTATTTATTCTAGCTATCACACCAAAATATTTTACGAAACCTTCTACTTTAAGCGATCTAATAGCTGAAGACTGCAAAACCTCCAGATCAGCCGGCAAAACACCAGCAATTACTGGTAAGCCATCACTAGCAGCAGTCCTACACGCCTGTGTTAAAGATAACAAGACCGGTCTCTGACCTCTTAGAAGAGCTGAGGCAATATATCCAATATGGAGTCTGTGAGACCATGCGCGAGATGCGTATGATACCTGGGCAACAAACGTTGCACGATATACTACAAGCAAGGTACTCGGTCTAAAACCCCATGTCCTACTACTGAGCTTCCGAAGAAGTGCAAACAAAGTCTTCGACCTATCACACACAGATTTTGCATGTGGAAGAAAGGTAAATCCTCTATCCAACGTGACTCCAAGATATTTAAAAGAGTCAACAACTTTCACACTATTATCCCCCATTTTAAGCACCGGGTTACGATTTCTACTCAAATTCCCTTTCATCAATAGTGCCGCGGTCTTGGCTGCTGAGAATTCCAGTCTATTTAGACTGCCCCAATTCATTACATCATGAATGATTCTTGAGCATTCACTCTCAATCGAGCTTCAAGGGCATCATCCGCATATGCAATTATTTATTTATTTATTTATTTATTTATTGTAAAGACACCAACAGAGCATTGATAACACATACAAAGATAAACATAATATTATAAAACACATGCACCCCCCAATGCTCCAATAACAGGCGTCTGTAATATAATTAACGTAATCATGCGAATATGTATCATCTGTCAAAAGTCATTTGGAGTATAGGTACGTATCATTTAAGTTATTTCGCTTATATACTATATTAGGTCAATTGTTAAGTTTGACAATTCGAGCAAAAACAAAACAAAAAAACAAATTATTGTGGCATTATCAGGAAGAATCATTGTCAATAAATCATCAAATAAGACATTCCACAAAAAAGGTCCAAGATCGGATCCCTGTGGACATCCCATGGTAACTTCCCGTTCGATCACACATCCTCCATAGGTAATTGTAATCTTTCGATCGTTAAAATAATCCGAAACAATGCTGAACAAATCAGGCGGGCAACATCTTAATTTCAGTTTGTCTAATATAAGGGGTCACCATGCGTTATCGAAGGCACCTGAGATGTCCAAAAAGACACCTAGAACATACTTTTCCCTGCGTTCGTCTTTCCACCTCAAACACTCCATAATGGCGTGCTCGGTAGATAGACCACGTCTAAAACCAAACTGGCGAGAACAACCGCTAGTTAGCGCACTCGACAGTCTGTTCCGTATCAGAATTTCTAAAATTTTACCGAAAGAAGGCAGCAATGTGATCGGTCTATAGGCTTTGATATCCGAGAGCGGTTTACCGTTTGCCTTTGGTATGACCCTAAGCAAGCCATTCTTCCATACTTTAGGAAAGATGCCACTGTTAATGCAAATGTTTATAAGGGTAAGAATCTTTTCCGGCGATACCTCCCAGACCTTCTTGACTATCTCACCTATAACCCTGTCAATACCAGGAGTCTTCCGTGGACCAAGGCCAGTAATAATTTCCTTGAGTTCCTGATATGTAACCTCAATACCAAGGGTTTAAGAAACACCCGCTGGTGGGGCAGTAAGTTGTTACTCTAAGACTCCTGTGCTCATCAAGATCATGTAGAGGTGAATCCAAAGGAACCAAGCCATCGAGAAATGCTCTTAGAGTTTCTTCAATTCCCAATGTATCCTCTTCATTTCTAACTACACTGGATAAATAGTGGTCAGCTGTTCTGCTTTCTCTGACGGCAGTCTTAGTTGCAGACCATGGGTCAGTGTTACTTACCTCGGTTACCCATTCCTTCCAGGATTCAGCCTTAGCTTGCCTTATAGCCTGATGATATTTTCTTCGTGCCCTGCAGAGTGATGTTCTCAGAAATAATGCAATAGGTGAGTCAAACTGCACCAATCCACTGACTTAAGGAAAGCCTTTGATAGCCTGTCGCACTCACTACTTTTGAAAAAAAATACAAGATATTGGAATCACTGACAGGGCTTATTCTCTTATTAAGAGCTATCTTGAGGGTAGGTGACAGCGGGTGAAGCTAGACGACAATCTTAGTGATTATGAATCGTCTGAATACGGAGTACCTCAGGGAACGGTATTAGGGCCGGTTCTTTTCACCATCTATATCAACGACATGTTTTCCTTGCCGATTGAAAGCACTATAATAGCCTACGCTGACGACCCTGTAGTACTCACTAGGGGAGACTCATGTGAGGGGGCTGCCAATAGTGCCAATCGTGACTTAACAATACTTAACTCCTGGTTCGGAAGAAACCTCTTATCACTCAAAACGGACAAGACAACATTCATACCATTTTCTATAAATAGGGTAGGCGCTCCTATAGACCTTAGAATCTCAATACACTCTCCCGAGTGCGGGGGCTTACAGTGTAACAAACGATGCGCAAAACTTAATTCTCTTGACACGATTAAATACTTGGGTATCACGATTGACTGCAATGTTAAATGGAAGGATCACATTACCAAGACAGTTGACAGACTGAGAAAACTGATATACATATTTATAGAATTGAGAGATATATTGGATACGGACAGGCTCACAATGGTTTACCATTCACTGGCACAGACGGTTTTGCAGTATGGCATAATTGGATGGGGTGGTGCATACCAGACAACATTAAGGAGCATAGAAATTACACAGAGACTTATTATTAAGATCTTCGATGTTTTGGGCAGAAGGTGCTTGGTGATAGTCCATTTCAATATAAAAATGAAAAAGTCTTGTATAGTTCTATCACAAAATTTATTGTTCAAACATGAACTGTGATGATAGAACTATACAAGACTTTTTCATTTTTATACTTATTATTAAAATTATTATGAGGAAACCAAGGGACTACTCCACTACATAGTTATTCGCCGATTTTAGAGTGATACCATTGAACCGAATCTACAGAAGGGCAGCAACTCTTCATACTTATAAGGAGAAGAGGAATACACCTCAGCCTGTGCAAACAAGCAGAATACTAAGGGTGCTTAATTACTTCCCTATCCCAAGATGCTATAGAGACGTGGCTCACCACCATTACTCATACTTGGGTGTAAAATTCATCAATGAATTGTCTCCTGCGGTTAGAGCAATCAATCAATACACACAATTTAAAAAGGAAGTAACTAAAGAAATGTGGCGATCTTGATCATGTTTTGTCAGCACGGCTGAAGGGTGTTGATATTTTGACGTTTGTCTCGTTCTTTGTGAATTCGTTTGGTGGGTGCTTGGTGTGCATTGTGTGATTGTGGTCTGATTGAGGGTTGGTGTGGAGAGCCTGTTTGGAGTGTGTTTTGCCTTGATATTACCTTTGTACAGGGAATTTACTTGAATTGGCGATGTTGCTTAATATGGTTGTTCTATAATTGTTATTTGTTGTTTTCTTTTATATAGAGTTTAATTGTTCGGATGTTTTTAGTCATTATTGGTCCACATTGAATAATTGACATTTTAACTTTTGACTTTAGATTGTTATTTTGTTCTTTTTGAATTTTTAATGTCCTGGTTCAATGTTTGAAATGAAAGTGTTATTATCTTTTTCACAAAATGTTTACATAAACACTAGTAGTAATAGCTTTGCGCTTATTGATGTTATTTAAATTGTTTTGGAATTGCAAGAGTGTTTTGTTGTTTTGTGATCATAACGATTGTTGGGTACTGTTTTAATTTGAATGAATACCTATCTGAAAATTTATTGCTATCATTTTTGTGGAATAGTTTTAATGGCAATTTCACTGATGACTTAAGATGATGTCCTTGGGATTGTTGATATTGTTTGTTTGATTTATGTATTTTAAATGCTTGTGTATATTATGTATATTGTTGTATATGTTATTCTATTTGTTGAATTTGAATGAAATTTTAACTTGGCAATTATGTTTTTGGTTTGATTCATTGATGGACTCTTTACTGTTGTTGTTCTGTTTTGTAATTCTGAAAATTCTACTCATTTTTGCTTGTTTGATTCTTACTCTAATGTTAGTTACATAATTATTTTAGAATTGTTTATATTATTATTTCAACTTAAGAGAATTATTAATATTGTTTTAACATCAGAGGATTGTTGTTTTTATTGTTTTATTGATTAATCATTATAAGGATTACTCCATTTTAAGTTTTTATCTCTTTAATATTATATGTGTTTTGATATTGTATATTAATAAATAGTATTATTTTATTTGTTTAAGAATTGTTTATATTATTTGATTTAACTTAAGAGAGTCATAACTTTTGTTTTATTGTTTTAACATATTGTTTTAACATCAAAGGATTGTTGTTTTTATTATTTTATTGATTAATCATTATAAGGATTGCCCCATTTTAAGTTTCTTTCCTATTAATTTATATATGTTTTGATATTGTGTATTAATTAAATGATATTATATTATAGTTTAAGAAAAATGAACCCCTCTCTTAACACGAGACTTATCTCTACTAGGGAGGTTACTAATTTAAGATTTTTTTTACTGTGATTAATCTATTGAATATATTGTAAAGGAAAGGAAAATGTAAGAAAAAGAAAAAATAAAGTTTATTATATTACAAAAAACGCGCCATCAGAGCCCTGATGGATATGAAACCCAGAGATTCCTGCAGAGGAGCCTTCAGGGAGCTTGAGCTTGGCATATTAAATGTTACTAGCGCATTTATATTTGAATGCCTCCTCTACGCTCACAAAAATATGAGTAACACCCCCCTAAATTCAGACAACCATGAGCACAACACCAGACATAGGAATCTCATAAGGCCTATAATAGAACACAGATTATCCAAAATGTCAAAAAGCTATGTATGTATGAGCGTGCGCCTCCATAACAAGCTTTCAGACAAGCTTCGATCTATTGAGATGCCAAATACCCGGAGAGAGGTGAAGAAGTACCTTGTTGAAAATGTATTTTATTCTACCGACGAAATGCTAAACTAATAATTTTGAGACTGCTATCTATTTTAATTCTTTATCTGTTGGTTTTGTCTGACTTGGTTCTGATGGTGGTAGGTTGTTGTTTTTTGTTGCTATTTACGTTCTGTCGTGTGTTTGTTGAAATTGACTTTGTTATTATTTTAGGGTGACAGGATTTGGTTTTGACTTTGTCTTCTGTCACTATCACTAAATGATTGTTTTCTTTCTTGTTGTTATTAGGTAAAGTGCTTTGTTTTGTTGTCACTTTATGAGAGAAAGATTTATATATGATTTTTTATTGAGTTTTTATTGTTTATTTTTAATCAGTAATTGTGACGAAATACTAAAAGGGCCCTTTACGCCCTTTTAGTATTGATTAGAAAATATTGATATATGATATTGTAACTGCTTTTATTTCTGTGCGTTATCTTCTTGTAATTGTGATATCAACCCAAGTGTCTCGAATGAGACCCATGGGGGAAAAGAAGTAAATAAAAAATAAATAAATATATATCGAGTATTGATCAGTCAGTCAACTGTCAATTATAGTATCCAGTATCAGTAGAGAAGTCAGTTACGGTGGTTGGATGTGTAGGAGGTGATTTAGGTGGTGAGGCTGGTGGGGATACTTGTGGTGGTTTTGGTGGTGAAGCTGGAGGAGATCCTTGTGGTGGCTTAGGTGGAGAAGCTGGTGGTGAAGCTGGAGGAGATCCTTGTGGTGGCTTAGGGGGAGAAGCTGGTGGTGAAGCTGGTGGTGAAGCCGGAGGAGATCCTTGTGGTGGCTTAGGTGGAGATGCTGGTGGTGAAGCTGGAGGAGATCCTTGAGGTGGCTTAGGTGGAGATGCTGGTGGTGAAGCTGGAGGAGATCCTTGTGGTGGCTTAGGTGGAGAAGCTGGTGGTGAAGCCGGAGGAGATCCTTGTGGTGGCTTAGGTGGAGATGCTGGTGGTGAAGCTGGAGGAGATCCTTGTGGTGGCTTAGGTGGAGAAGCTGGTGGTGAAGCCGGAGGAGATCCTTGAGGTGGCTTAGGTGGAGATGCTGGTGGTGAAGCCGGAGGAGATCCTTGTGGTGGCTTAGGTGGAGATGCTGGTGGTGAAGCTGGAGGAGATCCTTGTGGTGGCTTAGGTGGAGAAGCTGGTGGTGAAGCCGGAGGAGATCCTTGAGGTGGCTTAGGTGGAGAAGCTGGTGGTGAAGCCGGAGGAGATCCTTGTGGTGGCTTAGGTGGAGAAACTGGTGGTGATGCAGGAGGTGTACGTGGTGGTGTGAGTGGTGGAGTACGTGGAGGAGTGCGTGGTGGTGTACGTGGTGGTGTAGGTGGTGGAGTACGTGGTGGAGTACGGATTGGAGTTCTTGGAGGTGTCCTAGGTGGAGTGCGTGGTGGAGTACGTGGAGGTGTACGTGGTGGTGTGCGTGGTGGAGTACGGATTGGAGTTCTTGGAGGTGTCCTAGGTGGAGTGCGTGGAGGAGTACGTGGAGGTGTACGTGGTGGTGTGCGTGGTGGAGTACGTGGTGGAGTACGGATTGGAGTTCTTGGAGGCGTCCTAGGTGGTGTGCGTGGTGGAGTGCGTGGAGGAGTACGAATTGGAGTTCTTGGAGGTGTCCTAGGTGGAGTGCGTGGTGGAGTACGTGGAGGTGTACGTGGTGGAGTGCGTGGAGGAGTGCGTGGTGGTGTACGTGGTGGTGTGCGTAGTGGAGTACGTGGTGGAGTACGGATTGGAGTTCTTGGAGGTGTCCTAGGTGGAGTGCGTGGTGGAGTACGTGGAGGTGAACGTGGTGGTGTGCGTGGTGGAGTACGTGGTGGAGTACGGATTGGAGTTCTTGGAGGCGTCCTAGGTGGTGTGCGTGGTGGAGTGCGTGGAGGAGTACGGATTGGAGTTCTTGGAGGTGTCCTAGGTGGAGTGCGTGGAGGTGTACGTGGTGGTGTGCGTGGTGGAGTACGTGGTGGAGTACGGATTGGAGTTCTTGGAGGCGTCCTAGGTGGTGTGCGTGGTGGAGTACGTGGAGGTGTACGTGGTGGTGTGCGTGGTGGAGTACGTGGTGGAGTACGGATTGGAGTTCTTGGAGGCGTCCTAGGTGGTGTGCGTGGTGGAGTGCGTGGAGGAGTACGTGGAGGTGTACTTGGAGGTGTACGTGGTGGTGTGCGCGGTGGAGTACGTGGTGGAGTACGGATTGGAGTTCTTGGAGGCGTCCTAGGTGGTGTACGTGGTGGTGTGCGCGGTGGAGTACGTGGTGGAGTACGGATTGGAGTTCTTGGAGGCGTCCTAGGTGGTGTGCGTGGTGGAGTGCGTGGAGGAGTACGTGGTGGAGTACGTGGTGGAGTACGTGGTGGAGTACGGATTGGAGTTCTTGGAGGTGTCCTAGGTGGAGTGCGTGGTGGAGTACGTGGAGGTGTACGTGGTGGTGTGCGTGGTGGAGTACGTGGTGGAGTACGGATTGGAGTTCTTGGAGGCGTCCTAGGTGGTGTGCGTGGTGGAGTGCGTGGAGGAGTACGTGGAGGTGTACGTGGTGGTGTGCGCGGTGGAGTACTTGGTGGTGTGCGTGGTGGAGTACGTGGAGGTGTACTTGGAGGTGTACGTGGTGGTGTGCGCGGTGGAGTACTTGGTGGTGTGCGTGGTGGAGAAGCTGGTGGCGAAGCCGGAGGAGATCCTGGTGGTGGCTTAGGTGGAGAGACTGGTGGTGATGCAGGAGGTGTCCTTGGTGGAGTGCGTGGAGGAGTGCGTGGTGGTGTAAGTGGTGGTGTGCGTGGTGGAGTACGTGGTGGAGTACGTGGAGGTGTACGTGGTGGAGTGCGTGGAGGAGTACGTGGAGGTGTACTTGGAGGTGTACGTGGTGGTGTGCGCGGTGGAGTACTTGGTGGTGTGCGTGGTGGAGAAGCTGGTGGCGAAGCCGGAGGAGATCCTGGTGGTGGTTTAGGTGGAGAGACTGGTGGTGATGCAGGAGGTGTCCTTGGTGGAGTGCGTGGAGGAGTGCGTGGTGGTGTATTTGGTGGTGTGCGTGGTGGAGTACGGGGTGGAGTACGTGGTGGCGTACGTGGTGGTGTGCGTGGTGGAGTACGTGGTGGAGTACGTGGAGGTGTACGTGGTGGTGTGCGTGGTGGAGTACGTGGAGGTGTACTTGGAGGTGTACGTGGTGGTGTGCGCGGTGGAGTACTTGGTGGTGTGCGTGGTGGAGAAGCTGGTGGCGAAGCCGGTGGTGATGCAGGAGGTGTCCTTGGTGGAGTGCGTGGAGGAGTGCGTGGTGGTGTAAGTGGTGGTGTGCGTGGTGGAGTACGTGGTGGAGTACGTGGAGGTGTACGTGGTGGTGTGCGTGGTGGAGTACGTGGAGGTGTACTTGGAGGTGTACGTGGTGGTGTGCGCGGTGGAGTACTTGGTGGTGTGCGTGGTGGAGAAGCTGGTGGCGAAGCCGGAGGAGATCCTGGTGGTGGCTTAGGTGGAGAGACTGGTGGTGATGCAGGAGGTGTCCTTGGTGGAGTGCGTGGAGGAGTGCGTGGTGGTGTACGTGGTGGAGTACGTGGAGGTGTACGTGGTGGTGTGCGTGGTGGAGAAACTGGTGGCGAGGCCGGAGGAGATCCTTGTGGTGGCTTAGGTGGAGAGACTGGTGGTGATGTAGGAGGTGTCCTTGGTGGAGTGCGTGGAGGAGTGCGTGGTGGAGTACGTGGAGGTGTACGTGGTGGAGTACGTGGAGGTGTACGTGGTGGTGTGCGTGGTGGAGTACGTGGAGGTGTACTTGGAGGTGTACGTGGTGGTGTGCGCGGTGGAGTACTTGGTGGTGTGCGTGGTGGAGAAGCTGGTGGCGAAGCCGGAGGAGATCCTGGTGGTGGCTTAGGTGGAGAGACTGGTGGTGATGCAGGAGGTGTCCTTGGTGGAGTGCGTGGAGGAGTGCGTGGTGGTGTAAGTGGTGGTGTGCGTGGTGGAGTACGTGGTGGAGTACGTGGAGGTGTACGTGGTGGTGTGCGTGGTGGAGTACGTGGAGGTGTACTTGGAGGTGTACGTGGTGGTGTGCGCGGTGGAGTACTTGGTGGTGTGCGTGGTGGAGTACGTGGAGGTGTACTTGGAGGTGTACGTGGTGGTGATGCAGGAGGTGTCCTTGGTGGAGTGCGTGGAGGAGTGCGTGGTGGTGTAAGTGGTGGTGTGCGTGGTGGAGTACGTGGTGGAGTACGTGGAGGTGTACGTGGTGGTGTGCGTGGTGGAGTACGTGGAGGTGTACGTGGTGGAGTGCGTGGAGGAGTACGTGGAGGTGTACTTGGAGGTGTACGTGGTGGTGTGCGCGGTGGAGTACTTGGTGGTGTGCGTGGTGGAGAAGCTGGTGGCGAAGCCGGAGGAGATCCTGGTGGTGGCTTAGGTGGAGAGACTGGTGGTGATGCAGGAGGTGTCCTTGGTGGAGTGCGTGGAGGAGTGCGTGGTGGTGTAAGTGGTGGTGTGCGTGGTGGAGTACGTGGTGGAGTACGTGGAGGTGTACGTGGTGGTGTGCGTGGTGGAGTACGTGGAGGTGTACTTGGAGGTGTACGTGGTGGTGTGCGCGGTGGAGTACTTGGTGGTGTGCGTGGTGGAGAAGCTGGTGGCGAAGCCGGTGGTGATGCAGGAGGTGTCCTTGGTGGAGTGCGTGGAGGAGTGCGTGGTGGTGTAAGTGGTGGTGTGCGTGGTGGAGTACGTGGTGGAGTACGTGGAGGTGTACGTGGTGGTGTGCGTGGTGGAGTACGTGGAGGTGTACTTGGAGGTGTACGTGGTGGTGTGCGCGGTGGAGTACTTGGTGGTGTGCGTGGTGGAGAAGCTGGTGGCGAAGCCGGAGGAGATCCTGGTGGTGGCTTAGGTGGAGAGACTGGTGGTGATGCAGGAGGTGTCCTTGGTGGAGTGCGTGGAGGAGTGCGTGGTGGTGTAAGTGGTGGTGTGCGTGGTGGAGTACGTGGTGGAGTACGTGGAGGTGTACGTGGTGGTGTGCGTGGTGGAGTACGTGGAGGTGTACTTGGAGGTGTACGTGGTGGTGTGCGCGGTGGAGTACTTGGTGGTGTGCGTGGTGGAGAAGCTGGTGGCGAAGCCGGTGGTGATGCAGGAGGTGTCCTTGGTGGAGTGCGTGGAGGAGTGCGTGGTGGTGTAAGTGGTGGTGTGCGTGGTGGAGTACGTGGTGGAGTACGTGGAGGTGTACGTGGTGGTGTGCGTGGTGGAGTACGTGGAGGTGTACTTGGAGGTGTACGTGGTGGTGTGCGCGGTGGAGTACTTGGTGGTGTGCGTGGTGGAGAAGCTGGTGGCGAAGCCGGAGGAGATCCTGGTGGTGGCTTAGGTGGAGAGACTGGTGGTGATGCAGGAGGTGTCCTTGGTGGAGTGCGTGGAGGAGTGCGTGGTGGTGTATTTGGTGGTGTGCGTGGTGGAGTACGGGGTGGAGTACGTGGAGGTGTACGTGGTGGTGTGCGTGGTGGAGTACGTGGAGGTGTACTTGGAGGTGTACGTGGTGGTGTGCGCGGTGGAGTACTTGGTGGTGTGCGTGGTGGAGAAGCTGGTGGCGAAGCCGGAGGAGATCCTGGTGGTGGCTTAGGTGGAGAGACTGGTGGTGATGCAGGAGGTGTCCTTGGTGGAGTGCGTGGAGGCGTGCGTGGTGGTGTAAGTGGTGGTGTGCGTGGTGGAGTACGTGGTGGAGTACGTGGTGGAGTACGTGGTGGCGTACCTGGTGGAGTACGGATTGGAGTTCTTGGAGGTGTTCTAGGTGGAGTGCGTGGAGGAGTGCGTGGAGGTGTACGAGGTGGTGTGCGTGGTGGAGTACGTGGTGGCGTACGTGGAGGTGTACTTGGTGGTGTGCGTGGTGGAGTACGTGGAGGTGTACGTGGTGGTGTGCGTGGTGGAGAAACTGGTGGCGAGGCCGGAGGAGATCCTTGTGGTGGCTTAGGTGGAGAGACTGGTGGTGATGTAGGAGGTGTCCTTGGTGGAGTGCGTGGAGGAATGCGTGGTGGAGTACGTGGAGGTGTACGTGGTGGAGTACGTGGAGGTGTACGTGGTGGTGTGCGTGGTGGAGTACGTGGAGGTGTACTTGGAGGTGTACGTGGTGGTGTGCGCGGTGGAGTACTTGGTGGTGTGCGTGGAGGAGTACGTGGTGGAGTACGTGGAGGTGTACGTGGAGGTGTACGTGGTGGTGTGGGTGGTGGTGTACGTGGTGGTGTGCGTGGTGGAGTACGTGGTGGAGTACGGATTGGAGTTCTTGGAGGTGTCCTAGGTGGAGTGCGTGGTGGAGTACGTGGTGGAGTAATTGGAGGTGTACGTGGTGGTGTGGGTGGTGGAGTACGTGGAGGTGTACGTGGTGGTGTGCGTGGTGGAGTATGTGGTGGCGTACGTGGAGGAGTGCGTGGTGGTGTACGTGGTGGAGTACGTGGTGGAGTACGTGGAGGTGTACGTGGTGGTGTGCGTGGTGGAGTACGTGGTGGAGTACGTGGAGGTGTACGTGGAGGTGTACGTGGTGGTGTGGGTGGTGGAGTACGTGGAGGTGTACGTGGTGGTGTACGTGGTGGTGTGCGTGGTGGAGTACGTGGTGGAGTACGGATTGGAGTTCTTGGAGGTGTCCTAGGTGGAGTGCGTGGTGGAGTACGTGGTGGCGTACCTGGTGGAGTACGGATTGGAGTTCTTGGAGGTGTTCTAGGTGGAGTGCGTGGAGGAGTGCGTGGAGGTGTACGAGGTGGTGTGCGTGGTGGAGTACGTGGTGGCGTACGTGGAGGTGTACGTGGTGGTGTGCGTGGTGGAGTACGTGGTGGAGTACGTGGAGGTGTACGTGGTGGTGTGCGTGGTGGAGAAACTGGTGGCGAGGCCGGAGGAGATCCTTGTGGTGGCTTAGGTGGAGAGACTGGTGGTGATGTAGGAGGTGTCCTTGGTGGAGTGCGTGGAGGAGTGCGTGGTGGTGTACGTAGTGGTGTGCGTGGTGGAGTACGGGGTGGAGTACGTGGAGGTGTACGTGGTGGTGTGCGTGGTGGAGAAGCTGGTGGCGAAGCCGGAGGTGATCCTTGTGGTGGCTTAGATGGAGAAACTGGTGGCGAGGCCGGAGGAGATCCTTGTGGTGGCTTAGGTGGAGAGACTGGTGGTGATGTAGGAGGTGTCCTTGGTGGAGTGCGTGGAGGAGTGCGTGGTGGTGTACGTGGTGGAGTACGTGGAGGTGTACGTGGTGGTGTGCGTGGTGGAGTACGTGGTGGAGTACGTGGAGGTGTACGTGGTGGTGTGCGTGGTGGAGTACGTGGTGGAGTACGTGGAGGTGTTCGTGGTGGTGTACGTGGTGGTGTGCGTGGTGGAGTACGTGGTGGAGTACGGATTGGTGTGCGTGGTGGAGTACGTGGTGGAGTACGGATTGGAGTTCTTGGAGGTGTCCTAGGTGGAGTGCGTGGTGGAGTACGTGGAGGTGTACGTGGTGGTGTGCGTGGTGGTGTGCGTGGTGGAGTACGTGGTGGAGTACGTGGAGGTGTACGTGGTGGTGTGCGTGGTGGTGTGCGTGGTGGAGTACGTGGAGGTGTACGTGGTGGTGTGCGTGGTGGAGTACGTGGTGGAGTACGTGGAGGTGTACGTGGTGGTGTGCGTGGTGGAGTACGGGGTGGAGTACGTGGAGGTGTACGTGGTGGTGTGCGTGGTGGAGTACGTGGTGGAGTACGTGGAGGTGTACGTGGTGGTGTGCGTGGTGGAGTACGTGGTGGAGTACGTGGAGGTGTACGTGGTGGTGTACGTGGTGGTGTGCGTGGTGGAGTACGTGGTGGAGTACGGATTGGAGTTCTTGGAGGTGTCCTAGGTGGAGTGCGTGGTGGAGTACGTGGTGGAGTACGGATTGGAGTTCTTGGAGGTGTCCTAGGTGGTGTGCGTGGTGGAGTACGTGGAGGTGTACGTGGTGGTGTGCGTGGTGGTGTGCGTGGTGGAGTACGTGGTGGAGTACGTGGAGGTGTACGTGGTGGTGTGCGTGGTGGAGTACGTGGTGGAGTACGTGGAGGTGTACGTGGTGGTGTGCGTGGTGGAGTACGTGGTGGAGTACGTGGAGGTGTACGTAGTGGTGTACGTGGAGGTGTACGTGGTGGTGTGCGTGGTGGAGTACGTGGTGGAGTACGTGGAGGTGTACGTGGTGGTGTACGTGGTGGTGTGCGTGGTGGAGTACGTGGTGGAGTACGGATTGGAGTTCTTGGAGGTGTCCTAGGTGGAGTGCGTGGTGGAGTACGTGGTGGCGTACCTGGTGGAGTACGGATTGGAGTTCTTGGAGGTGTTCTAGGTGGAGTGCGTGGAGGAGTGCGTGGAGGTGTACGAGGTGGTGTGCGTGGTGGAGTACGTGGTGGCGTACGTGGTGGTGTGCGTGGTGGAGTACGTGGAGGTGTGCGTGGAGGTGTTCTCAGTGGAGTAAGTGGTGGTGACTTAGGTGGCGTTTGTGGAGGAGATTTAGGCGGTGTCTGTGGTGGTGATTTGGGTGGAGTTAGCGGTGGTGATTTGGGTGGCGTTTGTGGAGAAGATTTGGGTGGTGTCTGTGGTGGTGATTTAGGTGGTGTTTGTGGTGGTGATTTGGGCGGTGTCTGCGGTGGTGATTTAGATGGTGTCTGAGGTGGTGGTTTGGGTCCTGGACTTTGGGGTGGCGATTTGGGTGGAGTTAGCGGTGGTGATTTAGGTGGTGTTTGAGGAGGTGATTTGGGTGGTGTTTGTGGAGGAGATTTAGGCGGTGTCTGTGGTGGTGATTTGGGTGGAGTTAGCGGTGGTGATTTGGGTGGCGTTTGTGGAGAAGATTTGGGTGGTGTCTGTGGTGGTGATTTAGGTGGTGTTTGTGGTGGTGATTTGGGCGGTGTCTGCGGTGGTGATTTAGATGGTGTCTGAGGTGGTGGTTTGGGTCCTGGACTTTGTGGTGGTGATTTGGGCGGTGTCTGCGGTGGTGATTTAGGTGGAGTTTGAGGAGGTGATTTGGGTGGTGTTTGTGGAGGAGATTTAGGTGGTGTTTGAGGAGGTGATTTGGGTGGTGTCTGTGGTGGTGATTTAGGTGGTGTTTGTGGTGGTGATTTGGGCGGTGTCTGCGGTGGTGATTTAGATGGTGTCTGAGGTGGTGGTTTGGGTCCTGGACTTTGGGGTGGCGATTTGGGTGGAGTTAGCGGTGGTGATTTAGGTGGTGTTTGAGGAGGTGATTTAGGTGGTGTTTGCGGAGGAGACTTAGGAGGTGTTTGTGGAGGAGATTTAGGTGGTGTTTGAGGAGGTGATTTGGGTGGAGTTAGCGGTGGAGTACGTATTGTTGATCTTGGAGTACGTGGTGGAGTGCGTGGAGGAGTACGTGGTGGTGTACGTGGAGGTGTTCTCAGTGGAGTAAGTGGTGGTGACTTAGGTGGTGTTTGCGGTGGAGATTTTGGTGGTGTTTGTGGAGGAGATTTAGGTGGAGTTCGCGGAGGAGACTTAGGAGTTGTCTGCGGTGGTGATTTAGGTGGAGTTTGTGGAGGAGATTTAGGTGGTGTTTGTGGTGGTGATTTGGGCGGTGTCTGTGGTGGTGATTTAGGTGGAGTTTGCGGTGGTGATTTAGGAGGTGTCTGTGGTGGTGATTTAGGTGGAGTTTGCGGTGGTGATTTAGGAGGTGTCTGTGGTGGTGATTTGGGTGGAGTTTGCGGTGGAGATTTAGGTGGTGTTTGAGGAGGTGATTTGGGTGGAGTTAGCGGTGGTGATTTAGATGGTGTCTGAGGTGGTGATTTGGGTGGCGTTTGTGGAGGTGATTTAGGAGGTGTCTGTGGTGGTGATTTAGGGGGTGTCTGTGGTGGTGATTTGGGTGGTGTTTGTGGAGGAGATTTAGGTGGTGTTTGTGGTGGTGATTTGGGCGGTGTCTGTGGTGGTGATTTGGGTGGAGTTAGCGGTGGTGATTTAGGTGGTGTTTGTGGAGGAGATTTAGGTGGTGTTTGAGGTGGTGATTTGGGTGGCGTTTGTGGAGGTGATTTGAGCGGTGTCTGTGGTGGTGATTTAGGTGGAGTTTGCGGTGGTGATTTAGGAGGTGTCTGTGGTGGTGATTTAGGTGGAGTTTGCGGTGGTGATTTAGGTGGAGTTTGTGGAGGAGATTTAGGTGGTGTTTGTGATGGTGATTTGGGCGGTGTCTGTGGTGGTGATTTAGGTGGAGTTTGCGGTGGTGATTTAGGAGGTGTCTGTGGTGGTGATTTAGGTGGAGTTTGCGGTGGTGATTTAGGAGGTGTCTGTGGTGGTGATTTGGGTGGAGTTTGCGGTGGAGATTTAGGTGGTGTTTGAGGAGGCGATTTGGGTGGAGTTAGAGGTGGTGATTTAGATGGTGTCTGAGGTGGTGATTTGGGTGGAGTTTGTGGAGGAGATTTAGGTGGTGTTTGTGGTGGTGATTTGGGCGGTGTCTGTGGTGGTGATTTAGGTGGAGTTTGCGGTGGTGATTTAGGAGGTGTCTGTGGTGGTGATTTAGGTGGAGTTTGCGGTGGTGATTTAGGAGGTGTCTGTGGTGGTGATTTGGGTGGAGTTTGCGGTGGAGATTTAGGTGGTGTTTGAGGAGGCGATTTGGGTGGAGTTAGAGGTGGTGATTTAGATGGTGTCTGAGGTGGTGATTTGGGTGGAGTTTGTGGAGGAGATTTAGGTGGTGTTTGTGGTGGTGATTTGGGCGGTGTCTGTGGTGGTGATTTAGGTGGAGTTTGCGGTGGTGATTTAGGAGGTGTCTGTGGTGGTGATTTAGGTGGAGTTTGCGGTGGTGATTTAGGAGGTGTCTGTGGTGGTGATTTGGGTGGAGTTTGCGGTGGAGATTTGGGCGGTGTCTGTGGTGGTGATTTAGGTGGAGTTTGCGGTGGTGATTTAGGAGGTGTCTGTGGTGGTGATTTAGGTGGAGTTTGCGGTGGTGATTTAGGAGGTGTCTGTGGTGGTGATTTGGGTGGAGTTTGCGGAGGAGATTTAGGGGGCGTTTGTGGAGGTGATTTGGGCGGTGTCTGCGGTGGTGATTTAGGTGGAGTTAGCGGTGGTGTTTGCGGAGGAGACTTAGGAGGTGTTTGTGGAGGAGATTTAGGTGGTGTTTGCGGAGGAGACTTAGGAGGTGTTTGTGGAGGAGATTTAGGTGGTGTTTGAGGAGGTGATTTGGGTGGAGTTAGCGGTGGTGATTTAGATGGTGTTTGAGGTGGTGATTTGGGTGGCGTTTGTGGAGGTGATTTGGGCGGTGTCTGCGGTGGTGATTTGGGTGGAGTTTGAGGAGGTGATTTGGGTGGTGTCTGAGGGGGAGACTTAGGTGGTGTTTGAGGTGGTGTCTGAGGGGGAGATTTGGGTGGCGTTTGTGGAGGTGATTTAGGTGGTGTTTGTGGAGGAGATTTAGGAGGTGTTTGAGGTGGTGATTTTATTGGAGTTTTCAGTGTTGTTGTATATTCGCATGTTGTCAAATGTTTACATTTTTCGTAACTGTCTTCCCATAGTGTCCATTTGTATTCTTCATAGATCAGGATGGCGCACTCAATCGAGCGCATCGTAGGTGTTTTGGGGTCCGACCCTCTGTACAATTCTGTAAATGTTTACATTATTTTTAGAATATTTATAAAGATACTTTATTTCTGTTCGTCATGACGTGTTCAACATATTATGTAAGGGTGCGTTGATTCCAAATGAAAGAACTGTCATCGCTCATTAATAAGTTCTTGTTTCCATTGTTTTAAATATCAAGGATTATGAAAATATACTCTTTTTTCTGCTCTGGCCCTTTGTTCGTTCGTTATAAGTATTATTATTTGAAATAAACTTATTTAATGTTATTATTATTTATTATAATCGCACCCTTATGTTAAATACAGCAAAGTGTTTGTGGAACTCAGAAAATAAGATCACGATACGATTTGCATTAACATTTTTGAGTCGTATCACACTGTGAATTTGTAGGATATACGTAGATAGTATATTCAATTTTATTAACTGTAATCGTCATTTTTATATGGCACCAATCGATTTTTTTTTATTAATAATGAAAAAAATATACAAATATAAACATGTAGGTAGGCACAAAAAAAACAAATAAAAATGTCTATTTTATATTCCCCATTTGAAGTTAAAAACTTGTGTATGGAGCAATTTATTTTTTTGCATGCCTTTTGCATTGATTACTTTGCGAGTGTTTTAAATGGAGATGTATTCATCTAAACTTGAATTGAATATTTAGTATTTAATAAAAAAGGAAACCATCATCTTATTGAGATTTCAGAAGTTAAGTAATATTTTTAATGATTACACAGGTCTGCAAGTAAAAACTGCATAGGGTTTTTATACATTTCCTTCTAATAGATTTTGATATCCTAAAACTGAAAAATACATTTTAAAAAAAAACCATCACATTAATTTTTTTTACAAAACTAAATTTTATTTTTTTATTTTGTGTAAAATTCTTATTTAGGTGAAATTTTGTATTTTATTTTAAGCTTCAAATTTTATTGAAATTAAGTTTTCTTACTCTAATTTCAGTAGAGAACAACATAAAAGAACACGTTTCTGCGTGTTGCAGTTGGATTATTCAAGTTACAATAGGCAAAATTCATTATCTAGACTCCTGGCGAGAAAAACTTTGTCAATACTACTTGGTTCCCCCACAAAAGGTCTTTTTGACACCTGTTCATATTAAATTGGGGCTAATTAAGCAGTTTGTAAAATCTTTTTTATTTGTAAATTCTTTAAAAGCAAAAGGAATAGAAAAGCATGCATGCGGAATGTTATGCGTTTGGAAGAAGCGAAAGAGGTTTGTTTGGATAGCAAAGAATGGAAATCCGTACTCTCTGCCTACCCCTTCAGAAAATGGCGTGATGGGTAAAAAAATCTTGAAAAAAATATGGTAATTTTTTAGATACATATTATGTATGTTCCAAGTTCCCGAAATTGTCTGGAGGAGTTTTCACTGGCCCCTATATATGAAAACTTTTGTCTGGTCCCCTCTTTTTTTAATCAATGGAGAAATCGAAATAGAAGCATGGGATTATTTTAAAAATGTAGTGCAGAAGTTTTTGGGCAATACTAAGGATTCCAAATTAAGAACTATTGTACGTCGCATGCTGACAGCGTACAAAGCTCAAGGGTGCAAGATGAGCTTAAAAGTTCACTTGTTACACTCCCATATTTTATTTTCCTGGAAATTTGGGTGCCTGCAGTGAAGAAGAAGGTGAAAGATTTCACCATGATGTACGTGATATCGAGAGTCCATAGCACGGAAGATGGGACGTCAGTATGTTAGCGGACTACTGTTGGATGCTTAAGCGGAAAACCAAAAACGAGTTCGGAGAAGCATCAAAGAAAAGAAGAAGAGAACAAGGAAAAAGAGTAAACATGAAGTTGTGTATAAATTTAAATAACAAAAACAATGGTTGATGGGTTTTAAAAAATATTATCTGTTTTTGTTGTACTAAGTATAGTTGTTTTCCTTCATTTTTGTTTTAATTTTGCAAAAAAACTACACGTGATGGAGATTTATGGAAGATATTTTTTAAATCAGCATACATTAAAACACATAATTCAGCAAAAATATCTCATGCAGCTGAAAAAAAAAAACTTTTTTTTGGAGACCTGTGTTATTTTAATTGAGATCAAATCAGATAGTGTATTATTATTGTGGTCATATCACAAATATCAGCGGTAACCTCAACGTGAGGCCTGTTTGCACCAATAATGGTACGATTCAATTTGACAATATTATTACTTTTCATGGTAATTTAGTGTTAGTTACGCAGTGCGTCGCTTACCGTCGCATTCTATCCCACAGTCAACTGCGTCCAGGTATTTGAACCCGCAGAATCTTGGAGGAATCTGCAAAATGCCATAGCCTCTGGTGGTGTTCAGGGAGGTTTCCAGGCCGCTCTCTTCCTCCATGATACACAGCCCTGAAATATAAAAACGGAAATAAATTTTATACACAAAACTGAGCTGTACTATTTTTTAAATGGAACAGTATGAAATGCCACAATAACCACGCTTCTAAATTCAGAAAACATAGACTTATAATGAAGACATGCAATGCAAAGAATCTGCACAGTAAAAAAAAAGCTGCTAACCTAGGGTAGCCCAGAACTCATAGTATATTATAACAGCCTTTTCGTGTAAAACATATCTTTGCATAAAAATTCATAATTTTACGATTAAAATGAATTTATCCTTGGAATAGAAACTTCAAAATGATATCGACTATTGGAGCTTTTTATTATCTGCTTTAGAACTACATATTCAATATTAATCGGTACTCTAAGGGGGACCCACTGAAGTTACGGACCTCAAATTTTACGTGCTTGTGTAGGAGCATAAGACCAACCCGTATACCAAATTTTATGAAAATCGAAGAAGAAAAAATAACAACTAATTACTCTAACAATTCATTACTAATGTTCGATTTTTAAATGGAACAAACCACTACGGGCTTACGACCGTCTTCTACTGTTATTTCGAAGGCTGGCTTAGTGTGATCACTTTACGTTAACAACGTTCGCCATTAGGTGGTAATGTTTGTCTCCGAAACTCCTAATCATGAGAATTCTCAACATGTTCAACATGTCGAAGATCGAAGAAACTCGAAGAATTTTTCTCGAAGACGAAAATCGAAGATTTTTTTTTTCTTTTTTAGCCCTTTTTCTAGAACAAGTGAAATTTTCTTTAGATACTTTAAGAGGGTTCCCCTGAAGGTACAGATCTCAACATTTTACTGACTCATCTACATCGAGGGGCTAACCGTTCTACCAAATTTAAATCAAATCGGATAAGAATTACTATGAGTTATGGGTGCGCACACATTTTTGCCGTACGCGTACGGGTACGCGGAAATTAAATCTCTTGTTTTGCTGGATATTGTTAGTGTGTTCTCTTGAATTTGTGGTGATGTTCGTGATGTATTTTTTATTATTGATAATCATTGAAATTGTTTCGATTCCTAAAAAAAGTTGCCGAATAACAGGCTAAATTGATAAGCCAAAACATCAGCCAATTTGAGGATGATTGAGAGCAAAAACCACAGAGGCCGCTCCACAGATAACTATAATATAGATCAGGTGATTGAGGACATACGCTGTGGCTACCAGAGGCTGGCCAATGATAAAGAAAAGTTGAGGAACAGAGTCAACATACTTGGTGCAGATCAATCTTAGGATTGTAGTCACCAGAGAGAGCTTCTGCAACTATATTATTACATTTTTTTTATAAATGAACTCTCTGAATGAACAAATACACTCTCTGACTCTTTCACAGTAAGCTACTTAAAGCTTGTGTCGTAAAAGAGGAAGATGGTCGGCACCTGGGATCGAACACACGACCTCCAGTACGAAAGCAGGCGTTGTAACCGCTAGTCTACAAATCACTTCGGTCGGGGAATTTTTTTCTGTGATTTTTATCCCTTCGAAAATAAAAATGAAAAAAAAAAACTAATTTGCGTTTTAAGAACGTATTTTTTCTGAGGTTTTTGAAATTTTCTTTTTGATCTTTTATTTAAAACATTCCTTCATTCATAAGCTATTAGAAAAAAATTAATTACAAAATTGTAAAAAACTTACATAGCTCGTATTCGTCTAGTATTTCCGGATATTCATGGAGAAGGGCTTTCAATTTGTCTTCCCTCCATTTGAAGGCACTTCCTGTTTGAAGGAAACAGCACACAGCCAATATCAGAAATAATATTGACCAACGCATCGTGGCCGGCTTTCTAAAAAAAAACGATAAAAAATCAATTTTTAATATAGTTAATAATTACATATAAATATATGTACCTATATTTTTAGATATAATAAAAATGATCAACTGAGTGTGTCTAACGCTCGATAACGGCTGAACTGATTTGGCCGAGAAAATATCAGGGACTAATAAGGTATTTGACTGGTTTTGGGAAATTATTTCTAATATACCGACCTCGGTAGCCTAGTTGTACTAGCGTTGACTTCAGATCCGAGGTCCCGGGTTCGATTCCCGGTCGGGTCAGAGTTTTTCTAAGTGTTTTTTCACTTGAAATTTCTACCCGGGGTTGGCCTGTCTCAGATTGGACGGGACCGGTTGACTGGAAAAAATTGCCTCAGGCAAAAAGTTCCGCCGGCTATACTGACACCTTTGTATAGAAAAGTGTTATATCTACATAATATTTTAGAAATGTTTTTTTATTTGCCTTTTGTCGTTGCTTTACGGTATGTCCGAGCATCACGCCTAAACGGCTGAACCGATTTCACTAATTCTTTTTTTGTCGTGTTGGCTTTTATCAGTAGAAGGTTCTTATGAAAGAAAAAATTAAGAAAGTTGCGTGGTAAATCTACATAATAATTCAGAAATGTTTTTTTAGTTGCTTTTTACCGTATGTCATCGCATCACGCCTAAACGGCTGAACCGATTTCACTAATTCTTTTTTTGTCGTGTTGGCTTTTATCAGTAGAAGGTTCTTATGAAAGAAAAAAATAAGAAAGTTGCGTGGTAAATTGGGAAATTAAATAAAACTCGCATTAGCCCCTCCTCTATCTAATTAATAATTCAAAAATGTTTTTTATTTGCTTTTTACCGTATGTCATAGCATGACGCTCAAAATACAAATGCTACGTCAGATATGAATCTGCACAGAGCCGTGCAAAATGCCGGAGAAGGTTCTTTAATACAATTTGCTGCATTAACTTTATATTTAGAGCTATTTAAAAAACCCTATTTTTTAGGATCTTCATACAAAATTTTAATAAACATTAAAAGTGTCATTCTTCTTTTTCTGTGCTTATGTCAGTTATAGAGGTCTACAAAGCAATGGGAAGCTAGACTAGAACCTGTTTAATTACCTACCGATCAAGCCTGACAATCGGAATAAAAAACGTAAAGCATGACGGGTATAAGCTAGTTATATTATAAATTAAAGTCGGGTTAGTGCGAACACTTATAACTCGAGATCGGCTCAACAGATTCTTCCGATGATTGATTTATTGGACTCTTCTCCGCTCCGGATAACAGAATAACTAATAAAAAGTTGAATAAATCGATAAGAACTTAGGTAAAATAAAATATTAAAGTTTGTATGGAACGGGTTTGGCACCGGTTGGAGAAATAGGGAGATGTCTGGTAGATTGATATTTTGGTAGAAAGATTCTATAAAGCAATGTTATTCCTATTTTTACACGGATCCGCCATCCGTGTAAAAATGATTGAAATAATTAAAAAGATTGTTAGGACATTTTTTTATGGTACTTTTTCAAGCTTTTTTTAAATTTGTTAACATGTATTTTATAGAGTGAAACGAATTTTTTTTGTCTAATTTCGATTTAGAACAGTTTTTTTTATTTATTTAAAGAATAATAATAGTACAATTTTATAAAGATATATTACCATACAATAATTACTTAATGCTATTTGTATAATATTATATTTACTGCTCCATTGTAAGCATATAACTTGTGTATGGAGCAGAGGTACATTTTTTTGTTATAATATTATATTACCAGTTTTTATTTATTTTTTATTTTATATATATTATTTTTTTCTACTTGACCTTATGGATATTTTATATGAAGTTATGGATATTGCAATGACATATTTATATGAATTAATTTACAAAACTATTGAGATAAATACAAATTTTGTTATCCTTAAGATTATTTTAATGATGTAATACATTTGTGTGAAATGTGAAAGGTATAGATAGTTTATTTTCTATAATAGTCGAATAGGTGTATTATGTTAAAGTGATTAGGTATATGAGCATTGATGAAATGAAATATAACCTGATTTATTTTAAATAATGAAAGTAAAAAACATTAAGATTTAAGTTATTTTATGTTGCCTATTGGCATCAATAACCTACATAAAAAATATAAAAATTCTCAGACAACGGTAAGAGCCCCCGCCGAGACGTCGAAAATTTACAAAAACGACAATTTAGGGGCTGTTTCCGCGGTCCACAAAATATTACAGAATTTATTTAAATAGGTTTATTTTATTCAAAAACTAATTCAAATATAGTTGACTAGCTGTTGCAATCACTATATCATCATTTTAATAGTCTTTGGCCCTATGAGAGAGGAGCAAAGTGCAAGACAAAGCGGGGCCGGCACGAGCCGATTCATAAATTTCAGTGTTTTGTTTCAAATTTTAGTTTCATCAAGTGGAGTGGATAATTATTATTGTCTCAAATTTTTTTGAAGGATCGCAAAAGCCTAGAGTAGTTGTACCAGAGGAACATAGAGGAGTCAAGTTCTGTTTAGCTTGGGTTCGTCATTTGGAAAAGCAAACTATCTCGACCATTGAAATGGATAATTTTTCACTTACACGTCAATGAGTTGCCATTGAAGCGTTTGTTTACCTATGCTGTAGGTCCACTTTGAGAAGATTGAAGATCTACTTCCATAAATATTAACAGATCTCAACGCAGACCAACAATATTTACAAGAAATTACTACTGCTGTCGTAAATGGACCCAGCACTCCTGATTCGTTAAACAGAAACCCAGTTAAGCTCTTTCGTACCTGCTGGTTGTCAACATCTAACCGTATTCTGCGATTGTACATTTCTAGGAAAAATCCACAACAAAATCTTAACATTTTTCATATAATCATACACCCTTGTCCGGTTTGCCATCAAAACACATATCCAGCAAAGATGGTTCAAAATGGAGGCTCATCACAAATTGTAATAGAAAGAACACCTTATTTTAATTTGAAACAGTTACTTTGTCCATCCAGGAACTTGTTGTTGAGTATGGTAACAGATTCACACAGATGCGCATTAGAGAACTCGCTGTAAGATGCGTTTTAAAGGCTCATTAAGTGAGTAAAAAATCTATTTCACGCATGGTAGAGGTGCCAAAAGTGGATCCAAATGCATGTTCTTACGTACACTTGATTGACTGGCAACAAAATATATACGAACTCTCAATATTGATTAATATTTCCGATAGCAGTTACGATATCTTATTGAAAATTGAGGAGTTGCAGTTTTGGAGTTTATGAGACTGCTTTGCTACATCCTGACTGTGATAGGATTAGTTAAAATTGTGACAGAAGCAGCTCTAAATTTAAGCCATAAAACAAGAAGAAAAGGTTTCATAAAATCCAAATTAGTATCTCGAAAGCTCATGCCAAAATTTGAGAAATTCATTAAAAAATGACCTTATTCATAGCGACACAACTTTCTGAACCTGTATTTACTTTTGAATTGAATGATTCTATTTACTAAAATATACTTTAATTTTATCTTAATTTCATGCATATATTTTGTATGTACAAATAATTTTATTTATTGGGTGTACCTACTTTACAAAATGCCCATAAAAACATAAAATATGAAATTTGAAGTTCATGGCGGGACCTCTAGATGTCGAGCTAGAACCTCCAAATTTAGGGGTGTTATTAAAAACTATATAAAGCAACTGTTGCCTGGTATTCCAATTCCAAATTCGTAAAAAAAAATTTTTCATACAAAAGTGTTCCACTCTAAGTATAATTATAAAAAAAGTCGGGCTAGTGCGAACACTTATAACTCGAGATCAGCTGAACAGATTTTTGTCGTGTTTAGTTTATTACATTCTTTTCCGCTCCGGATAACAGAATAACAACTATTAAAAAATCGAAAAATGGATGGAAAATATAATTATAATATTAAAGTTAGTATGGAACGGGTGAGTTTTTGTGCTTTTGAAATAACTGATTCATAATAACCACATAACTTTTGATTTTTTTTACAGAGTAGTCATGTGTGTTATGTTACCCAGCAATAT
Source organism: Mystacides longicornis (assembly GCA_963576905.1). NCBI lineage: Eukaryota > Metazoa > Arthropoda > Insecta > Trichoptera > Leptoceridae > Mystacides > Mystacides longicornis. The sequence goes on along the minus strand of OY756430.1, from coordinate 3,259,692 downwards.
TTTATTGCCATTAAGGCGAGACGAAGTTCGATGGGTCAGCTACTTTTAAATATTTCTTTGATACATTAAAAATAAACTGTCTTTATATTTCCCGCAGATCTGCCACACTCTCAGTACCTAGATCCCGACTCGCGTTCAAAAGTGAAGCCCAAATATTGCAACTTTTGACAGTTAGGTTCCCAAAAGTACGTGGTACGGCGTATATTTATATTTCTGTTTTTTTTTCTCGTGTATTTTTACTCTGAAATAAGTGCAATTTGATCATTTTTAAGTTTCCGTATAAATGTTAACATCATTTGTTAACAAAATTGCCGGCCTTTTTTACCATGAAAAGAATAGAAGTACTCCATCTTGGTTGTCAAATGTCGTGAATATCCAAAGAGTAGTGATAAGCATAGATTAATAATGTGAATGTTGCAGAAATGTGACCTCTAAATCTGTATCATATAAGTGGTGTTTCGTATTCATAGTACCTAATTCCTAACATTGTCCAACCTACCCTTTCCTGTGGTCGCACCTGCGACAATTTTCTATGTGTTAAGACAATCTATGTGTCAAAAGTCAATCAGTATGCTAGTAGCCCCCGTGGGGACCGCATATATTTTCGTACTGTCGTTGAAACTGACATCAAGTCAATTCAGCGAGTTAAGTTTACGTGTGTTTTTACGTTTTGTTTATGTGTTATTTGCAAGTACATTACAAGCTCCCGTGGGGTAATTACATCGTCGCTGCAACTGACAGTTTTAGTTCTGCGAGTTTACGTGTGTGTGTTTAAGTATTGTTTATTGCAAGTTAACTGTTTTTTTGGTGAAAAGGACATAAAAGGACAGCCAGTAAAACAAGGTAGGTGCGATCCTTATTCCCATCTACCCCTTTACGAAACATCATTTGGTCCATTCGAGCCTGATTGTCCTTTTACTTCCTTAATTCCGAATACGAAATATCAGGATCGTATCTTGGGTATTTTTGTGTCAATTTACGTTTATTTTTTATACATATAGCCTGCAAGCAAATTGTCTCATTTATTTCTTATAATTTTTTTTGTTATAAGATTTATTATTTTCATAAATTGATTTCATTTGCGTAGGTACGCACAATAACTTTTTGTAACAAAGTGTATTGTCGCGCGGTGGGTATTCCGTGAAAGATAATATAATCTTGTCTCTGGTCTGTGCGTTGTTGGTGCGTTGTCTTCCTTTATCTAGGGCAGGTACCTGCGCGATTTGACATTTCATTTTTGACATTGACATTGTTTTGTTTACATTTACGTTTTTACAATGGCCAAAGTAATTAAACATAATTTGGCGCTTTTGAACATTCAAAGCTTATTTGATTTTGCTAAGGAGGCACAGCAAAACGGCGAAGAGGCATCATTGCTTAAGTTTACGATCCGATTTGCTGACATAGATAAAATAAAAGAAGAATTTGTTGAGTGTCATGTTTCAATCCAGTCTATCTCTCGAGGAGATTTTGACTCTGAGGGGCATGCACTTAAATATAAACAATTCATGGAGACATATTATAGCATTAAGGAAATATATAATAAATTGTGTCCAGCAGTGGTTACCAAAGTTATCAAAACAGAAAGCCAAGCTTCGACCACGATTGCATTGCCTCAAATTGTGTTGCCAAGTTTCAGTGGTTCCTATGCGGAATACACTAATTTCATTTCTTTATTTAATACGTTGGTGCATCAAAATGCAACATTAAACGGTATTCAAAAGTTGCACTATCTTTTCTCTTGTTTATCGGGTGATGCACTACGAGTTATTCGACATCTTGCAATATCAGAAGAAAATTATCAAGTGGCCTATAATTTAATTAATGAAAGATTTTCTAATGTAAGGCTGATTGCTGACAATCATTTGAGCAATTTACTTTCGTTAAAACCGGTAGACAATGCCTCGCACTTGCGACTTTTTGTTGACACTCTTAAGGAGAACACGCAAGCATTAATGTCATTAAAGATAAATATCGACCAGTGGGATTTCATATTGATTCACATTTTTTCTAGAAAATTGTCTCCTGATTTACGTAATCGATTTGAACATCAGTTGTCTAAGAACAAGTTACCCAAATTTTCAGAATTTTTATTATTTTTAGAAAACCAATGCCATGTGTTGGAAGTAACATCTGTGAAATTTACAAGGGAAAAACCTGTAAAAGGGGTTTTTCATTCAACTGTAACATCTACAAATAAATTTTGCTGTCATTTTTGTAAAGAGCAATCACATGTCATTTTTGGATGTGAAAAGTTTAAAAATTTGACAGTTACCGATCGTCGTGAATTTACAAAAAAGAATCGATTGTGTTATTCGTGTTTGAAATCCCATGATATAAAAAATTGCAAGAGTTCAGGTAGATGTAAATTATGCAGTTCTAGCAGACACAATACTTTGTTGCATCTGGAACAGCATCGGGGTCCTCAATCTGAAGCGGAATTACGCGTTCCCCAGACTTTGAGTGAGGTTCATTCTGGTACTGTTTCAGGACTTACGACTGTTTTATTGGCCACTGCGCGGATCCCTATTAGGGATGCCTTTGGCAATTTTCATGTATTAAGGTGTCTTCTCGACAGTGGATCTATGTCATCGTTTATTACGGAAGAGTGTGTCAGACGTCTGTCACTGAAACGGGACAGGATGCACATACCAGTTACATCATTGGGAGGCAACGCTGCCCCTGATATTCGTGGATCCACTCTTATTACGTTGAAGTCACGTTCTGGTGACTTGCTTTCAACTACAGCCTTGATATTGCAACGCCTTACGAATAATCTACCAAGTACCAGTGTGCCACATCATATTGTTAATGCGTATAAGAACTTATCGCTAGCTGACGAGTATTTTTATGAGCCTGCCAAAATAGACATACTGTTGGGTGCGGACTTATACACTAGTCTGCTGGACGGCTCATCTGTACAGTTTTCTGAAGGTATACCAACTGCTTTAGGTACAGTATTCGGTTACGTTATAAGCGGTCCATATGGCAGGGCAGCCCCTGCATTATATAGCAACCTTAGTATTTGTTCTTTTCATAATGACGTGTCGTTAGATAAACTTGTTGAAAAATTTTGGCATTCAGAAAATCTTCCTGAAATACATATTTCAAGTCCGGAAGATGATGAGTGTGAAGAATTTTTTATGCGGACTCTTGAGAGGTTGCAAAGCGGAAGATTTATGGCAAGATTGCCATTTAAGAAAATTCACCCCCCGCTGGGTGATTCATATAACACTGCGTTGAGAAGATTTTTGAATTTGGAAAAACGTTTCTCACAAAATGAAGATCTCAAGCATGAATATCGTAAGTTTATGAGTGAGTACTTGGCACTGGGACACATGACACCTTATACAGGTGTGACCCAGCCAGGTAAACACTTTTATATTCCGCATCATCCTGTATTTAAAACAACAAACCAAGTAAAAAAAATACGAGTCGTCTTTGACGCAAGCGCCAAAACATCTACATCGGTATCTCTTAATGATTGTATTTATTCGGGTCCCAAATTACATAAAGACATTTCGAATATTATTACGAATTTCCGTCTTCATTCGGTTGCATTCACCTGTGACATTAAAATGATGTTTCGCCAGATAGCAATGAATCCTGAAGATCAACCATATCAGTTGATACTTTGGAGAGATTCCCCTGAAGAATCTATTGGTCACTATGCGCTCTGCACAGTTACGTATGGCGTGACGTCATCGCCATATACCTCCATGAGGGTACTGAATGAACTTGCGAGAATCGGTAAAAATCAATTTCCTGAAGCATCTAGGGTTTTAAGCTCTCAAATATTTGTTGATGACATCATCACTACAGCTCCCAGCGTACGGGATGCTATTTTACTAAAGCAAGAACTGATATCGTTGCTTGCTATGGGAGGTTTCGAGCTGCGCAAGTGGTCGTCGAATGATAAGCGGCTACTTGAGGATTTACCAGCTGAGCACTGTGAAATGTCACGTTCATTTGATGCAGCAGATTCAAATATTAAGATATTGGGGGTTCAGTGGAACCCAGTTAATGATTGTTTTAGTTATAGTGTCAGTTTACCTGAGAATACCCTGTGTACCAAAAGGTCAATCCTATCTACCATTGCGCGTATTTTCGATCCATTGGGTTGGATTTCTCCTATTACATTCAAGGCGAAATTAATTATACAAAAGTTATGGTTGCTTCATACTTCTTGGGATGAACAACCTCCTCATGATATTGTCCAAGAATGGCAATGTTTTATGAATGAGTTGAACATTATCGAAAAATTTACAATTCCGAGAAAAATATTTGATGAAAATGTGTCGGAAATTTCTATACACGGTTTTTGTGATGGTTCACTATGCGGATATGCCGCAGTTGTGTATCTTAGAACTGTCGATTTACGAGGTAAAACTGAAATAATTCATTTATTGGCAGCTAAGTCAAAAGTTGCTCCTGTACGTACTGTATTAACTGTCCCTAAACTTGAATTAAATGGTGCGCTTCTTTTGACCCGTTTAATTGAGTGTTGTGTGTTGTCGTTTGGGGACAAACTTAAATTTGATAATGTTACTTGTTGGTCAGACTCAACAATATGTCTTGCGTGGCTTCAAACGTCACCTCATTTATTGAAAATTTACGAAGGAAACCGTGTTTCTCAAATTTTAAATTCTAAAGTTGATATTACCTGGAGGTACGTACCCTCTAAGTTGAATTGTGCTGACATTTCCTCAAGAGGTGCTTTTCCCTCAGATTTGTTAAATTTCGATTAATTGTGGAGTCCACCATGGCTAAAGGAGTCTTCTGATAATTGGCCGTGCCAAAAGAAACATCCTTTAGACTTGAAAAGTCTCCCTGGTCTCCGTGATACCAAGGGGACTTCTCTACACATTAACGTAAATAATTCTTTATGTATTAGGTTTAGTTCTTTAAAACGTTACGATAGTGTACCTATCTCAAGGCTAAATCGTTATCAGCTCATTAAGTCTATTTCGCAGTCTTTCTGGTCAAGATGGCAACAAGAGTATGTACATACTCTACAACAACGGTCCAAGTGGCTCAAGGCCACAGTTCCTCCAAAAATCGGAGAACTTGTCCTGGTACGTGAGGACAACGTACCAACATTGCAGGGGCGACTGGGAAGAATAACAAAACTTGTTTCATCTCGAGATGGAGTCACTCGTGTGGTTGAGCTAAAGACTCCAACTGGTGTCCTGATGAGGCCAGTTTCGAAGCTGTGCCCACTTCCTCATCAGGATGTTTAGATAATATCTATTTTTATAAGATATCTAATTTTTGTTTATTTTATTTTAATTTTTTTAATTTTTATTTTCTTTGTTTTTTTTTTTCTTTATTTTATTTTTATTGAGACATTTGCTTTGCTTGCTCTATGTGTTTTGGTTTAAGTTTGCAATCCGTTTGGGATTTTTAATACCAGGCCTCTTCGGGGGGAGGATGTTTCGTATTCATAGTACCTAATTCCTAACATTGTCCAACCTACCCTTTCCTGTGGTCGCACCTGCGACAATTTTCTATGTGTTAAGACAATCTATGTGTCAAAAGTCAATCAGTATGCTAGTAGCCCCCGTGGGGACCGCATATATTTTCGTACTGTCGTTGAAACTGACATCAAGTCAATTCAGCGAGTTAAGTTTACGTGTGTTTTTACGTTTTGTTTATGTGTTATTTGCAAGTACATTACAAGCTCCCGTGGGGTAATTACATCGTCGCTGCAACTGACAGTTTTAGTTCTGCGAGTTTACGTGTGTGTGTTTAAGTATTGTTTATTGCAAGTTAACTGTTTTTTTGGTGAAAAGGACATAAAAGGACAGCCAGTAAAACAAGGTAGGTGCGATCCTTATTCCCATCTACCCCTTTACGAAACAAGTGGAATAATATTGTTATTTTTAAGTTATAAAATATGTAATTTTAGTAACTTCATAATCTAAATAAATAAATTATAAATTATTAAATATTTGGTTATGAATTAAAAGAAATATAACATGCTTAGATTATTTTCTATTAGGATGGCCAAAAATTCCAGTTTATTTTCGATGGTGTCAAATACCCTATTACGAGGAGAATATAATACTAGTAACTAATAAAATAAATAAAAAGTCTTTCCGTCTATTAGATGTATCACAATAATTAAAAATCGTTATTTTTTTTGGTTTTGAGTTACTGGAAAGTATGCTTAGGATCTATGTGACGTATATCAAGTCATTAAATACCTACCTAGTAGTAGATAAAACATCAACATCATTCATCCTTTGAATCACCTAACATCAACTTCCAAGTAAGGAAAAATTTGGTGAAGACACTTTTCTGGAGTGTGCTGCTGTATGGCTACGAAACTTGGACAATCAGCCAGAGCGATTTGGGTCATCTAATGGCGTTTGAGATGTGGCGCTACAGACGCATGGCGCAGATCCACTGGACAGATCATATCAGCCAACGGCGAGGTATTGGACAGGGTCGGAGAAACAAGACAGCTCCTAACTAGAATTGCCCAACAAAGAGCCAATTGGATAGGCCACAACATCAGGCACCCGGGCCTGCTCATTACCATCGTCGAGGGCATGATAAAGGCGCCAACGATGTAGCGGCTATCAGGATAGGAAGAGGATGGCGTGTGACAGAGATGAGTGGAGAGAGGGAATCAAAATGCTTGGGACAGACCAATCTTTGGATTGAAACCCAAAAGAAAAAAAGTAGATAAAACACAATATTATAAGCTTTACTTTATATGAAAGATGTCAAGAGTTGGTTGAGTCCAGTTCCTTAAAAATAACTGTACAGTCCTGATATTTGTAGAATCAAATTAACTATCTTGTGAATATCAGTGTAGACAATTTCGAAAAACTGGACATCTGTATAAGTCTCAGACGTGTATGTCTAATATATTTTCAGGAATTTGTAGAAACTAAATATGGAAAGCAACGACGTTGAAAGTGTCGAGACAAAATTTTTGATTTATGCGTGTGTGTTGCCCATTCTCCTGTATGGGTGTAAGTCCTGGCACCTGACCAAAGCCCAGGCACAAAAATTCTCTGCATTCGAAACGAAGTGCCTCAGGATAATTTTGAGTTAACGATGATACCACTAACGCTGGCGAGACGAGATGGACTTGGCTGGCACATGTGTTAAGGATAAAGAATGACAGTTGGCAGAGGAGAGCGCTAGGGTCCGATTAGGGTTCTGAGGACGAAGACGACCCTCTCGCATCGCGTTGCGTACCTTCGAAGCAGAGCTGAGGGATTTGGACATGGTGTGGGAGGAGGTCATTGAAGTCGCGCAAGATCGAGAGCTGTGGAGGGCTCTTGTTGCCTCCCCATGCCCCTATGTGGGAGCTTTTCTTAGGACTTGCGGAATAATTAAAATTGAAATAAAATGAAATTTACTGTGGCGTAGGAAGAGCTAAATTATTCAAACAGCTAATTATTACAAGGCTATCACAAGGCTAGTTCAACTGGATTTTTGCGGGAGAAAATAGACACATCAACGATCAACGAACATTTACTATAGAAGAAAAACAACTAGATTACAGGCGGATCTCACCCACCATTGACACCTGACTGACAACTGTTTTTTTTTTGGACGAAAGTGTAACGATCTGCCTTCCATTATCCAGAAAAGTTTCAAATTCGTATATTTTTTGGTCAATCTATCCAGAAATACAGAATAAAGTAACTTTTTTCGAGGCTAAGATGAGAGCAAGAGAAAAAATTGTTGAACTTTTTTTATCAATTTAATTTCACGGTTCTAGTTAGAAAAAAAGTTTAAACTCAACTCACCTTTAGTGATTTTCACCCGCAAGAGGCTTCTATAGATACTCGGTTTCTTCAGATTCAAAGAAATCTAGAGCGAACTATATCCATTGTTGTCAACTATCTAGCTTATATACCAAACTACGCCGTAACATTTGTCACGAAAAAGAATTAAATTAAGTGTGCCTACATAAAATTTTCATTTTGAGTTAATTCCAGACATTTATATTTAATTCGTGATCGACACTTATTTTAAGTGGGCATTTCAAAAAAATGTAATTTTGATCGGACATCGTGGAAAATTATTTATGGCTTGACTTTGAAAGTATTCAATCAATTATGTTTTACGTTAAATAATATGGTAGGTAATAAAAATATTGGACGCGTGCAAAACATGATAAACAAGACTTTTCAAGCTTTGAACTGGTGCAAAAGGGTCGTTTTGTTAGTTCAACCAGATGCTGAAAAAAATATGAAATGTGTGAAAACTCTTCTCTAGATCATGGGACATTATGACGAGCTCTGAAGCATTCAGCGTATTAAAACCGAAAAATCCGACTATAACCGAAAAATCCTCAGATTTCTCAGACTCTTAATGTCGCATACTCTGTTTCTTCTTATTACCCACTCTCCTTGCTCATGATTTATGAGACTTCATATCGCTGGGCGTGCGATCTCTCAAATGACTCGAATAAGATCATCGTTGAGAGTTTGACAGTCTTTTAGAAAATATTCTGCCTTAGGTATTTTTTTTCTTTCGTGGAGACTTTGAAAATATTCTGCCCTGTTATATTCGAGAACGAGTCCTTAAACCCTAAATTGTCAGAAAATACTTCAATAGGTGTCAATATTATCTGAAGATTTTCTATCATTACACTTAAATACATATATAATTAGTTTGCAAGGATCTTCTTCTTATTGGCGCGCCAGATTAATTCCTTCCGACTTTTATCTTAAAACTTGCACATACTATTTCAACTTTTTAAAACTGTTTTTATTGGTTGGTATGTAAAGTTAGGATAAAACTAAGGTTCCTGAAACATCCAGAGGTATGGGAGGGGCAACCCATAAAATGATTTTTATTAAAATACTAGCTTTCCCGACAGACGTTGTCCTGTGTTCCTAACTAAGAATATTGAATTAATAATAATAATGATGTCTGGATAACTATCGATCATTCGGACTCTAAGACCAAGGTAAGTATATGCTGTGTCTATTTACCCCCTGGTGCAAATTTCAACAATGCACTAGACATGTGTTTTGAAAATATATCAACTCGGATACTAAATGAACCCGATAATAAGTTTATCATTGTGGGAGATTTCAATGTCCCGAATATCACCTGGATGTATTCAGCTGATTCTGACTCATTCTCTCCGACTAACTTTTCTGATTCCACTAGTACAACCATTGTTGACAGTATCTCGTTCTCTAACTTGAAACAGTATAATGGAGTTCAGAACATCAATGACAGAATTCTGGACTTAGTGTTAGGAAATGACCTTAATAATTGTAAGGTTGTAGAACATATGAATCCTCTGATAGACCCTGACCCCCATCATAGGCCCCTCTTGGTCACATTCTCACTCGCCATTTCTTTGTATATAAAAGCTCCTACCAGAGTAATCAGACTCTTCCATACAGCAGATTACACAAAAATAAATCAATGCCTTTCTCAGTTAAATTGGTCAGATGAATTTTCTGGTCTTGGTATTAATGATTCCACAGAGAAGTTTTACAATGTATTAAACAGATGCATACAAGATTTTGTACCTGAAAAGGTTACGCGTAATAATCAAAGACATCCCTGTTGGTATTCCAGGCCATTAATCTTATGCATACGTGAAAAATTGAGGGCTCACAGGAGATGGAAAAGATCAGGTCTTATAGGCGACTACAATGAGTTCTCTTTACTGAGGGCTAGGCAAAAACATCTCCAAAAACAATGCTACGACGTTTACATAAACGAAACTGAGAGTTCTATACTCTCGGACCCCAAAGCACTGCATACATTTGTAAAATCAACCAAACCAACATCCGAATACCCTCAAAAAATGTTCTTCGATGACGTGACCGCAAACGGCTCGCAGGAGATCTGTGAATTGTTTTCCTCTTTTTTTCAATCAACTTTCATAGATAAAAAATCTGATATGCCAGAAGTAACATGTTCTGGTGATCTTAACGTTAGTAGAATTTACTTTGAAAAAAATACTGTTTTGGAAAAATTGAAGGGCATTGATTTGAATAAAGGTCCAGGACCTGCAGCCCGATTCACGGAAAAGTTTAAGTCTAAGTTTAGTTCGAAGTTCGAACGAAGTTCGATTCAAACTTTTGTGAATAGGGCAGCTGGTAATAATAATTATTGTAGGCGGCGACTATCTACAGTCTATGTACCTATTCACGGAGGGTTTGAATCGAACTTCGTTCGAACTTCGAACTAAACTTAGACTTAAACTTTTCCGTGAATCGGGCTGCTGATGGTGTACCACCAATTTTTATTAAAAAATGCGCAGAGTCTCTTGTAACTCCTCTCTGTTACCTTTATAATCAGTCTATGAGAGAGGGAGTGTACCCAGTCCTATGGAAAAAATCTTACATAAGCCCTATTCATAAATCCGGAAACAAGCATGATGTGCAAAATTACAGGCCCATATCTAAACTTTCACTGTTTGGTAAGTTGATGGAGAGGATCATCGTTGAACAGTTGACACCCGAAATAAAGTCTTTTATAATGCCCAACCAACATGGATTCTTTCCGGGAAGGTCGGTGGAGTCGAACCTGGTTCAGTACACTGAGTTCATTCTGAACTCAATGTGCAATGGGGGTCAAACGGACTCAGTTTATACCGACTTTTCAAAGGCTTTCGACAAAATTAATCACAACATACTGACTTACAAACTACAGACTTACGGTATACACGGTGACCTACTTAGATGGCTGGATTCATATGTTAGGGGCAGATTACAATCAGTGGCGATAAACAACTGTGTATCTGATTATAGATCTTGCGAATCGGGAGTGCCACAGGGATCGCATCTTGGCCCTGTTCTTTTTATCCTATACATAAATGACATAGATGCATGCTTTAAATCATCAAATTATCTGGTATATGCTGACGACATTAAAATTTATAAAAAAATATCTACTGTTTCTGATTGCCTCGATCTTCAATCGGACTTGTCACGCTTACAAAATTACTGCACAAATAATCAACTCTTCTTAAACATAAAAAAATGTAACATAATTTCATTTACCAGAAGTAAAAATCCTATTAGACACAACTATTTGATAGACGTGGAGACTGTTGGTAGATGTTCAAATGTGAGGGACCTTGGTGTAGTGCTGGACAGTAAGATGACATTCAAGACTCATATAGATAACATTGTTGATAGGGCTTTTAGGAAGTTAAATTTTATAATCAGAATATCAAAACCTTTCAAATCAACAAAAACAATCAAAATTTTATACTATACATATATACGTAGCATCTTGGATTTCGCCACTGTTGTATGGAACCCCCAATACGTTACTAACATCAACAGGATCGAACGAGTACAGAACAAACTATTAAAACATCTTAACTTTAGATCAAAAATTAGTTTTAACTCTTATCCACAGTCTGCACGTTACCATAACAATGATTTCCGCTCCAATCCTTAAACCACCAGACTATTCCCTTCCGTATACATTGACGTGTGATGCAAGTGGAGTTTCCTTGGGCAGCTTCTTGTCCCAAAAAGACTCTAATGGAGTAGAATATATAATTGCTTATCATTCACGTAAATTGTCCGGTCCAGAACGAAATTATAGTACCACGGAGAGAGAACTTCTCGCCATAGTAGATTCTATACAACACTTTAAAAGCTATTTAGACGGAGTACACTTTACAGTAGTCAGTGATCACGGATGTTTAAAATACCTAAACTCAATTTCTTCACCTTCTGGTAGGTTAGCCAGATGGGCTTGCCGACTTTCACAGTTTGATTTCACTTTTGTATTTAAGCGTGGCTGCGAAAATAACCTTGCCGACGGATTGAGCCGTATTCCTGTTTCTAGTGTATCTGTTCCAGAACCGTTTGAAAATATTATAGACCCCTGGTACAAAAAAGTGTACAATTCTTGTCTTCAAAAACCCCAATCGTTCACTAATTTTATGATAAATGATGGACACTTGTATCGTTATTCTAGGTATAAAAAAGATTCCTTGTCTAACTCTCCCACTCACCTTTGGAAATTGGTTGTCCCTGCGTGTAGGATAGAAAGTCTCATATTGGACTACCATAAGGGAAACTGTCATTCTGGAATGGAAAAAACCTACGAATTTATTTCCCGTACATACTTCTGTAAACGATTATTACCTCTTGTTAGACAGGTTGTGAATGAGTGTGAAATATGCAAGGCCTACAAGTATAATAACCAAATGCCCCATGGTCTTATGAAATACCCTAAAAAAATTGAACGTCCCATGGAAAGTATATCTATGGATTTCATAGGTCCCTTACCGCTGAGTCATAAGCGAAACCGTTACATTTTCACTGTAGTTTGTAATTTTAGTAAAATAACTTGGGCATTTCCTCTCCGAGCCGCAAATACCAGTAGTATAATTCAAATCTTAGACGAAAGAATCTTTAAAGTCTTTGGAATCCCTCGACAGATTGTTTTGGACAACGGGAAACAGTTTGTTTCTCGACAGTTTAAAGAATTCTTACACTCCCACGGAATAAATGATCTTAGATATAACGCATATTTTCATCCCCAGCATAATGTCTCCGAAAGATATAATCAGTCTCTAGTAACCTTGTTGGCAATATTAGTAGAGGAGGACCAACGCAATTGGTGTAAACATCTTCCAAAAATCTGTTCTTGTTTAAATTCTATGACTAACATTGCTACCGGATATTCTCCACATTTTTTGATGTTCGGTAGAGAGTACATTCCCCACGCCTCTTTTTATAAGCCACTACAGATAAATCATGATTCCCCGTCTGAAACATTTGATCCCTTAAAACAAAGATTGAATGACATTTCCACCTTAGAAAATCTATATAATAAAGTCTCACAAACGTTAGTACAAGCTTTTAATAAAAATAAGGAGCGTTATAATTTGCGTCGTAAAGACATATTCTTGTCAATTGGTCAGCTAGTATGGAGAAGATCTCATTTTCTCTCAAATGCTTCCCAATATTTTTCAAAAAAATTAGCTCCTCGCTTCATTAAGTCTCAGGTAGTACGTAAAATATCAAGAACAATTTTTGAACTAAAGGATTGTGATAGTGGATCCATCGGTAGGTTCCATACGAAGGATATAATAAAGTTGTAGTTTAAGTTTTATCATATCTTGATTTATGGTTAAAGGGCTCCTGAGGACCCGTTCCCATACGTTTATTATCTTTTAACACCCTGACTAGTCTCGTACAGTCAGAATCATAAGTCAAATTGGGCTCACCCCAATACATGTGAATTTCGTTTAACAAAGAAATTCTAATCAAAGTATATTCAGAAATCCTAAGTGTGCCTCCTGGAACCCAACCTTCTGTTGGCTATTCATTTGGGAGGAGCAGGGCGAGAATTCCAAGTATACGATGCTACTTGGCATCTCTCTTCCTTGTGGTCCAGTATAATAGCTTACTTCTTGCTTCAGGCTATCATATTGGGACAACCCACGTTTAAATACTGTTTTACCCGGTAAGAAGCATGATCTCCACCTTTTTTATTAATTTTTTTTTTGTTGCACTAAGTGTAACTTCATGTTTTTATTAATTATTTTTTTTTCGTCTAACGACTTGAACTCGGTACGCCTTCTCATTAGATTACCGTGTTCCATGTCCGAGGATGTAGGCTAAGCCATGAAAGACTTCTTTTAATTATGAGAATTCCAATAACGTATCTTCTATACCACCCACATCCCTGTAGGTTGTCGAGTGATTTTTATAATTAAAATTATCTCAAATAATTTGTAGAAGAATTACGTTCTAAGTTCCTTTTGTGACTGTAGTAAATGAAATGCTTCCCAGAATATCTTAATAAATGAATGTTACGACAGTGCGTTACCCCGCTCCGCTTTTCATATTGCAACTTCACATCACTAACAAAAATGTGTGTTCCCCCCTTCATTAATTATTGGTTTTTCACTCACTAATCGTGCTGCGCTCTCGACACACAGCCCCCACAGACCATCGAGTAAGCGAGATGTCATGATTAAAACCTGCGCGAGAGTGAAACAGACGTATGTTTCCTTCAATGTTTCTTCATGCGGCGCTGTGTGTTAGACTGCACTGCGCTCCGCCCGGACCGCGCTCCGCTCTGATGTTACTGACCTACGACAATAATCGTGCTCCCTCCACCCCGAGTAAGCGAGGAATTATATTTTACACGCGCGACACATTATATCGGCACTATTCATCAATTCCGTTGTTTAGAAATGCGGTGGTGACTGGACAGTATGCATCTGCGTATTTCAAATATTTTCTGGTGTAGTTTCAAACACTGTGGATGTTCTGAGTGTGTGTATTTCTCAACTAACCTGTGTCCTAGAAGCGCGTCAGAATATCGACTCTTTTCATAAATTCCCCACTAATATTTTTTTTGTCGAATACGTTTTGTTTACTAGGTCAGTGTAATTCTAGGTGTCCTATATAATTTCTAGTTTGGTATTGAGCACGGATACTATTCTGTGTTGTTGTCTTTCGCTTCTGCGATTGTTAATATTTTTTTTTGGACGTTAATTGTAGTCATGATTTATCCACATGGAACTATTCCTTCTTCATGATATTACCATAATCGTAGTAATACCTTCTATATTGTTTTGTTACATACGGGGTCAAATTAGTTATTCTCTTCTTTTTTTTTTGGAATGCTCTATTCAGTTCACCTAGATCTAATCGCACCCGTTAAGAAAATTTGTGCGAATCATAAACTTGGTACACTCTCAACCTTCCTATTTTTTTTTTGAGAGCTGTAAATGAGCGAAGCACACTTGTGAGAATGTGTGTTGAAGGAATTTTTTTTTTGTACATTTCTGGTTATGCCAGGCTTGTAAATCTGTGCTATGATGAGCGCAATAATAAACTTTGGTACACTCTCAACCTTCCTAATTTTTTTTGAGAGCTGTAAATGAGCAATGCACCCTTATGATAATGTGTGTTGAATGAAATTTTTTTTTTGGTACATTTCTGGTTATGCCAGGCTTGTAAATCTGTGCAATAATAAGCGCTATCTGATGTATAAATAACATCTTTCGTCACAGCATTGTTGGCTTAGAGCAAACATCAATTTCAATGAATCTTTTTTTTGTGTTCCTAATTAAGGCCACAAATCTTCTTAATTATTAGTTAATATTTTAGTCGACTCATAACGTTAGTCTACTGATAATTTGTAGTTACTACTTCTCTAATAATCTTAGACAATTTTTTTGAGTTGCAACTCGTTTTTTTTTTCTTATTTAAGTACTAGCTAGTTACCCGTGGCTTCGCTCACGTGTTACTGTATTTGCTTTCTCTTCCTAAGCAATGCAGAATTAATTATATTCGCATCAAAATTAATAATAATAAGAAACATCATCACATTTCTTTTTTTAAATATATATTCTAAAATTTCCATTAAATTACTATATTTTTATTTATATTTGTCGTTATTAATCTGTATTTAAAAAATATGTGCTTCTTATACAAATAGAATCAGCCCGCGAACTTAAAAATTTCGCTAACTTGACTGACATTGTTCTATGAGAATCCCAAAAAATAGCTCGAATAACTTTTATTCCATCAAATGACGTTATTTGAAATCAATTTTTATATTGCTGGATATGAATAAAAAAATATTCAGGTCTCGAAAAGCAATGAAATTAGTGATCTTTAAAACACTTATTTCTATGTGCTTTGGGCGTTTTTCAAGCTACAGACGTTTTTTAACATTTCAATTTATATCTTTCACGTTGATTTGTTGTTGTTTGTCTGGTCGTAGGTTCGAAATTTAGTTCATAAATATCTTATCCTGAGCAAACACGACATAAAAAGAATAAACGATATCGGTCCAGCCGTTCAGATCGAAATAAATAACGTTAAACGTGAAAACTGTTAACGTTCCGAACGTTAACGTTTTTACCAAATTGAAAATGGTTTCCAAACAAAAAAAAATGCGTTTCGTCTTCAATATAATAGCAGCGTCGTAATATTTCCAAAGATTTTGAGGTAACGTTTAACGTTAATTTTGAATAACTGACAGAATTATTTTTTTGACTCGGAATTTGGAAAAACATTGTTTAACGCACGTTGAACAACAGTTTTTACGTTATCTCTATGGAAATAACAACAAATTGTTAACGTTGGAGCTGTCGTTAATATTTCGACATGGCCTCCAGGCGTGATGCGATGACCACGTAAAGTAGGTCTCCATTTTTATAATAACGTAATATTCTCCCTTTTAAGCCCCCCCGCTCACCGCAAGCCAGCCCGGAGGAAACTAAACCGCAGCAAACCCGATCCGCACAAAGCCAAACCCTAGCCCGATTGCCAAAAAGCCAGCCGCACACAAATCAAGCCCGTGGCGGTTCCCCCCAAACCACCCCATAATACGGGAGGCCTTGGACCCACTCGGGAGAATAGGTTAGGCATAAAGAACTCTCCATTGCGCTCGAAGTCGTCCGAGGCTCATTGTGCCTTTTCTAACCGGTTGAGGTTTAAGGAAGTGAGGTGGTCAACCTCAGTATTCTAATGGTATAAGTAATTGGCGTTCGACTATAAACGAATTTTCGACAATGTAGAGTAGGAAGAAAATTAACTGTCCACTGTTTATATTTTTTATTAGATGAAACGGATATCGGCAACTATCCGATATCCGGTCTATCCGGCGGCGTAAATAATATCCTGCCGGATACCGGATAGTAAAAAGAGGCATGTTTGGATAACTCATTGATTTGTTTATTAAAGTATCACTTAAGAAATACACCTTATAATCACAAAATAAATTCTATAACTTAGAAAATTGATTATCAAGCATAAGGTAAATTATGGAGAGTAATTCTATATAATATTTCGTTATATAGACTATTAGACTATATAGAGGAAAACAGCAGCTTTGCTGGTCTTCGTAAGTAAGGGAAGTTTAATAAAACAACGTTGTCAAGATTGTTGTCTATGGTTTCCATGCATTTAAATGGGCATGTCGGAAAGCGGGTTCCTGCTTTTTCTGTGGGTTTCCCCATTCAAATGCATAGTAACATTCTTTGCGCCGGTTGGCGCTAGTTAGAATCGGCATTCTACGTGTTTCTTACCATATGAGAACAGCTGAACTTATATCGCCCATTTTTTTGTCGTGTTTGCTTTTTTCTGAAGGGTCTTATGAAAGAAAAAAGTTACACGGATTAAAAATAAAACTTCCATTATACATTTTTTATAATTTTGAAATTAAATCAGGCGTTTAACAGGAATCAGTTGTTTGATAAATGATACGATTCACGGAATGCTGATAGAAAATAATATCATGATATGTTTTATAACAGATGCATCGGTTACAGTACCTAGTTAAAAAGGTATAAATGAATGTATCATACTAATTCAAATTCAATAATATAAGGACCACGTCGTCGTCTGTGTTAAATAACTTTAAACTGAAATCAACTTAAATTTATACATAAAATCTCGAACATATTATTTATATTCCAAGACGGGACGAAGTTTGACGGGTCGGCTAGTTCAAAACTATATTAATATTATAGATTACGCAATAGTTTCGACACGTGTATTGGAGAAAGTAGGTTGGGTTGGGTAGGTACCTACCTACGTATATACTCATTGGGTAGGAACACGTAGAAAGCGGATTCCGACCCGCGCCGACCGGCTCATAGATTGTTGCCTATGGTTTCAATGCATTTAAATGAGCATGCCGGAAAGCGGGTTCCTGCTTTTTCTGTGGGTATCCCCATTCAAATGCATAGTAACATTCTTTGCGCTGGTCGGCGCGGGTCGGAATCGGCTTTCTACGTGTTCTTAGCCATACACTGCGGCACAGCACCGGCCCGGCTCGCCGAATGAGATCCAACTGTCGATGGCCTGAGTCGGTATGTTTATTGTATGAAACGATGTCGTCAATAAATTAAATTTTTACAAAAATTGTTAAGAAAAGTTTGAGATGTACTGCTATGATGTATGTATTTTTTATAGAAAAATAAATTATCTAGTTGTAGCATTTCGGCGTTTTTTGATATTTTTATAAAATTCTGAAATATAGGCACTGAAACTCGTAAATTTGTCATAAAAAAATATTTTTCTTTATAAAAAAAGTTTGAGAAATCCTGGAACTTCTTCATTAAATTATATTTTAGATATTATATTTTTCTATATACATACACAATTTTAGGGTTCTAGATTTTATGGTTTTCGAGATATATGGAAAAATTAAATAAAAATTCAAAGGTTGATAACCCCTGACTGAAAAAAAAATTCAAAATTCTGAATATACAAATTTTGTATGCTTAAAGTATTCAATAGTTTCTGAAATTTTAGGATCTGTGCATCAAGCGAATCAAAAGTTATAAAGAGGGGACGGATACACACACATACACGTTGGAAAAGTGCCCCTCACCCCCTACCCTCTAATTAATGATATCTTTTGAAAACGAAATTGTATAATTTGACTCTTTCTGAAGAAATCATTTTTTTGAAATTTCGATAAAACCAGTTTTAAACTTTTTAGGAGGCACTTAAAAATCATCCCTTTTTATATGTGCCCTTTTTCGTCCCTTTTAGTTAAATTTTGGAAAAATTACCAAATACGCTAACACTCATTTCTATAGAAAAATTCATATGCCAAATCTCAAGTTCGCACCATGTCTAGTTTCCGAGATATTCGCATACTTTGAAAAACATTCAACCCTATTTTTCACCCCCTTAGGGGTGGAATTTCCAAAAATCCTTTCTTAGTGGAAGGTTTTGTATTGAGATCTATCTAATTTCCAAATTTCACTTCTCTACGATTAGCCGTTTGGGCTGTGCGTTGATGAGTCAGTCAGTCAGTCAGTCAATCAGTCAGTCAGTCAGGCACTTTCCTTTATTATTATAGATATTCTTAACCTTTCTATTCGATTGAGATGAGGACGCTCGGATCAGTCTTATACAACTTTGGCATACTCAAATCTTTCTCTCTTGTCAAGAGGTAAGATAATATTTTTTTTTTGCTGTTTTGGTTTATTATTGGAATTTTCCTAGTTTATTCCACGTATTTTTCCCAAACTAGGTGGCGCTCCAAAACTTAGTATTGTGTCCTAATTACCAGGACAACAGCTAGCATGAAGTTTAACATCTCTTCTTACTTGTCGATCCGTAATCTTTGGGCAACGGATACCTTTCTTTTATATATAATTTTTTTTTTTGAAGTGAATTTCTTTCTTTGCAGGATACTCTTATGCAATTGTAAATGATATAATAATTTTTTTTTTATGTACAAACACCAGAACATTTAAATTAGTTCTCTCCAAATCTTTGAGCTACAAGCTAACCTTAGGAGTGCTCTTAAACTAATCAGTGAACAGTGAAACTAAATCAGTGGACATTTCTCACTTTGAGAAATGTTATGGGCATTTTAAAATCAAAATTAATAATAATCTAAGTGAGCACTATCAGATATTCTTAAGAGATGTCCTTGATGAAGGAAAAATATTGTACAATATATTTTTTTATGTTTATGTTTACTATTCTGTCACCTTCTACTTCTTGACAGTTGGATTGTTAATTGTATTAATTAATTTTAATAATTTTTTTTTTGTGGAATTATTGGATTGCAGTCTCTGCTTTGAACCATTATTTAATAAATTTTTTTTGTGTTGTTTGTCTAACCGTGTGATAGTAATTATTGATGAATAAATCTAGGAGTGAGAGGTTATGAATGAAGGCCGTTAGGGATGGATGAATAGGTAAGAAAGGGTGACAAACAATTTACCAATCTAGGTTCTACTCTTCATGAGGGTTGTCCCATACTTCCACAATCAAATTTTCTTCTCATGCCATCTTTAACTCCTTATCTATATGTATGAGAATATAAATTTTTTTTTTGTTTTATACCTAATTACTAAACTAGGGTATCTATCTTTGGTATACCCCTTACAACTTTGGAACTCTTGAAGTTAAATGTTCAAGGATTATTCTAAATTCCTTGATCCTACCTTATTGGATCAGTTACTCCTTAAGAGATTTTTATGTACTCAAAATCTTCTTTTTTTTTCTTTTTTTTTTCTTTTAATAACTAAAAATCGATTTGTAGCATGTATTTTTGTTATGAAGCTTCACCCGTCTCATAGTACGGAATATTATTTTTAAATTTCAGATATTGCTATGCATACCTACCCCTATACTAACAGGTATGCATCTATATATAATTTGGTTTCTGTTGAACGCGAGAGTAAGCACGTAGTCCACAGGTGCTGTTGCCAAATGTTAATATTATTGCAAGAGTGCAAGTGGAATGGATGCCTATGCATTTCACTCACTCACTTTCTCTCCACCCCTTTTTTTTAATTATTTGCGACGCAGATTATATTCCGAGGTTGTCAGACGTTCGCTACTGAGTATGGTGAATGTGAGAGGCAGATATCTTCCATCTCTCTCACCCATGGTCACATGATCAAGGACCTGTTGACTCAAGTAGAAACGACCGTTAAGTATTTTTCCTTTGTTTCAAAATGGCATTCTATAAACTCACTTGGTGGGAATCAGACGTATAAATTTTGGAGTACTCCCTGATAGTTGGAGAAACTCAAACAATTTTACCGCGATTTCCTTTGAATCCAACCAATTATATTCATAGATACGAAAAGTGATTATTATTGTTGTTTTAAAAGAATAAGCAAACTTTTTTAATTGATTGTAAATTTGATACAATTACTGTTGTGAATTACGTGAAAAATCTGAACTTTTGTATATTTTCCAATTTCCTGTTAAACGCAATAAACAAGTGTTTCTTAAATTATCTAACAACATCTTTGATTAAAAATCATCATCTCCTCCTGGATCGAACTTCCAAAGACCAGAGAGTTCGGAGTCCGCTCTACCAACACTAGCCGAGGCAAATATTCATGGTTAAAAGAAGAAGAGAAACTGAAGCAGATTCGACTCCGATAAGAAAGACACGTAACAACACGTATCGCAGGATTCGAGAGCAAGTGGCTCCGAAGAATGCTGGGTGTCCGGTGGCACGATTTCATCCCAAACACAGTCATCAGAGACCTGACGGGTCAGCCACTCGTCACCTCTACCATAAGGTCCCGCCGACTGACCTGGCTGGGCCACGTCTTGAGGAAGCCTACGGATGACTGACTGAATTTTTATGTTGATGAATTAGTTATTATTTGACCAATGTGATTCTGAACGATGCGTCTGTTTTAAACCATGTATATTCCATTCGCATTCTGCCAATCGCACCGATTGACAACTTCTGTCAAAATTTCAAAATTGGAATAAAAATTAAAGTAAAAAGTACTAATAAGGTTGTCTTTGTAGAGTTTTCTTTAATTTTCTAATTTTCCATGCATTTTTCTTAATTTTTTTCTTCTAAAAGGACATTCTGCCAATAAAAGCCTACATGACAAAAAAATAATTAGCGAAATCCATGATTATTTTAATTAACTTATTAGCTGAATTGCATTCAGTTCATTGAGTATCCAACAGACAGTCCTGTTAAACTTTTTCAATAAAATAGGTTTCATTGGAATATCAATATTCAACTTAACAATGCAGATGAGAATAATAAAAAACATAATTTCTTGCAGTAAGTATCTAATATTTTACTTATTTTTTATTTTTAATGCTGACTTGGTAACAATGTCCTGTTGGAATATAAAAAATTATTGTATTATAATGTAAGAAAAGAATGGTCGTTCAGAAATCAGAATTAAATTGAATTCAACATTTGGATATGCATCAACATAACATTCTTAAAATATTGATCACATATACTTTATTACTAATCTATAATATAAAAGAAAGTCGGGTTAGTGTGAATTCTTAAACTCGAGATCGGCAAAAGAGATTATTATGATGCTTGGTTTATTGGATTCTTCTTCGCTCCGGATAACAGAATGATTATTACTTAAAAATCGAAAAAATGGATAGCTAATAATATAAAATATAACATTAAAGTCAGTATGGAACGGATTTGTTGCGACGCAAACGCCATCTTTGAAAAGTTTGGTATAATAGGGTAAGAACACGTAGAAAGGTTATATTTTTATTGTTAACATTATAGTGGTATAACTATTATTTACATTATTATAGTTAAAAGACTTTCTAGAGGTATATGTACCTACCTCAAATACCTAGGCCTAAGGATGAAAAGAAAAAATATAGTGTATGTGGCCGATAACTACTGACAGTTTTTAGTTTAAAGTACTTCTTGATCTGGATCAAGGACGGACCCAGGGGGGTCAGGGAGGTCATGACCCCCCGGGCTAGGTCCAGGTCTTATATCTTTAAGTAGGTACAGTACTTACATTTCTAAATAAAATACCCAGTTTTCTATTAAAATTATATTTTTTAGGAGGAAAAGTGTTGTTTCAAGATACCAAATTTAGGAAATGACCTCTTTTTTAGGTAAATTGTAGTTTCCAGATACCATATTTTGGAAATGACCTTTTTTTACTATGTGACCCCCCCTGGCGTCAAAGCTGGATCCAAGGGGGGGTCAGAAGGGTCATGACCCTCCCCCTGGACTGGGTCCAGGCCTTATATATTTAAATACAGTTCTTACATTAATTATTAATAAAATACCTACTTTTCTATTATAATTTATTGTGGTTCATGACCCCCCTCTGGATCAAAAGTTTACATTCCACAAATCAAATTTAGGAAATGACCCTTTTTTTTTAGGAAAAGCGTAGTTTCCAGATACCAAATTGCGAAAATGACCTTTTTACTATATGACCCCCCCCCAGTATTTTATAAGATATTAATTTAATCAATTCGTAGCATTTAATGTTGTTTAACGGTTTCTTGGTGATTCACAACATAATATGAGTTTATCTGAATAAAGATAATATTTAATAATATAACTCGAATATTAATTAATACAATGCACATTAATAAAATTTTAAACAAAGCAAATTATTGCCTGAAAAATATAAACATTCTATTCTGGAGGGTTTATTTTATTAGTTTGAGTATGCCAAATCACTCGAATTCGGGTTATAGGCCTCAATAAAAAAAAAAATAGTTTGAGTACCTACACGAACCAAACCTATCAACACTATTGTAAGAACCACCTCATAAATATAGGAAAAATAAAATTTATGCTAGTATTTTATACTATTAGACATTTCAGTTGCTTTCTTAATCGATTCATATTAATGTTTTCAATTTTTACGTCTTTTTTCGTTGAATAAATGCGAAAGATACACAGCATACTCCGCATTTCCCATACAAATCGCAATGTTCTTGACAACCGAATGTGCGAAAGAGACAATTCAAGATTGCCTCACTTCGCCGCTATGAAAAGATATCAAGGTACTCTGTCTAGGTATATAGTATGAAAGTCTATATAGTTATGTCCACACTGTGCCCCTTTCATCTTCAACTTTCCCTTCATCATTCTGTTCAACTTTCCTTTAGGGCAAGCAACTGTTGAATGCATCATGACCGTGCGTCATCCACCGGAGTCTTGATTGATTTTCTTTTTAATTCCATCAACGTCCAAGTTGTATTTGATTTCTTTTTATTTTATTTGTGTAAAGCTTGTTGTTTTGGTCCCAAATTTGTTGAAAATTTCTGTAGTCTTCAATAAACTGTAAAGTAAGTAATATCGTCCGCCACCTTGATGTTGAAAGCTATGTTGCACAGAAATCCACGGACCGCGGGAACGCGTGCGTCACAGCGCACGCTATGCTTTCAACCGATTTAAGGCATGCGTCAAGGGCATGCCTCACGTGCGCTGTTGACTGCGCTATGACGCATGCCCTTGTTGAACGAAACAAGGCACAGTGTGGACATAGCTTTTGAATAGAACGCACTGCGTGTGTATGACCGTAAATAGTGAGTGTGCATCGCAGTAACAAACATAAACCATCGATACATCGACGATCCACACCCGGCACCGCGATTAAATATGTAGGTTTTTCCTATATCTGGTTACACCAACCCTGAGTCTATTGAGGGTAGTCCACAAAGCGTAGGGCAAGTGATCGCCTGAAGTAATGCCCTCGTGTGGGATCATCCACGGCATCGCTCCCAAGTCCGCTTGCCACAGTTCCTCCTTGCGTTGCTATGATGACTCAACGGGAGAGGTGGTTTTCATAAATCTACCGCTGCATAGAATCTCCAGCTGACTGTATCAAACTGGAGGAGGATCTCTCAAGATTGTGTGACTATTGTAAATGCAACAGGATAGAGTTGAATGTCAATAAATGCTTTAAAATTTCTTTTACCAAAAATCGGAATAAGGTCAGATATGATTATAGTCTTTTTGACCAAACTCTCAGGATTTGGGGGTGATATTTGACTCAAAATTAAATTTTAACAACCACGTGGAACAAATAGCGACGCAGTGCTACCGAACCTTGGGCTTCATAACGCGAGCAACTAAAAAATTTAAAAGCATTAAATCTATAATGACACTATATAAGTCGCTTGTGAGATCAATATTGGAATATTGTGCGCCTATATGGAATACTTATTACGAAAAATACAAGACGCAACTCGAAAAGATCCAGAACACCTTTATACGTAGGACACGCAAACGTTTTGGTGGTGCGCCATGGTGTGGTTCTCTGCCCGCTCTTGAGCTCAGGCTTGGACCCCTGACGTTTTTCAGGAACCCTAAAAAGGATTTTCATTTTATATGGACCCCTTGAATGATTTTAGAGTCCCCTAATGATTCAAAGGGACCACCACATTGAGAACCATTAAGTGAGAACATTTTTCGACATAATTTACCCATGCCGATGGAGCGGCCATGGGGGTCCAAAAACTAGCCCCTAAGGTCCCCAGCTTAAATCCGATGGACTTTCGTCTTTGGAAGTTCCTATTAAGAGCTATTTTATTAAAATAAATACCTTATATTATTGAACAATAACGGGAAATATTGGTTTCAGGCTAAACAAAGGAACCGTCAGTTTATTCTAAAGTACTACAATTTTAATTATAGGTTTAAGAGTGTATAACAATATTTTTTATCTTTATTTCAATAAATAATTTATTTTATTTAAATATCACATCAAATTATGCATTTAGGTACCTCAAATAATTTTCAAACTGGCTTTTACCACCCATATAACAAAGCTGTGTGTTAATGAAAAAATGTTGAATATTGATACTTGCACAAGTTATGAGAGCGTTTTAGCATGATCCCATTATACCATCCAAACGAAATTTGCAGGAATAATTCTCCATGAATAGTAGAAGTTTTTAAGATAGTTTCTAAAAAAAATGTTCCGTGATTTTTTTTGTCTAGAGCCTTTGAAAGATTTTATAAAATTTGGGCTTGGAAAAAAATTCTTGAAAAATTTTTTTTTGAACAAAAGCTATCGGGTGCTGATTCATAGCAATGATACCTTGCGTAATGGTCACTATCGGACTATTTCCAGAAAAAAAATCATGATCGTAATCTAAATAGTTTAGCCACAGTTACGTAGTTTAGTCAGAAATCCGGTTTTTATACAAATTTCACAAAAACGTTAATAACTTTTGAACCACCCAATATCGCTGAACATACATGAGAGTCAAATCGATAGGTATTGAGGTCTTCTACCTCTCTGCTTCAGATTATCCACTACCAACTTAACACCGTGTATATTGTGGTGGGTAATGTTGGGGTCTTCGCTGGTCCATAATCTGTTTCTATATTATTGATTTATATTTATTGTCATGTCTGACTGTCTGACCTCTCAAAAATTGTAAAAATAAAAAAAATAATAAATAAAATAAAAAATAAATACCTGAGTGCACTGCAATGTTCTATTCTGTGCCCCATCCATTCCACGCTAAGCTCTCTATTGCCTTCCCTATTGCTAAGATGAGAAATAGACAGTTGGGTTTTTCCTGGGTTTGGTCTGAGGGTATTGTTATTGTAGTATTTTCCCAGAACCCTCAAAGAAGTCGCCAGGTTTTCCTCCACTGCCCGAAAGGTATCTTCCTGGTACCTAGTATTCACCACCAATTTGTTTAATGTTTAAATAATATCAATCTTCTCCTTCCCAAATTATGAGTGGATATTGCAAAGCATCGTAGGAACGATGGTTATCTTGAATTATCGGCAGTATGTCATCTTTCCGTCGTATTCAGATGGGTCGCCAAATTACAACTGCAACTTCATTAATAGTTGGTGCCTTGTATCTGACTGCGTGTGGTATTCTGTCTGCTTTAACGAAAATCGAGAAATTATCATTTTGCAGTCTATTAGATACAGTTTTGAAGAATCAGATCAACTGGTTATGATTATTCAAAAAGGTTTTCAAAGTTGACACTATTTCTCGCTCCTCCACCTGTTCTACATGGGTATAAAAGTATCGGGTAATGATTTGTTGTTCCTCAACGCCAATAATACATAGATAACAATTTTAACTGCTGCCCAAATAGGCCAATCCTGTACTAGGACAAATTACTTTAATTACCATACACAAGAAAGAAAAACCTCATAAGATTTATGACTTTCCTGAGAGGCGGAATATATTATTGAGCAGGTAGCAGTTTTTGTGGTTTCCAATGCACAATGCACGATTTAAATGACTCTCTGCTACTTCGCAACTTTCTCCCATATCAAGATCCCTCAGTTCTGCCTAAAAAAAAACGGGACACGGTGTGAGAAGGTCTTATCCTTCTTTGAGACCCTGATTGGAGAATGCGAACAGCGCTTTCAATATTACAAGTATGTCGTAAATACAGCAATTGTTTTCGACATTAACATCCCATTTTTTAAGGACAGAGGACAGGAATAATAATAAACTTGAGCTTTTTTTTAAGAAGATATTTTTAATATGAAATGAATAAAAAGTATAAATTATTTGGAACTTGTATTCACAGCCATTATTCTGCAATTGACAATAAGTATAAAGAGGCATTCAAAACATATTGATAAAAATGTGATATCAAAAAAATTTGATAATTTTTAACAGTATTGAGTCTATAAAATATTCTTGGAGTTCAACTATTGAAATTATTATTTTTGTTGCAAAAGTTTTTTTTTAATAAATGAATCTGTGCTCTTTCAAAGTGAACAGCAATACACTCTTTGACTCTTTCACAGTAAGCTACTTAAAGCTTGTCTCGTGAAAGAGGAAGATGGTCGGCACCTGGGATCGAACCCACGACTTTCGATACGAAACAGAACGAAAGCCGGCGTTGTAACCGCTAGTCTACCAACCACTTCATACTTACTTCGTGAAAAAAAGACAATGAGTTGATGGAGTTCTTTTGAAAAAAAATTAGAAAAATTGGTTTGTTCTATCATTTTCGATAATTTTTTATCACTTCTTAGTAAGATTTCAGTAAAAATATTTCCTTATTTGGTATTCATATCTATTTATATTGAAATAACAACAACTCTTATATTATGAAAAACAATAAACACACCATATAAAACCCACACCCCTCACATTTGCAAAAAGATTCATCCACAATCACATATAAACACACGTCGACATTCAAATGATCTGCGCTCTTTCAATAATATACATTCTAACGTAAAATTCTTAGCCTATAGGAATCATTTTATAATCACAAAATCCTTAACTAATCACAAATTGATGACATGAGAGCTATTTATTTATTTTTTATTTAGAGCTATAATATGTGCTACATAAATTTAACAGTGAAGCAGTTTATTGTTGTTGTATCTATGAGCACGTTTAAAACATTAGAACATAAAATAACACCAATAGAATCAATCTAAAAAACCACTATTGCACATTCATTAAGGGGGCCATTTTAAAATACCCGTTAAATATATTTCACCAAAATATTTTGGTTATTACAAACATCAGTCATTCAATTGTTTTCTTAAATGTTTAATTAAAAACCCGTTGTAAATATAACCCTACGTTGGGCGCCATTTTTTATCTAAAAGTAAAAAAGATAACAATTGGCGCCCATCGTGGAGCTATTTTGCTCCGTTGGAGCGATGTATTGCTCTTATACATTTTTCTCACTGTTTGGATAGGTATATTAACATACATCTAAAGCGCTTTTTAAAATTATGTATAATTATAGGAACTGTTTTTTTTAATATTCACAAAAAATAAGTATTATATACAACAAAAGAATAGAAGTTTTAATGGGAATTCTCATGAAATAAGAATACAACATTATAAAAAACCATGTCTACACTAGCATTAAAACTGTTCAATGTGCTGTGGAAAAAGGTATCACGTGGATTGACTGGATAAACTTGCATTTTGTGGTAAAAGTTAACCATTAAAATAGGAATAAACTATTTTTGATTACTACAGGGGAAGATCATGCATAATATTTTTTATACAAACAAGCATAAGTTATTATTGACATAATTGTGTTGTAATTTTTTGTGTTTATTGAATTGTTTAGTTTTCCTTTTCTTCTTTTGTTCAAATAATTTTATTTATTTTCGTATCCATTTAAACCACTTAGCTGTGTATTTTTCTCTGCCATTAATCACTTTTATCCTTTCACCTTGTTTCATCAGTCTCCTCGAAAAACTTTCACTTGTGTGATCTACAATTTTAGTCTCATATTTTACGCGAAATAAAACATTTTGTGCAAACGACATAAATCATCCCTTATGTTCACTTGTACGTTAGTCTTGTAGTTGCGTGCACAATAATGTAGTTCACTGAATGCCAAAGTACACATAGTCGTGGCACCACTGCACGGCGTTCTCTTCGTTAGAGCAGCACATCGGGTAAGCAAAATCAGACTTTGTTGCCTTGGCGCATCTTTGACAAAGTTCCAGAATTTCCCCCTGAAAAAGAAATACGTGGTTAAGTTGATTGTTACTTGAGCATAATCTGTCTAATAACTTCAAAGCTGTAACACCAGCAAGATCATAAGTAATATAACAGTATTCCTATTCGCTATTTTTACAGCAACCAGTATGAATAACCTGGGGTTACCCTTAGTTATTTATATTTTTTGTGCATTTATATAAAATCTCGAGAACGGCTACACCGATTTGGCTAACTTTAATTTCGTAAGTTCATGATATTTTATACGGCTAGAAAATGAAAAAAATGAGGGGTTTTAATGAAATAGTCTAAATTCAAAACATAGCCCATTGCGACGCCATTTAATATTAACGAATTATTTTTAAAATAATCTTTTCAACTAGGTTTATATGATGCATATTATACCGGTTGTGAATTGCTTGGCAGTTCTGTGGGCCTAGACAAATTCAAATTGGCCATCGACTACAAACGAATTCTTCAACAATGTACATAGAGTAGGAAGAAATTTAACCGTCCACTTTTTATATTTTTATATAAGTGCCATTGTTTGGTAAATAATTGTTCATATTATGTTCCAGGGGACAGTAATTTTTTTCGGACTATACATTGGTGAAATCTTCGTTTGTAGTCGAACGCCAATTTGAATTTGTCTACGGGGCAGCACTGCTAGAGTGCTTTAAAAAGTACTTTACTCTTCAAAACCTATTTGTACAAAACTGTTTGAATAATCATTAAGCCAACACATATAAAAAAAGAAGTCATTCTATCTTATACCGATTTTGTTTTATGTCAGGTGTCTGATCGTTTAATAATGTTTATTTGCTGAAACTGTAGTAAAATGGAAAACATTCATACTTTTCGGACGGCTTATTAATTGGCAAAGTTTTTCCTGTGGTTTGTACGCCAAGTGTATTATATTTTTTTGGTGAAACTCCAAAATAAAATAAAAATGAATGTGATTTAAAACGTTGTATTTATGACGTTTTTGAAATTTTATTCTTGATTTTTTACTTCAACCATCCCTTTATTCTTCAGCTATTAGAAACATGTATTTTTAATTTCCAAAATGGAGTACTTTGTTCACAATTTTCACTTTTTGTTCAAAAGGTGGAAAATTAAATAAAAACTCTAAAAAGTTAAATAGCTCTAAAACTACTGGCTGTTGATCCCTGGTTAATGGAAACAAAATTGTTTTGCAAATTTGCTCTAGTATAACCCCTTTCAAGGAATGTATCGAATTACCAGTCACCCTGTATAGATGTATAAAATATTGTTAGTTTTATCAACTTACATCGTATGTGCATCTGGATTCTTCAAACTTTTTGTCAAATCTGTAATAATTGGGCATAGTCCACGAGGGCCTCATTTCCGCTTCGATGATGAAGAAACACAGCATCAAGAAGACGATCCAAAAACTTGTCTGAAATAATGAGAAAATAAATAGATTAGTTAGAATACAATTAGCGTAATATAGTTTTAAAAAATCCTATAGGCTTTGCTCTATACAGCGTGAAGAGCAGGTGAGAATATCTTTTCTTTACGAGGTATGGAGGTGAAGAACACGTGAGAACAGCTTTTCTTTACGAGGTAAGGAGGTGAAGAACAGGTGAGAACATATTTTCTTTACGAGGTGTGGAGTTGAAGAGGTGACGAAGAAAGAAGAAGAAGCAATGACTGCGTCAAAAAATCATTACATATGAATTGTTTTAATTAGTGATAATTATTACTATGATAGGCCTCGACCGACCTCGGTAGCCTAGTGGTATAGGCTTGAACTTCAGATCAAGAGATCCCGGGTTCGATTCCCGATCGGGTCAGAATTTTTCGTAGTGTTTTTTCACTTGAAATTTCTACCCGAGGTAGTCCGTCTCAGATAGGACGGTACCGGTTGGCTAGAAAAAAATTGCCTCAGGCAAAAAGTTCCGCCGGTAATACTGACACGTTTGTGTTAATTAATTAAATTATTTCATACGTAAGTGCCCTTTCATAGTGGATATAAAAAATCTGGACAGTATTTATACTAACGGTTTCTTATCGCTTTTCAGTTTAAAGGATTGTTATGAAATTGTTTTTGTATAAAAACGAATAGCTGGGAGTGCATACCTATAAATAAAACCGTGAAACCGCTTTTTGATAACAGGTCTTCAGGCCTAATATACGAAGATGAAGAAGACTTCGATATCTAGAAGGGCCCTAAAGATGGAAGGAATTGAGATAAATCCATTTGAAAGAAAAGAAAATGAAGGTTCACTTGTTTTCAGCATGTCGTATTGTACGTAAAGGTGTGTTTACACCAAACGAACATAGAGCAGGTTTATTTTCTTCAACGTTGATATGGTCATCAAGGAAATAAAATTGAGAAAGAACTGTCATCGCCCATTAATAATAATTACTAGTGGTCGATCAGTGCTCGAAATTCGACCATAACTAATTTAGAGATTATTATTTATTAGTTTGACAATTATTATGGTTTGATTGTCAAAGACTGAGCGAGCGCTATTTCAAAATTTTCTTTCAAAAACAATACGCCCGATTCTGTTTGAATTTAAGTGCGCACTAACTAAAATAAGAACGTTCCAATTTTATTAAGTGCACATCGGTATTCTATAAAAAATAAGAGCGTTCTTAATATGACTAATATTGAAATTAGTTCATTTTGGTATTCTACAACACTTTTTTATTTTGAGTCACAATCCTAGGATTGGTCTGCACCAAGCATGCTGACTCTTCTTCTCCACTCCTCCCTGTCACTGGCCAACCTTTTCATTTCCTGGAAGGTGCTGCAGCGCATGTCTCCGATCACCTGGTCTATGTAGTTATCCTTGGGGCGTCCTCTGTGGTTTCTGCCTTCAATCATTCCTTCGACGATAGTAAAGAGCAGACCCGGGTGCCTGATGTTATGGCCTATCCATTTGGCACGTTGTTGGGCAACTCTTTTTAGGAGCTGCCGTTTTTCCCCGGCTCTACTCAGTACCTCGTCGTTTGTGATGTGTTCCGACCAATGGATCCCCAGCATGCGCCTGTAGCACCACATTTCGAAGGCTGCTAATCGCCCGGACTCGCTCTGGTTAATGGTCCACGTGTCGCTTCCATATAGCAGTACACTCCAGACAAGAGTCTTGATCAAATTCTTCCTCACGTTGATGTCAATATTGGGGGATTCAAATATTTTAGATCTTTTGTTAAATGCGACTCTTGCCTGGTGGACTCTACTCTTTATTTCTGCCTTTGAGCGACCATCCTGCGAAATTCTACTGCCCAAGTATATGAATTCCTTTATCTGCCCAATAGGAACGCCATCCAGGAATACACTCGCAGATACCTCGTCTCTTCCAGCAACCATACACTTTGTTTTAGCTTTATTAATTTTCATATTATAGTGGGCCTTCAAGATATTTTCCATCCTATTTAGGGCCTCATTCAGTTCTTGTTCTGTCTCTGCGATCAATGCAATGTCGTCTGCGTATCGAACCATGTCAATCTTTTGCCCCTGTACTTTTACACCAGGCCATTCTAGCATTTCTTCTCTCATTTGATCAATAGCTCCTTGTATATAGCAGTTGAATAATGCTGGCGACATCGAACAGCCTTGTCTCACTCCTTGACCAACACTTGCCTCAGCACTGCTTTCTCCCATCATTATTACTGCGCTTTCACATTTGTATAGGCTCCATATTGCTCGTCTATCCTTAAAACTTAGACCTATTTCATGTAATACTTTAAATAGCTGTTTCCAGTCCACTCTATCAAAGGCCTTTTCCAGGTCTATGAAAGCTACATATGTGTTCTTATTCTTTCTTATTCTTTTTTCAAGTATAAGTTTCAGGCTCAGTATAGCATCTCTTGTTCCTGTTCCCTTCCTAAATCCGAACTGATCTTCTGACAGTACACTCTCAATATTCGCTTCTGCTCGTTTCATTATAATATTCGTTAATATCTTCGATGCATGGGATATTAGACTTAACGTTCTATGTTGATCGCATCTTGTTGTGCCCTGTTTCTTTGGTAGAGTTTTGATAAGACATTTAGCAAAATCCTTGGGTATATCTCCCGTGTCATATATTTTACAGACAAGTCTGTAAAGTGTGTCAAGTGTGCCTGTGCCTGCACACTTCAGCAGTTCCGATGGAATATTGTCTATTCCTGGTGCCTTGCTGTCTTTTAATTTTGAGATAGAGTAATCAAATTCGCATCTAAGAATATTATCTCCATTGTTTTCTATATCTGAGCCCAGTTCCAAGGTATCTCTTTCAGTGATTTGATTGTTTCCCTTGTATAATTCTTCCATATATTCTCTCCATCTGTTTACAATCATTTCATCCTCAAACAGCAGTTTCCCATTTCGATCCTGAATGGCACCCTTTGTCATAGTTTTATCATCATCGAAAAATTTCTTTATTTCAGAATATGCTGTTTCCAGTTTCTTTTGTTCAATATTTCTGTTTATCTTTGAGCATTTTTCTTGTAAGTATTCTTCTTTTGCTTTTTTCGATTCTCTATTGATCTTATTTCTCAAAGCTTTATATTCTCTTTTTCCATCTACTGTTGTGGAGTTCTTCAAAGTTCTCCTCTCTTCAATCATTTTCAGAATATTTTCAGTGATCCATTCTTTTCTGGCTAGTGGTCTTTCAATTTTAATTTCCTCATTTGCAGCTGCACTTATACTGTTCTTTATTCCTTCCCAGATCTTATCCACGTTTTCATCGTTATCAATATCACATACCTGTGTTTTATCTTCGTATCTTTTCCTTTTTTCTTTCTCCTTTAGCAGCTTGCAATTCCATTTATCAGCTTTCTTCTTTTTGAGCTTTTTAAATTTAAGAAGGCTTTTTGCTATTACCATATTGTGGTCGCTGTCTATGTCTGGGCTCGCATAGCTTCTACAATCTTTCATTTGGTTTCTGTATCGCTCTCGGGCAATAATATAGTCTATTTGGGATCTATACCTATCTCCAGGGGCTTTCCAAGTATACCGTCGTCTGTGGTGGTGTTGAAACCATGTATTGGCAATGAATAATTTACAACACTATTTAAGACAATTTTAGTGCGTTCTTATGTCAAAACGTTCTAAATTTTAGTTCACACCTAATTGTATGCGACTTAAAATATATCTGATGATATTTTTATAATAAAAGTATTATTTTAACCTAATAAGTTTAAAAAAAGTGTTAAATATCTTTATTAAGGTAAATAAAATCATAAAATTGATTATTTGCGCGTGTTTCATTATGCCGAAATCGAAAATTGGAGGTTAGATCAAAATCACTACTTTCATAAAATACTCTTGCGTATATTACAACACGAGATTTGCACTAAAAATATTTATACTTATTTATTTCAAAAGGAAATCTAAGAGTTGGTCTGATAAAAAGGCTAATTTGAGATGCCTCTAACCCATTTGGTCACTACTTTGACACTCGTATTATTTTTAATAAACAAACATGACCAATTGCGCATGCGCGATATAGACCATAGACAATTATAATTCATATTTTTGTTTATGGTGAACTAATTTAAGCCATTTTAGTTTTTAGAACACATCGCTTTATAGAATACGAATTTTAATTCATATGACCTTAATTCTTAAATTTTGGAACGTTCTTATTTTAGGTCGAACAAATCCAGAATAGGGGGTATTGACATGGATTGGATACGTCAAATTTGAAATGTTTACATATATATAAGTCTTTTCTATGGTTATAAAGACAAACACTGTTAATCTATTCTAAATTGACCACAGATAAACAAAAGATCTGTGTCAAATAATGCCAAATACATCAATGTGTGTGTGAGTATGAAATACACAACATTACAGTAGTGGGCGCACTCTTTTTTATTGTTTTAATCTCCTTTAATGCCTAATTTAAAAAAAAATATTAGCATTCGCCACCCCTTCTCTATATAAATGTGCGAAATTTCATACTCCTCCGTCCGCGCAAATTTCGTAAAAACAGTCACAAAGTTTTTCCTTCACATATTAATATATAGGTAGATAGTTGTTGTTATTGTTTCAATGGTGTCCAATATTATAACGATTAAAGTAAGTATTATGTATTATACCTATTTTACTTTCAGCTCTGGCACAATGTTAATTTGTTTGCACTCTAACATTTTTAATTTTCAACACGAAAAAGAATCAATTTTTTACTATTTTTGTAAATCCATAAAATATTGATATTTTATTGTAGTTCAATTTAATTTAGCTAAATGTACCTAACCACGTATAGGTAGACAATAAATCGCATAAGTGACTAAATTTATATTTATGGTATCGATCCATCCAATTATGGATTCAAGCCACGCGCCACTATTACTTCATTGAAAGGTAATAGCAGCAATACATTGAACGAAACGGATAGCAGTTTAGCCGGCTACCGGATATTCGGTCAAATTTATCCGCTGAATATCCGGCGGAACGATGCTGGTTGGTGCATTGTACAACTTAATTACGCTTTAGAGAGCGCATACTCAAAACGAACGTAGAACCAGAGCTATAGAGTATTTTTGGTCAAATGCGATAAAAACAAATTGAACATCGTAACTCCTTTGACTTTTTAATTCACATCATTTCATGACGCACTGTGGAATATGGCAGAACATTCTCAAATATTCAATAGTTTTTTTTTAACGAAAATTTTCATATAGGTATTTTTAAGTGCATTTGATAGCATAGGCAAATGTCAACCATTAAGGTATTATGTCAAATTTCTACATTTTTTAACATTTTAATGTATGTATATATTAATGTAACGAATCAATAATACTTTACTTGCACAATCATAAATGCTTAAACAAGTAGATATTGACTGGTATTCTCAAATTCACGTTCCAACTCAACGCAAGAAGCTCTTGCATAGAACTTAATCGGTTGCCAGTAGTTACGCAACTAATGTATTGAATAAAACATTTTTCAGAATACAGAAATGTCAAAAGACTCAATAAAAATTGGATACGACGCAACTCAATCTTCTGTTTTTCATTTCAGAATAATAGTCATTATTTTTTTTTTTTTTTTTTTTTATTACGGCAACTCACCCTATAAGAGTGATATGTGCCTAAATACAGATTTATAATATATTACAATAGTATAATATTATATTATATCAATACATTTTACTTAACTAAAGATACCTTATTATACATCGGTGGTGTTTAACATATAGAATTCTTTTTTTTTAAACCTAATGTGTGACGATATACTATAATAATTACAATAACAATAATAGTCATTATGTTTTGTTACATTTCAAATGCAAATATTTAATCTAACACTCAATGGTATGTGTTATATATTTTTGGAAACTTTATTTTATATAGATAAATTATTGCACAAAAAAATAGGTAGTGTCTTTACTGTAAGTTTTATCTTAATAATTTTGTGAAACGAAAAAAAAATCACTTCCACAAGTTTGTCGAAGGTTTTCACCTTTACCGACGCCTCCCAACGCGTCCCTGTGGACATTAGCGGGGCTAGAAGGGAGAATAAAAAAAACTCTTCAATTAAATGCAATCCTATTGCGTTAGTGTTGATGCATCCTCTGATCCTAATTTCTATTAATATGAAGCTTAGGGCGTCCTTAGATCGCGCAAAGTGTATCTCCGTTTGAGCTTCTGTCAATATCATTAAACGGTTGGATTCGAACAAAAAAATGGACATTTGTCAAAGATAAAACCGCGACGAAAAGAAAAGTTCGCGACTACGGATAACCTGTTGATAACATTTGCCCGCTCTGGTAACCCTAAATATGATGTGACCATACTTTTAGGGGCGGAATGCGGAACCGTTTTGTCATGTTTGAAAACAAGTTTGACAATAGATGTTATCACTCGGAGATAACGAGTATCAGAGTACCCCAAGTCCGAGTCTAGTGTCTGCATTACAAAATAGTTACGTAATCTTTGGCGATGATTCGGTGTGCCGAATGCCGCAGAGCTTATTATAGGATCAATAGAAGAATTCACAGATGTATGTATCAATATAACAAGAAAAAGAAGTAAATTATATGACATGACAGAAGATTATACATCATTTTGTGTGGAAAAAAGTTATATAGTTACAGTATGTCTACCAATTTCAATACAATAAGATAAATACTTAATTTGGGTTGATTTCCCCGATACACGATGGATGAATAACTTGGATGATCCGGCTCGAAGGACCAACGAAATATTATGGTAAGTAAAAGTTCAGTGTCGAAGGTTACGCGAGTAAAGAAATAATAATATGACTGTTTACAAGTATCTATGATGATTTCACATATTTTACAACATGACGAACCTTGTGGGATTATTGCCATTTTTGTTATTTTATTATGTTTTGACAAACCAATTGGTGATTATTACTCTTTACTTTTTATGTGAGGCGCCCTTGGGGTGGAGATATTTCACTAAACGGCGCCATAAAAGTTGTCCAAGTATTATTATTAGTACATCTCGTTCCGTTTGTCTTATTATAGCTTATGTTTTCTACGCAAACCAATCGATATTGATAAATCTCCAGTTATAATAATTGAAAAATAATTATATATCTTTATTTTGTTTTTATAGATACGGTAATTATAATACACCAACGACTGTGCAAAATTACAAGCATAACAGATATCCAGTGTGGTTTTGTTACTGAAAAATCAACCACAGATGCGATACAGACCGTAAGGATTGTGATGGAAAAGTTTAAAGAGTGCAAAAAAGATCTGCATATGGTTTTCGTTGATTTGGAGAAAGCCTTTGATCGAGTCCCAAGAACACTGATATGGAGAGCCTTAAGAAAACAAAATGTGCCAGAATTTTACATTGACATTATAAAGGACATGTATACTGCAATAGAGACCAAAGTTAGAACTGTGGCGGGCACAAGCGAGTCGTTCAGCATAGGAGTTGGGGTACATCAGGGTTCGGTTCTTAGCCCACTCCTATTTAATCTTGTAATGAATGATCTGACTGAGGATATACAGAGGCCAACACCATGGAATATATTATATGCCGACAATATTGTGCTGATGGGTGAGAATGTTGCAGATGTGCAGAATATGATGAATGATTGGCAAAGAGCTTTAGAGGACAACGGGTTGAGAATAAGTCGAACGAAAACAGAACATATGCCATGCTATTTCTCCAATAACTTAACAGACACAGGACAACGTATTTACCTCCAAAACACACCATTACCCCAAACAACATCCTTTAAATACCTGGGCAGCGTGATAACACCTCAATGTGATGCGGATGAAGATGTCACCCACCGCATTAACACAGGATGGCTAAAATGGAGGTCCCTCTCTGGAGTACTGTGTGATACAAAAATGCCAGTGAGAGTAAAGGGTCAAGTATACAAGACCGCAGTAAGACCCGCAATGACATATGGCTCTGAATGTTGGGCATTAAAACAGAAACACCAACAAAGCATGCACACTGCAGAGATGAAGATGCTCAGATGGGCTGGAGGAGTAACCAGACTCGATAGAGTTAGAAATGTCCATGTCCGAGGAAGTTTCAAGGTCGCACCCATAACCGAAAAAATAACGGAAAACAGGCTTAGATGGTATGGGCATGTCATGAGACGACCACAAGACAACATGATTCAGAGAGCCATGGACATTGAAACTCCAGCCAGGAGACCAGGCAGACCACCCGCCACATGGTTGTCGAGCATCAATAGGGACCTAAAAGAATGCGAAGTGGAGCCAGAGATGGCGTTGGACAGAAAATCTTGGCGCAACAGGACACGGAGAGCCGACCCCAAATAATGGAACAAAGGCGAGGGCGAAGAAGAAGGTAATTATAATAAAGTTATAATTTATTAATGGATGACCAAAGTCTGGGTCGTTTAAATCTTAATTAATAATGACCTGTCAACATAAATTAGGAATGTAAAAATACATATTAATATGATCATTATAAAATAATATGGAATAGTTTAGAGTATGTAACCAACAAGCTCCTGTAAAAGAGCTGCATAACAGAATAATTTCCAAAATGAAAGGAACTTACGGATAAGGAGAAGATCCATTTCTAGATTGGGGTTTCCAGTTGCTGGTGCATCATATTCGGGAGAATATTTACAGACTATAAAGATGTATTTGCTCTCTGATTATTGTGTTATTGTGATTCAAACAATAAAAAAAAAAACAATAACTCATAGCCGTTTGTTTATTAACCTATTGATCTCAGCCGGGTCCCTGATCCGTGGTCCATGATCCAGTTGCAGAATAATCTTTCTAGACGAAGATTTACTAGCTATATTCGGCAATACTTATTCTTCATAAACCGTCAAGTCAGGTCTCCCCATCTCGGCTACCATTCTGGCGTAGGCTTCTTTGTCCTGAGCTCATCTGAACAGTTGGTTCTATTCAAATCCATTGTCTAATATTTTTTTATCTAATCACACTGCGATTTCTAGTTATTTTTGATGAAGAAAAATTTAACGGTATTACTGGAGATGGCCTTTTCCATATTGTGCACTATCTTCTTCTTCTTCTTATGGTCGCTCACAATCTACCTCCAGAGACCGAAGCCATTGGATCGCATCATCCGTCAGTGCGTACAAGGCCTGTAGTACTTCTTTAAATGCGTACATGGGGCACTCGTTTATCAGATCGTCGATTGTTTGTGTAATCCCACATGCGCATGCTGGTGAGTCCATCCATCCCCATTTATGTAAGTTGGAAGCGGTGCAGCCTACATCACATCTTATTCGGTTAACTCTACACCATATTTATTTAGTGAACTTAGAAAGGTTGTCATCAGATTTAGTGAACTTAGAAAGGTTGTCAAAGGGGATGTTGATAGGTTGTACAAACAACATGTTGAAGCTAGTGAAACCCTTATTAGCGAATGTCCGACACGATTCTGGAATTACGTAAAGAGCAAAAAGGGAGACAACCAACTGCCTTCTTGCTTGAAACTAAATGACATTAGTCTGTCGAATCCAGAAGATATTGCCAACGGTTTTGCTGAATTTTTCGCGTCGGTATTTATGGATTCTACTCCAATTGCACATAACCCCTCAATGATGCAAATTTACTCTATGACGGACGATTATACAAATATTACTCTTCAGGACATACACTACGGTATTAAAAAACTAAAAGCAAAATCGTCCTCAGGACCAGATCAGATTCCTACCTATATGTTAAAGGAAATCGGGCCTGAAATTGGGGAAGTGTTGCTTCACATTTTTAATTTATCGATTAAAACCGTAACCTTTCCAGAAAAATGGAAACTTACTAAGGTCACACCAGTTCATAAGAAAGGAGATATTTTTGATATAAATAACTACAGACCTATTGCAATACTATCGGCACCTGCAAAATTACTAGAAATTATACTGCACAGATTTATCTGGAACATTTTTAAATACCAATTAGTAGACCAACAACACGGATTTCGGCCATCTAGATCCATAGTTACGAACTTACTAAATTTTCAAAGCTACGCAGCAAAAAATCTTGATAATAGAATACAAGTGGATGTTAATTATAACGATTTTGCCAAAGCATTTGACAGGGTTGATCATGGTATTCTTGTTGAAAAACTTGACAACATAGGCATTCCTGACAAATTAACAGCTTACCTAGCAAATTACTTGCAGGACCGTCATCAATATGTTTCCTATAGGGGTGTTATGTCATCTCGGTATTTAACACCATCCGGTGTACCACAGGGTTCCAACCTGGGACCATTACTCTTCTCAATATTTGTAAATGACATTGGGCACTCCATAGTTCATTCTGAATTTCTTCTGTACGCGGATGATCTCAAAATATTTCGTAAGATAGAGAATCCTCATGACGCTGCGCTCCTTCAGCGAGATCTCAATGCGGTTTACGCTTGGTCCATTGAAAATAAGTTGGACTTTAGTATTCCAAAATGTCACATTATGACATACACGAGATCTCGTGATCCTATACTCCATCCTTACACAATGGGTGGCAAAGACCTAAGTCGAATTAGCGAAATAAAAGACCTGGGTATTCATTTCGAGGCAAATTTGTCATTTAAAAAACATATCGGAGAAACAGAGGGGAAGGCATTCAGAGTGCTTGGGTTTGTCCTTAGAAATTCTATATATTTCAGGAACAGTAGCACACTACGCACTCTCTTTGATACCTTAGTACGGTCAGTTCTGGAATCGGGGTCAGTCATATGGGGGCCGTATGAGATCACTTACATAAAAGCTTTGGAAAAAATCCAAAAGCGATTTCTTAGACACTTATACCGAATAGAATATGGCACATATCCATATCTTTACCCTTCATTGTTTGTGATGGGTGGCCTGGGCTATAAAACGCTTGAAGAAAGAAGAAAAAATTATCTATGTCGTCATTTTTTCAAATTACTGCATGGAATTATCAATAACCCAACAATGCTTTCTGAAATAAAACTGTACGTCCCCGACTCCTACGGCCGAACGCGTTCACATCTGCTGTTTCATATTCCAAGCGGAAGAACGAATATTATTCGATATTCCCCGACCAGTAGGGTGGTCCGCTGTTTTAACGAAATGGCGCCTAATATTGACATCTTCAATGCCACATATGAGAAATTTGTTAAGTTTCTTGATAACAACCTTTGATATATTGATCTTATTGTATCTTGTTTGTGCCACATTTGTGTTTTTGGTACTGATTTCTATTGAAAATCTCGTAAATATTTGTTGTTTGTGGTATTGATTATCGCACTGCCTATCACTATCGGCGAATGACTGGTATGGGCACGGTATGTGTATCATGATGGCCGACAATATTTTTGTCTATGACTCAGTGTAATCATAGAATAAGTACTATATATACTATGTACTATGTAATGTCAACACTTGAAAAGGCGTACTTGTCATGTATGCATTGTTTGTGTTATTTTCTGTTGAACCTATTCTGTTTTGTAATGTTTCAGTTATGTGTTTGTCTTTTTAATGGTAAATTAATTTGTTGGATTTGTAATAATATTTGAACACCATCAGCGCAAAGGCGAAAGCTGATGGTGTTATATTGTAATTTTGTAAAATAAAAATATATTTCTGGGTTGCGTTGAGCCAGGCAGTTCTTTTGTCGGGTCAGCTACGAGGTCCTGGTTCCTTACTGACGATGCGGTCCATACTTGTCTCCATTT
The DNA here is from genome assembly GCA_963576905.1 of Mystacides longicornis. Taxonomy (NCBI): domain Eukaryota; kingdom Metazoa; phylum Arthropoda; class Insecta; order Trichoptera; family Leptoceridae; genus Mystacides; species Mystacides longicornis. The sequence goes on along the minus strand of OY756430.1, from coordinate 3,217,949 downwards.
GTCTTCGATCGAGTAATCCGTAGTTGTAGCGGCAGCTAGCCAGTACGGGTTTCGGGATTTCAAACGGCATCGAGGCGGATTATCTACATTAAGATGGATTGGTAGATTATGGTTGGACTCCACTTTTCTTACTTCTTGAAGAAAAGCTTCCTCTCGTCTAAGGTGTGGAGGTGCTATATTAGAAAGCACACATAGCCACGGCACAGGAGTTGGTTTTAGTGTGCCGCTAATGACTCTCATCGCTTCAGACCGGAGCGCAGTATTCTGCAACCGAGTAGACTTAACCGATGCTGGCGGTTTTTTAACGTTTTAGCGTCGCATCGCTTGGATCCCGGCTCATTGTGGTATAAAACCCAATGAGGACGTAGACGCATTGGCAAAAGAGGCCACCAGCAATGGATTGGTCTCTCGAAACTTTGAACTCCCCCTGCACTCAGGGGAATCACTATATAAAACATTCTGCCTTTCTCGGAGCAATGTCGGCCTGGACCGATCATTGGGATGAGGTTGGTAGAGCTAAGGGGTCGATTTATCGGGACATTAAGGAGTCTATCTCCAGAAAGCCATGGTAGCATGACTTCAAATTCTCCAGATCAGAAATAGTCACACTGACTCGCATGAGATTTAATCACCACAGACTGGAAAGCCATCTATTTAAAATAAATTTAGCCTCGTCTCCACTCTGTGAGTGCGAACTCGATATGGAGACATTAGACCACGTCTTCCTCGGTTGCCCAATAAGAGATTCATATGAACTTTATTACGAAATCGATGAAATCCAGTTCCCCATTAATATGTCTTGTCTGTTACACTCTGAAAAGCTTTCTGTCTCCAATTTTTTTTAAAATCAGTTAAACAGAATGACATAATTATATTAACAGTAAGTATGTGTGTGTGCGTGTATGTATATATTTTTATATAAATGCGAGAATGTATGTATGTAAGGGCGTGATTGTAAGTATGTAAGGCCGTGTGTGAATGTAAAAATAGTCAGTTGCGTTTTAGTTCTCAGTGCTGGCGGACGTCTGTCGTGCGAGGGAATCATCACACAGCTGCACCACACCGTTTCGTATTTAAATTCATAACAATATTTACTTGGTGAGATCTTTCCATTATTATTATTTTTTGTCTTTTTGCTTATTTTTTATTCCTAGAGGATTTTTTTTTGTTATTTGTTTTTCTTTCATTTTTTTTAGTAATATTGTAGAATAGGTTACATTTAGGATGATGGCCGCAGAGCGGCCCCCAGACTGGGACGACCCCCCAAATCCAAACAAGCGGTTAAGAACGGAGCCTCCTCCTTCAAATGGAACTCTGTGGGAGAGTGGCGTTATGGGTGATAATAAGATTTTAAAAATTACTGTCACGAAGCGTAAGCCGTTTTTTTATACTAGGAATCATCAGGGACCTTACGAAGTCGTGGTAATGAGCAAAGACAGAAAGCCTCTTCATGCTCTGAAATTTGGTGGTCTCCTATTTAAAAACAACATTACCAGCATTGTTCAAGACGGCATTAGAGCCGAAAATAAAAGTAAACTTATAGTTACTTTCAGTAACTTCATAGCCGCCAACGAATTTATAAACTCTAAAATCATTTCGGAAAATGAGCATATTGCAATGGCTCCCGCTCACAGATTCATTAAATATGGCATTGTGAGACGTGTCCCATTGGAACTAACCGAAGAAGAAATATTGGAGGCGATTTCCGTGCCAGACGGGTATGGCAAGATAATTGGAGTACCTACGCAGAATCAAACGTAAAGTAACGGAGGATGACAATGTGGTATTCAAACCTATTATGACTTGCGTACTGACATTTGAAGGTCAGTCCATCCCTCCTAGGGTGTTCTTGTTCTATAATTCGCTCCAGGTCGACTACTATGCCAGACCAACAGTTATTTGCCATAAATGTGCAAGATTTGGACATACCAAGACATCTTGTAAATCAAATCCAAGATGTGCTAGATGCAGCTCATCTTCACATTCAAAAGACCAATGTCCGAAAGAAACAACGATCTTATGTCCTAATTGCAAGGGACAACACGAAGCAACGGATAACTCATGCCCCGAACGTTTAAGACAGAGGAATATTAAACTCATAATGGCCAAAGAAAACAAATCGTTCCTCAAGGGATGGGATGCCATAAACATAATAATAATAATAATCTATCACTAAAATTATTTTCTTTTTTATTTCACCGAATTTATATGACTAGTTCTTGATGCTCGATGAATTTACCATTTTTTACTGACGCTGAATTAATGTTCGTATATATATTTATCTGTACTGTTTTATTTTGTGTTTTTTGCTTCCATTATCTTATTTTATATATTATGTTTTAACACATTGACCACTTACTGCTTTTATCTGTTCCCGTTAATCAAATTATTCCGCTTCAACAATCAATTATTCTTATGTATACAACCATTTTAAAATTTTAAAACCTGCATATCTTTTATTTGCACTTTTCTATTTTGTTGCTTATGTTCTGTTGATTTTATTTCATTCTGTATCTGGCATATTGACTGTTTTTCTTGTTTTTCTATATTGTTGTTGTTGCTTTCACTATTTTATTTATATATGTTTAACACATTGACCACTTACTGCTTTTATCTGTTCCTGTTTAACCTACTTAATTAAATTTTATCAAATTATTCCGCTTCAACTACCTTATTTTATAGATGTTTAACACATTGACCTTTTATTGCTTTTATCTGTTGCTGTTTGACCGTCTTAATAAAATTTAATCAATAGTTGTTCCTAAGTGTACTACCTTTTTCAAATTTAAAAGCTGCATACTTTTATTTGCACTTGTCTATTTTACTGCTTGTATTCTGTAAAATTTTGCTAGATTCTATATTTGGCACATTGACCATTTTTGTCTTATTTGATTTTATATATTGTTGTTGTTGCATCAACTGATTTGTTTTTTTTAACGATTTTTGACACATGTTGCGTACCATTTCTGTATTTTTACATTGTTGTACGAGTTGTACTCGTATTTGTTTTAAAGGCTATTGCCGTTTATAATGACTATAAATCAGACCTTCAAAGTGAACTGTCTGACTGACTAAAAATCAGAGGATGACTAAAAATCAGACCTTCAAAGTGAACTGTCACGCATTTTTTCGTTTGAAAGTTAGTTCTCATTTTTACGAACAAACAACACATTGAACCGTGAAATAGTTGTGATTGAATAAATTAAACAAAGTGTAAAAACTGTGAATATTCGCAAGACCCAAAACTAAGCACACACAAAGTTTTCTGTTATCAAAATCATTAAGATTTGACAATCCGTCAAATTTCAAATTGTCGTTAAGTTCTATTTTGGCTGGACAAACTTCGCGACTGTCTGCTCATTGGCTGTGCAATAAACGCAAGTCTTGCATCGCTGCCACTAGCGCCACTCTCGCTGAACTATAGTGAATTGAGTCAAACAGGGCTGCCAAAGAGGTACTTTTTAAATACAATATTCAAAAATTAGTCCTCAATAAATTAAATACTATTTTCTACACACTTATACACCATGAACACCGAAGAACTAATTTTAATGGTAAAAAGCGCTGCATTGGGCCTCTCTAATATCATAAACGAACCTAACAACAAATTTACCAAGGACCAAATTGGAAAAATAATGCCAATTACGGTGGAATTTATGTCCGCTATGAGTCTGGCAACAGCTAGGATCGCCAGCCAAGAAACCGAAATATTCCTCCTTGGCAGGCAGCTTGAAAAAGCCGAAGAAGCGAAAAAGTCCACCGACAGTTCTGCTGACACCATCTGCAGGGCACTGACTGAGTTGACTGACAGAAATACAAGATCAAGAAATGTTATCATTCAAAATATCCCTGAGGTAAACCCATCACTACCAATCAACGATCAAAATGTCGTGGATCGTGCTCAAATCGACAAACTGCTTGAAGAAATTGCGGAACTTCAAAACATTAAACCAACCAAAGTATTTCGATTGGGAATGCGAAGGGATGACCGGATCAGACCACTTAAGGTGGTTTTCGAGGACTCCAGTGAAGCAGCGACTATTGTGTCAAATAGGTTTAAATTCCCTAAAAACATTATAATCAAGCGGGATCTTACTGTGATACAGAGAGACGAAGTGCGGAAACTGTGGGAAGAGGTGGATATACGTAAACGGAATGGAGAAAGCAACATTACAGTCAAATTTATCAACTCCACAACGAAAATAGTACCTTTAATGTCAAAAAACATACAATAAAATCACACATTAGTATTTACTATCAGAATGTTCGTGGACTAAAAACTAAGCCATCTACTCTAAGAAAAACAATTGCTACACTAAATCACGATGTGTTCATATTTACGGAGACGTGGTTGGACAAAACAATAAAAGACTCGGAGCTGGGTTTTGGACCATCATACAATATACACAGAAAGGATAGAGATCACAATACAAGCACGAAAGCAAGAGGTGGAGGAGTGCTTATAGCTACCAGCAAGAGACTACAGGGTAACACATTGAAAACGCTTAACAAAAATATTGAGCAGGTTTTCGTCATGCTACGAGCGGGACAGTCAAGGATTATCCTCGGTACAGTATATTTACCCCCAGCTGCAGACAAAAATCTGTACGAACTGCACCGCGAAGACTTGGAACTACTGCGGTCACGCCATAACGCAGCAAATTTCATCATAGCCGGGGACTATAATTTGCCTGGCGCTCGTTGGAGGCCCGACGGTGCTATGGACATTGAGCGATCGTCACTGGATGAGTCCACAGAGGAATTAATCGAGACCACTAACTTTTTGGGACTGCGCCAGATTAACAATATCCCTAATCATAAGGATGGACTTCTGGACCTGGTTCTGTCGGATCACCCAGACGTCAGGGTCGAAACACCACTTGAAAATGCACTACCGATAGATCAGTACCACCCTACCCTCGCAATCGAGGTAAACCTACCTTCTTTGTGTAAGTCCAACAATTTCATTAGCTTTCTAGACTTTAAAAGGTGTAATTATGCAGAAATTATCGATCACTTATTTTCCTTGGACTGGTCATACATCGTCGATGGTGACGTTGATGTTTCTGTCCAAAATTTTTACGTACTCATCAGCAAAACCATAGAAAAGTATGTCCCATTGATTTCTTTTAAGCCTGACACCTTTCCAAAGTGGTTCAGCACTGAATTGAAAAATAAAATTATTGAAAAAAAAATTGCTCACCAACAATATAAATTCTCTCAGTCGCCACATGATTATAATACATTTAGCTCTCTCAGAGACGAGTGTGTTAGGTTGAGAGACAAATGTTACAAAAAGTACCTGGCGGACGCTGAGTGCACCACCAAGGACTGCGGAAGCTTATGGCGGTTCAGAAATTCGCTAAGTTGCTCCGACTCTGGTTATCCAGGTAGCATGTTCCTTGGTGAAAGGGTTGTCTGTGATGGGGATGATGTGGTGAACCTTTTTGCTTCCTTCTTTGCTAGCGTTTACGAGGTCGATGCCCCTCCGAATGAGTGTCGCGGTTGTGGGGGATCCCTTGACATTGAAAGTGTCGTCCTTGACCTGTCGAGCGTTGAAAAAGGGCTAAACAGCCTTGACGAGAAAAAGTCAGCTGGGCCTGACAGTATTCCACCAATTTTCCTCAAAAAATGCGCAGTGGCTTTAGCTATTCCAATCACCTATCTTTTTAATGAATCCCTAAGAAAGGGAACTTTTCCAAATGTTTGGAAGAGCGGCCGCATCACTCCAATATTCAAAAAGGGTGATAAAGCTAATATTGAAAATTACAGACCCATTTGTATCCTCAATACAATAGCAAAGCTGTTCGAATCGTCCGTCCTGACGGTCATCTTGCCTCACATAATAAAATTTATAAGAATTCAATAGCATGGTTTCCTCCCAGGAAGGTCCACATTAACCAACCTCTCAATATACGAAAACTACATTGCCAACAGTATGTCAAGAGGAACGCAAGTGGACAGCATTTACACCGACTTCCAAAAGGCGTTCGACAAGGTCAGCCATAGCATACTTTTGAAAAAGATGGAAATGCTTGGTTTCCGGAATAGTCTCCTAAACTGGTTCGGTACCTACTTGTCGGGTCGAATACTACATGTCGAGATCAATGACCGAATCTCTCAGGGTTTTACTGCTACGAGTGGTTTACCCCAGGGGAGTCACTTCGGGCCGATTCTGTTCCTCATATTATTTATTAACGACGTAATCGACGTTTTCGAGGACGTCGAGGTCCTCCTCTTTGCAGATGACTTTAAACTTTTTCGGGGCAAACGTGGCGAACAGGACTGCTTGGTTCTTCAGCGGGCTCTGGACGGTCTATCCGAGTGGTGTGGACGAAATCGACTGTACTTAAACGTTGCAAAATGTCAATACATCCGTTTTACTCGAAATAAAGATAAAATAGATTTTACCTATCAAATTGATGGTGTGAATCTAGAAGTTGTGGAAGAGGTGAGGGATCTGGGAGTAGTTTTTGATAGTCGGCTGTCTTTTGTTAGTCATGTGACGGATGTGTCTTGCAGAGCCATGAAGTCACTAGGTTTCATGTTCAGAACAGTATCGGGTTTCAAAAACATTAATACACTAAAATTATTATTTATAACCACCGTACGTAGCATACTAGAGTATAATCCCCAATTTGGTCCCCCTGTTTCACGATTCACAAGAAAAACCTAGAAAAAGTCCAGAAAAAAATCCTGAGATATGTTAATTTCATTCTGAATATTCCCAGAGCCGACCTAAACTACGATTTTCTGTATACCCTTACCCAATTAGAAAAGCTCGAAGACAGAAGAATCCAAAGCGATTTAATTTTTCTATTTAAAATAATAAATGATCTGTGTGACAGCCCTGACCTGGTCGCCGAGGTGAGACTCCGTGTCGGCAATCGAAGCACTAGGAACAATAACACATTTCATACAGACAATTCTTTTAATACAACCTACCTTCGCAACACTGTTGTCCCCCGTTTGCACTATTTAGGCAACCAATACCTCGCCGACACAGATATCTTCTGTACTAGCCTACCATCCTTCAAACATAAACTCAAACTTACTCTCGCGGAATAATGTGTGTAAAAATTGATGAATCAAACATACCTACCTATTATTATAATAATCGTTATTTTTCACATAGTAGTAGTGCTCTTACCCATTTTGGCCAACTTAATACTTCTTAGTTAGTTTTAACTGATTTCATGTCATTTTACTTAAATCATAATTTCATTTTATTTAATTTCAATTTTATTTTATTTAAATTATTTTATGATCCATTTTGGTCAACTTAATACTTAAGAGTTTTAACCGATTTCAATTCATTTTATTTAAATTATAGTTTCATTTTATTTTATTTTATTTAGAGTGTTTTGTGATCCATTTTGTCCAACTTAACACTTCTGAAGAGTTTTAACCGATCTCAACTCATTTTGTTTAATTGTAATTTCATTTTATTTAATTCCAATTTTATTTTATTAAAATTATTTTTGTGATATGATTATTCCTATTTTATGTGTGTGTTGGTGTGTATATTTGTTTAAAGAGATGTCAAAATTGTAATATTTTTCTAGTTATTATTTTCTCTTTTTTTATAGTCTGTATTAGTCTGCATACATACCTATTAGTATTTTATTTGATCATAACATATATTTTCTATCATGTCTGTTTATTATTGTATTTTTATATGTTTTGTAAATGGCTGAAGAAGCTGTAGAAATGGAAATAAATAAATAATTGTAATAATAGTACATACAAAATACGAAAAGACTTTGTCCCCGACCTCTGTCTCTCTTCTCAGCCGATTTCCGTCCGCTCCTAGACAAAGGCTTCCTCCATTTCCATCCAAACCGTCCTATTTTTGGCTCTCTGGACCCAGTTGACCCCAGCGTGTTTAATGCGGTCGTCCCTCCACCGTGATTGTTCGCGGACCCTAATTTATGCAATAGGTTCCACGCATTCCTGCTAGAATGTGTGAAGTTAACGTTTTTGATTAATTTATTCCACCGCATTTTACTTCCCTCGTCTAAACTCGTCTATGCATGTCTCATGGTTACTCTGCATTTTAGGTTCATAGAGATTTTGCGGATTTTTAGTATATGGCTCATTTTCTCGAAGGCTGCCTAACTTAGTCCAATTCTTCTTTTGACCTCGGTGGTTTGGTTTTCTTTGCCTTATCTTATGGCGTGTCCTAGATAAACGTATTCTTGGTTGTTTTCTATAAGGTTTCCATAAACTTCAATTTGGGAGCCCTCTGTGCCCATCATCTTGTTCTTTTTCAAATTCATAATATATTATACTTTCTTAAATGCCTAATTTATTTCCCATAGCCCCAATCTAAAACATTCGAAAATACTAAGAACATCTATCGAACAAAGACCATTGCAAGGGTGAAAGCCAGTCAATTATTGCTCCGTTTCTAGAACCATAGAACCTAGAAAATCTCTTTATTTTTTGCAACAATCCCAACATTGGTCAGCACCAAAAATTATAATTCCGTTCCACAACTTCTCCCTGCCATTCGCCAGCCTCTTCAGTTCCTGGGGGCTACATGAGGGTGGATAAATCTGACTAACTTTGAACTTTAAAAGGATGCTCATAAAAAAAACATCCTATTAAATTTAACCATTGTTTGTACGAGAAGATATTATTCAAACACCAATTACAATAAGATATTCCTAATATGGCCCTGGTATATCTGGTTGCTAAGTCGGATCACTCCCCCACTAACGCACTCCGTCCGTAACGCACGTCCGTTTGTGACGTCATATTTCTCACCGTTGGTAGTCCACTGCACACCTCAGCGCCTAACGCAACTCCGTTACGTTAGACGGCGTCGTTACAACCATAGAAGGAATAATTGGGAAAAGTCACAACTCCTGTCTATGGTTTTAAATGGCAACACTCATACTACGCATGCGCAAAAATCATCTTTCATATTATTAGCGTATCATATTCGCATTTTTGTTTGTAAAGAAAGTAAAAATGGCGGCAAAACAAGTTACATCCGCCGCCCAGTGCATCATAATGTGCGATTATATGGAACAGTAAGTACATTTTCAATTTTATTTTTATTCAGCACAATTGTATAGAACTTAGTGACGGTTTATTATTATTATTTTGACTTAACTGCTAAAAATTGCAGCGTGAGTACAAAAACAAAATGGTCCAATGTCATTCCCATGTAGAATCATAGTTTTTTGATAAGTTTTCTGCCTAGTAATATTCCGTTGAACAATATTTGTTGCTTTTAACATCCATAACAACAGTTTTATCCTAACCTCGCCATATTTTACCTTGTATCACGTACAAAATATCAAACTTTTTCAAGCGACATCACAACACAACGCGCAATTTATATTTTAATACAAGAACATAGTTACAAGTGCCGATAAGCGATGTACCTGCTATTATTATCTCAAAAGAAAGTCTAAAAATGTTTCCCAAAATGAGGTACATGATTTTAACATGTATGTATGTGGCTATATGAAAAAAGGTCGACTATCATTGCACAACACAATTAACAAAATAATTGACAGATAGTTACATTTTTATTTCGATATGTCATTTCCTACGTATTATATATATCCACAATACTATTTTACAGACATGGAGATTTGTCCCGACCAAAGATTGAAGCTCAAGGGCGTGTGAGATCCCACAGTTTGTGGTCGATTCTCACAAATAAATTTTGAATGCTGAATGAGCCGTATCAGCGAAAACCGCCGAGAGGTGGAAAAAGGTTTGTTATTCATTTTACATTTTGTTTTTTAAAGTAGAATCAATGAGAATGTCAAAATTTTATAATGTGCACAACATTGAAAGAAATCGACCGCAAGTTAATAAATATTAACAAAAGCTAATTTGTTTCCAGAATCAACATTCACATGGAAGAAAATCAAACACCATCTATCGAAGAAATTTGACAACAATTTGCGTTTACCATTTACACCTCTCGCAAGCAATTTTATTACTCTATAATTCGCCAGAGGGATAATATTCATTGTTATTACAAGTGAAATTTTATCATTATGCACTTAAGTTTTATTATAATATTTTATTGAAAAACACATTGTTTTATTCAGTAGTGGATAGAAAGTATTTCCTTAAACTCAATTGTGAGATGAGAAACTTAGCTGGTAAGAACCAAACTGAATAATCTAAAAGATCTCTCCTTAATTCCACATTCAAGAGGTATTCATTCTTATGAGGTATTGACCCTCACTCTGATTACTTACTGAAGTCTTATTTGTCGAGTTCAGCCTTATGGCTGCCTAAAGTTAAAGTTACTATGTAAGCTCAAGGTATGTGACAGGTTTTGTCAAGCTCTCTAGACCTCACCAAGCCAAGGTGGAACCCTCACACTGAGGTAGGTATGTCTAAGCAGAGGCCTCAACTCTATGGAAGACAACCTGTGTGATCGTTCCCCCTGGTAAGTAAATTTCTTATGTGTTGGTCTTATCCAAACATCAATCCAAGCTTTTTCGAGATGTGACTCTACTCATGACGTGGTCCTTTTAGATCGGCATATCTTGCAATCGAGAGGGGGGAATTTATATAGTTTGTTTAATAAATAAAAGATTTCAATACCATTATAACTAGATTGATTTATTCAAACCAAATATTTCACATTTACAAAGAAGACAACTTATTTGCTTTCATTTAACAAATTTATCAGAAAAAAACTTATATAAAAAAAGTATCAAACATTTCAACTTATTCTAGCCATCAAGGTTGTACTTATATAATTACTCTAACTTCTTATTTTCAACAATATCTTTTCATACAACAAGATTATTAAAGACTTATGTTTCAATTAGGTCTAAAAATTAACGAAATCATCAAGAAACCCAGGATGGGTTTAAACCATAAGAAAGTTAAAATATATTTTCAATACCAACAAAATTTTCAATTATAAATTATTATCAACATAACAATCTCCAAAGCTATCCTTCGTGTATTTCTTTTATAGATTAAATTGTATAATTCAAACTACTTACATTTAATTAGGGTTCTTTCATAAGGAGTCCGTGCGAACGTAATCCATTTATTTACCATTTCTAGCACACACCACTCTTTTCACAATCCTACTTACTGTATTTTGAGTTATGTGATGGGAAAGGCCAACAATCTTTTGATATGAAACGTTGGCAAGGAAACTTAATATAAGAAGCAGCTGAAATTAATTACACACATAATATAAAACAGCGATCTTTGAGATAGGTACATTATAAATATTTGAAAAAGTATTGGTACCTACACTGTATAACAAAAACTCTTAACCTTTAATTCCAGTGGGTATAATTTCGTCTCCTTCAACGTGGTGTGTTTCCGCAAAACGTCACAAACCAGGCGAAATCCATGTTTATCCAATCTGAATTGCCAAATAAAATCCACATATGGTCCTCGTTAAATCACCACTTAGAACGCTGCACTTAAATGAAAGAAGCGATGCATGATGCTAAAACAAATGTTAAAGACTTTAAAACGAAAAATATAGCGGGGTATCACAGAGTACGCGACATATTAGAATTAGAGGTTATGTATTATTTTCTTCAAAAACAAATCATACACAAAACACTTATATTTTACTACTACGACTTCAAAATCACATATTATGAGTAACTAATTAATGATGTATACTTGGAATTTTACTTTTAAAACCGTAATTTGAACGAAAAATATAGCGGGAAATCGCAGACTACGCTACGAGGTTATGTATTATTTTCGTCAAAAAATAAATCAATTTAATCATACACACAACACTTATAAACATTAAAAACAAATAGGTACTTACAATTTTTTAACGTGAAAAACTTACGAAAAAGGAAATATAAGTACAGAAAGTAGACTGCATGAAATGCAACAGCAGCTATTTTGGTGACGTTGAATCTACGTTAGGAGCTAACGTACTTGCGTTAGCTTCTAACGCAAAATAGCTGTCAAAGTGGTGATTGGACTTCGCATTTCACCTCACGACGCCACGTTGCCATACAAAAAAAATCTCTAACGTAACAGTAGAAACGTAACCATGGGCGCGCGGGTGTTTCGACTCGGAACTATGCGCTACGTTAGTTATTAACGTTGGTTGCCATGGAGATATGGGTACGTTACTGACGTTGCGAGTACTTCGACTCACCCCGCAGACATGTCGACAAAGCGTGGACACATACAGAAGATAACTAATTCCGTATACAACAATTTGTGCTATCATTATTTTTGTCTAATTCTAGTCCGCACAATTTTATCCCACTCACATATTTGTATCATAATCCATCTGTTATAATTGGGCTAAAAACACTCCTTTGTAATGCAAGAATTTTAATATGTATTATAATTCCCAAGTTTGTAAACGAGAAAAGAATATCTTTTATTTTTTATTCATTAGGACTTCCACCCATAAAATGTAATTTGTGTCAAATTTTATCGTCAACGTAAACCACTGGGCAAATAAATACAAAATGAGAAAGATGTGAATCATTATTCAGGAAATTTAATAGAGAAGTTTTGTATATAAGATCAGTACCCCTAGTATAAGTTTTCGATGATCGAATATCGAAACGATCATCGAAAGAGTTTCGAAAAATTTACATACAAAAACGATCGAATGATTCGATCGTTTGATTTAAGAACACTATTTGCTAGTCATGGGTAACAGATCACTTTGGAGTGATCTGATCTGTTCGTATCAGATCACTACGATGATCTGATCTGAACAGATCAGATCAGATCAGTGACCCAGCCCAAATCTGATACATACACGGCTCACGGCTCTTTCCGGTTGCGGCATATTATGTACCTGTATCTTCGGATCAGATCTGTTTCCGGTATAGATACATAGATCATTCTCTATGATCCACTACCTATGTCCTTCATACAGTATAGAGATTTTTACACTTAGGTAATATCTGGACGAAGTAGATACTCAATATTTATAAGAATAATGTAGTCCAATCGTTCATTCATAAGTTGATGATAAAACTACGGTTCTATTGTTCGTTATCTGTAAAAAAAAAATATTATATTTATACACACTTGGTTTTGTCGGAATCTATTTTTACCTTTAACCAGGGAAGTCCTGCGCATAATTATTGTAAAAAATAAACATTCCTGTTAACTCTAGAAAGAGATAAAACATATGTATATGTACATGTGTGAGAAAACGAAATATAATATCACTATGCGACCTCAATATTTAAGTACCTACCTACATGTTATGAGCATATAGACAATAGAAATTTCTCGATATGCCAGTACCCCTATTCTGTAGCAAGTGTAGGGTAGTCACTTGAAAAAAGTGACTATTAGGCGATACATTTTGTATGAAAAACGTCTATACGTATCGAATGCGAGAATCGCATATAAACGTTTTTCATACAAAATGTATCGCCTAATAGTCACTTTTTTCAAGTGACTATCCTACACTTGCAACAGAATAGGGGTCCAGTAAAGTTGTCGGGCTATATTATTATTACCTCTACACGGGGAAGTCCAATATTTTAGGACAGTATGATGAACATGCGTCCCGAACCCCTGCCCAAAGGATGTTGCTATAAATAGATATAAGTATGTTGGCATAAGGGAATTCAAGATAAAACTATGAATCGTTGTTTTAGTTATACATTGTTTTATCAATACTTAAGTAAATTTTTGTTTTTTTTTATTGTATACTTAATATAAAAAAAAATAAAAAGAATATTTATATTTTTTTTATAAATTTGTTTTTTATTTATAAAATAGATTAAACTTCTTTTATTAAAAAATAAATATTTTGTGTCTAAACCAGAAACCTAACTCAAACAGATCTTTGGGTCCTCAATTCAGCATAGATCCAACGAGTCCGCGATTCAAACAGATTATTACAGTTCACACAGATCCGTTGATTCATTGAACCGTAGGACCCGTAATTGATCTGTAGCTTAACAGATCAACATAGATCAAACGGGTCCGCAATTCAAACAGATCATCACAGCTCACGCAGATCCGTTTGTTGATTCATTGATCTAATTGATCTGTTGATTCATTGATCTGATTGATCTAATTGATCTGTTGATTCATTGATCTGATTGATCTAATTGATCTGTTGATTCATTGATCTGATTGATCAGTTGAACCGTAGGATCCGCAAGTGATCTGTAGATCACAGATCAATTAAGAGCGATCCGGATCTTTGATTCAGATCAGATCTGGGTTACACATGACTACTATTTGCACGCTCATAAGCGCTTATTAGCGTGCAATCAGCTTTCGATAAAACTTGTACTAGCCCCACAGGTATTATAAATGTAGGTACATATCAAAACAGTTTCATTTAAATATCGCGAAAACAAACCATATAGAAACATTAAACCTATGAAGGAATAAATAAATAAAGCAAGATCATAAAATCAAATGAAAACAACTGATCGTCGATCAGGTATCAATTGTAATATCCGGTATCCGTAGAGATATCAGTCACGGTGGTTGGGTGAGTAGGAGGTGACTTCGGTGGAGTTTGCGGTGGTGATTTAGGAGGTGTTTGTGGAGGAGTTTTAGGTGGTGTTTGCGGTGGTGATTTAGGAGGTGTCTGTGGTGGTGATTTGGGTGGAGTTTGCGGTGGTGATTTAGGAGGTGTCTGGGGTGGAGGTTTGGGTGGAGTTTGCGGTGGTGATTTAGGAGGTGTTTGTGGAGGAGTTTTAGGTGGTGTTTGCGGTGGTGATTTAGGAGGTGTCTGTGGTGGTGATTTAGGAGGTGTCTGTGGTGGTGATTTAGGTGGTGTCTGAGGTGGTGATTTAGGAGGTGTCTGTGGTGGTGATTTGGGTGGAGTTTGCGGTGGTGATTTAGGAGGTGTCTGAGGTGGTGACATGGGTGGAGTTTGCGGTGGTGATTTAGTAGGTGTGTGTGGAGGTGATTTAGGAGGTGTCTGTGGTGGTGATTTAGTAGGTGTTTGTGGTGGTGATTTAGGAGGTGTCTGTGGTGGTGATTTAGGTGGAGTTTGCGGTGGTGATTTAGGAGGTGCCTGTGGTGGTGATTTAGGAGGTGTCTGTGGTGGTGATTTAGGAGGTGTCTGTTGTGGTGATTTGGGTGGAGTTTGCGGTGGTGATTTAGGAGGTGTCTGTGGTGGTGATTTAGGAGGTGTCTGTGGTGGTGATTTAGGTGGTGTCTGAGGTGGTGATTTAGGAGGTGTCTGTGGTGGTGATTTAGGAGGTGTCTGTGGTGGTGATTTAGGAGGTGTCTGTGGTGGTGATTTAGGAGGTGCCTGTGGTGGTGATTTAGGAGGTGTCTGAGGTGGTGATTTAGGTGGGGTTTGCGGTGGTGATTTAGGAGGTGCCTGTGGTGGTGATTTAGGAGGTGTCTGTGGTGGTGATTTGGGTGGAGTTTGCGGTGGTGATTTAGGAGGTGTCTGAGGTGGAGATTTGGGTGGAGTTTGCGGTGGTGATTTAGGAGGTGTCTGAGGTGGTGATTTGGGTGGTGTCTGAGGTGGTGATTTGGTTGGAGTTTGCAGTGGTGATTTAGGAGGTGTCTGTGGTGGTGATTTAGGAGGTGTCTGTGGTGGTGATTTGGGTGGAGTTTGCGGTGGTGATTTAGGAGGTGTCTGAGGTGGTGACTTGGGTGGAGTTTGCGGTTGTGATTTAGGAGGTGTCTGTGGTGGTGATTTAGGTGGTGTCTGAGGTGGTGATTTAGGTGGTGTTTGAGGTGGTAATTTGGGTGGAGTTTGCGGTGGTGATTTAGGTGGTGTCTGAGGTGGTGATTTAGGAGGTGTCTGAGGTGGAGATTTGGGTGGAGTTTGCGGTGGTGATTTAGGAGGTGTCTGAGGTGGTGATTTGGGTGGTGTCTGATGTGGTGATTTGGGTGGAGTTTGCGGTGGTGATTTAGGAGGTGTCTGTGGTGGTGATTTAGGAGGTGTCTGTGGTGGTGATTTGGGTGGAGTTTGCGGTGGTGATTTAGGAGGTGTCTGAGGTGGTGACTTGGGTGGAGTTTGCGGTGGTGATTTAGGAGGTGTCTGTGGTGGTGATTTAGGTGGTGTCTGAGGTGGTGATTTAGGTGGTGTTTGAGGTGGTAATTTGGGTGGAGTTTGCGGTGGTGATTTAGGTGGTGTCTGAGGTGGTGATATAGGAGGTGTATGTGGAGGAGTTTTAGGTGGTGTCTGCGGTGGTGATTTAGGTGGAGTTTGTGGTGGTGATTTAGGAGGTGTCTGTGGTGGTGATTTGGGTGGTGTTTGCGGTGGTGATTTAGGAGGTGTCTGAGGTGTTGATTTAGGAGGTGTGTGTGGAGGAGTTTTAGGTGGTGTCTGCGGTGGTGATTTGGGTGGAGTTTGCGGTGGTGATTCGGGTGGAGTTTGCGGAGGTGATTTAGGAGGTGTCTGAGGTGGTGATTTAGGAGGTGTCTGAGGTGGAGATTTGGGTGGAGTTTGCGGTGGTGATTTAGGAGGTGTCTGTGGTGGTGATTTAGGAGGTGTCTGTGGTGGTGATTTAGGTGGTGTCTGAGGTGGTGATTTAGGAGGTGTTTGTGGAGGAGTTTTAGGTGGTGTCTGCGGTGGTGATTTAGGTGGAGTTTGCGGTGGTGATTTAGGAGGTGTCTGCGGTGGTGATTTAGGTGGAGTTTGCGGTGGTGATTTAGGTGGAGTTTGTGGTGGTGATTTAGGAGGTGTCTGTGGTGGTGATTTAGGAGGTGTCTGCGGTGGTGATTTAGGTGTTGTCTGAGGTGGTGATTTAGGAGGTGTCTGAGGTGGAGATTTGGGTGGAGTTTGCGGTGGTGATTTAGGAGGTGTCTGTGGTGGTGATTTAGGAGGTGTCTGTGGAGGAGTTTTAGGAGTTGTCTGCGGTGGTGATTTAGGTGGAGTTTGCGGTGGTGATTTAGGTGGAGTTTGTGGTGGTGATTTAGGAGGTGTCTGTGGTGGTGATTTGGGTGGTGTTTGTGGTGGTGATTTAGGAGGTGTCTGAGGTGTTGATTTAGGAGGTGTTTGTGGAGGAGTTTTAGGTGGTGTCTGCGGTGGTGATTTAGGTGGAGGTTGCGGTGGTGATTTAGGAGGTATCTGAGGTGGTGATTTAGGAGGTGTCTGTGGTGGTGATTTAGGAGGTGTTTGTGGTGGTGATTTGGGTGGAGTTTGCGGTGGTGATTTAGGAGGTATCTGAGGTGGAGATTTGGGTGGAGTTTGCGGTGGTGATTTAGGAGGTGTCTGTGGTGGTGATTTAGGAGGTGTCTGTGGTGGTGATTTAGGAGGTGTCTGTGGTGGTGATTTAGGTGGTGTCTGAGGTGGTGATTTAGGAGGTGTTTGTGGAGGAGTTTTAGGTGGTGTCTGCGGTGGTGATTTGGGTGGAGTTTGCGGTGGTGATTTAGGAGGTATCTGAGGTGGAGATTTGGGTGGAGTTTGCGGTGGTGATTTAGGAGGTGTCTGTGGTGGTGATTTAGGAGGTGTCTGTGGTGGTGATTTAGGAGGTGTCTGTGGTGGTGATTTAGGAGGTGTCTGTGGTGGTGATTTAGGTGGTGTCTGAGGTGGTGATTTAGGAGGTGTTTGTGGAGGAGTTTTAGGTGGTGTCTGCGGTGGTGATTTAGGTGGAGTTTGCGGTGGTGATTTAGGAGGTGTCTGCGGTGGTGATTTAGGTGGAGTTTGCGGTGGTGATTTAGGTGGAGTTTGTGGTGGTGATTTAGGAGGTGTCTGTGGTGGTGATTTAGGAGGTGTCTGCGGTGGTGATTTAGGTGTTGTCTGAGGTGGTGATTTAGGAGGTGTCTGAGGTGTTGATTTAGGAGGTGTTTGTGGAGGAGTTTTAGGTGGTGTCTGCGGTGGTGATTTGGGTGGAGTTTGCGGTGGTGATTTAGGAGGTATCTGAGGTGGAGATTTGGGTGGAGTTTGCGGTGGTGATTTAGGAGGTGTCTGTGGTGGTGATTTAGGAGGTGTCTGTGGAGGAGTTTTAGGAGTTGTCTGCGGTGGTGATTTAGGTGGAGTTTGCGGTGGTGATTTAGGTGGAGTTTGTGGTGGTGATTTAGGAGGTGTCTGTGGTGGTGATTTGGGTGGTGTTTGTGGTGGTGATTTAGGAGGTGTCTGAGGTGTTGATTTAGGAGGTGTTTGTGGAGGAGTTTTAGGTGGTGTCTGCGGTGGTGATTTAGGTGGAGGTTGCGGTGGTGATTTAGGAGGTATCTGAGGTGGTGATTTAGGAGGTGTCTGTGGTGGTGATTTAGGAGGTGTTTGTGGTGGTGATTTGGGTGGAGTTTGCGGTGGTGATTTAGGAGGTATCTGAGGTGGAGATTTGGGTGGAGTTTGCGGTGGTGATTTAGGAGGTGTCTGTGGTGGTGATTTAGGAGGTGTCTGTGGTGGTGATTTAGGAGGTGTCTGTGGTGGTGATTTAGGTGGTGTCTGAGGTGGTGATTTAGGAGGTGTTTGTGGAGGAGTTTTAGGTGGTGTCTGCGGTGGTGATTTGGGTGGAGTTTGCGGTGGTGATTTAGGAGGTATCTGAGGTGGAGATTTGGGTGGAGTTTGCGGTGGTGATTTAGGAGGTGTCTGTGGTGGTGATTTAGGAGGTGTCTGTGGTGGTGATTTAGGAGGTGTCTGTGGTGGTGATTTAGGAGGTGTCTGTGGTGGTGATTTAGGTGGTGTCTGAGGTGGTGATTTAGGAGGTGTTTGTGGAGGAGTTTTAGGAGTTGTCTGCGGTGGTGATTTAGGTGGAGTTTGCGGTGGTGATTTAGGTGGAGTTTGTGGTGGTGATTTAGGAGGTGTCTGTGGTGGTGATTTGGGTGGTGTTTGTGGTGGTGATTTAGGAGGTGTCTGAGGTGTTGATTTAGGAGGTGTTTGTGGAGGAGTTTTAGGTGGTGTCTGCGGTGGTGATTTGGGTGGAGTTTGCGGTGGTGATTTAGGAGGTGTCTGTGGTGGTGATTTAGGTGTTGTCTGAGGTGGTGATTTAGGTGGTGTCTGAGGTGGTGATTTGGGTGGAGTTTGCGGTGGTGATTTAGGAGGTGTCTGAGGTGGAGATTTGGGTGGAGTTTGCGGTGGTGATTTAGGAGGTGTCTGTGGTGGTGATTTAGGAGGTGTCTGAGGTGGTGATTTAGGAGGTGTTTGTGGAGGTGTTTTAGGTGGTGTCTGCGGTGGTGATTTGGGTGGAGTTTGCGGTGGTGATTTAGGTGGTATCTGAGGTGGTGATTTGGGTGGTGTCTGAGGTGGTGATTTGGGTGGAGTTTGCGGTGGTGATTTAGGAGGTGCCTGTGGTGGTGATTTAGGAGGTGTCTGTGGTGGTGATTTAGGAGGTGTCTGCGGTGGTGATTTAGGTGTTGTCTGAGGTGGTGATTTAGGTGGTGTCTGATGTGGTGATTTACGAGGTGTTTGTGGAGGAGTTTTAGGTGGTGTCTGTGGTGGTGATTTAGGTGGTGTCTGTGGTGGTGATTTAGGTGGTGTATGAGGTGGTGATTTGGGTGGAGTTTGCGGTGGTGATTTAGGAGGTGTCTGAGGTGGTGATTTAGGAGGTGTTTGCGGTGGTGATTTAGGAGGTGTCTGTGGTGGTGATTTAGGTGGTGTCTGAGGTGGTGATTTGGGTGGAGTTTGCGGTGGTGATTTAGGAGGTATCTGAGGTGGAGATTTAGGAGGTGTTTGTGGAGGAGTTTTAGGTGGTGTCTGCGGTGGTGATTTAGGTGGAGTTTGCGGTGGTGATTTAGGAGGTGTCTGTGGTGGTGATTTAGGAGGTGTCTGTGGTGGTGATTTGGGTGGTGTTTGCGGTGGTGATTTAGGAGGTGTCTGAGGTGGTGATTTAGGAGGTGTCTGAGGTGGTGATTTGGGTGGAGTTTGCGGTGGTGGTTTAGGAGGTGTCTGTGGTGGTGATTTAGGAGGTGTCTGTGGTGGTGATTTAGGTGGTGTCTGAGGTGGTGATTTAGGAGGTGTTTGTGGAGGAGTTTTAGGTGGTGTCTGCGGTGGTGATTTAGGTGGAGTTTGCGGTGGTGATTTAGGAGGTGTCTGCGGTGGTGATTTAGGTGGAGTTTGCGGTGGTGATTTAGGTGGAGTTTGTGGTGGTGATTTAGGAGGTGTCTGTGGTGGTGATTTAGGAGGTGTCTGCGGTGGTGATTTAGGTGTTGTCTGAGGTGGTGATTTAGGAGGTGTCTGAGGTGTTGATTTAGGAGGTGTTTGTGGAGGAGTTTTAGGTGGTGTCTGCGGTGGTGATTTGGGTGGAGTTTGCGGTGGTGATTTAGGAGGTATCTGAGGTGGAGATTTGGGTGGAGTTTGCGGTGGTGATTTAGGAGGTGTCTGTGGTGGTGATTTAGGAGGTGTCTGTGGAGGAGTTTTAGGAGTTGTCTGCGGTGGTGATTTAGGTGGAGTTTGCGGTGGTGATTTAGGTGGAGTTTGTGGTGGTGATTTAGGAGGTGTCTGTGGTGGTGATTTGGGTGGTGTTTGTGGTGGTGATTTAGGAGGTGTCTGAGGTGTTGATTTAGGAGGTGTTTGTGGAGGAGTTTTAGGTGGTGTCTGCGGTGGTGATTTAGGTGGAGGTTGCGGTGGTGATTTAGGAGGTATCTGAGGTGGTGATTTAGGAGGTGTCTGTGGTGGTGATTTAGGAGGTGTCTGAGGTGGTGATTTAGGAGGTGTTTGTGGAGGTGTTTTAGGTGGTGTCTGCGGTGGTGATTTGGGTGGAGTTTGCGGTGGTGATTTAGGTGGTATCTGAGGTGGTGATTTGGGTGGTGTCTGAGGTGGTGATTTGGGTGGAGTTTGCGGTGGTGATTTAGGAGGTGCCTGTGGTGGTGATTTAGGAGGTGTCTGTGGTGGTGATTTAGGAGGTGTCTGCGGTGGTGATTTAGGTGTTGTCTGAGGTGGTGATTTAGGTGGTGTCTGATGTGGTGATTTACGAGGTGTTTGTGGAGGAGTTTTAGGTGGTGTCTGTGGTGGTGATTTAGGTGGTGTCTGTGGTGGTGATTTAGGTGGTGTATGAGGTGGTGATTTGGGTGGAGTTTGCGGTGGTGATTTAGGAGGTGTCTGAGGTGGTGATTTAGGAGGTGTTTGCGGTGGTGATTTAGGAGGTGTCTGTGGTGGTGATTTAGGTGGTGTCTGAGGTGGTGATTTGGGTGGAGTTTGCGGTGGTGATTTAGGAGGTATCTGAGGTGGAGATTTAGGAGGTGTTTGTGGAGGAGTTTTAGGTGGTGTCTGCGGTGGTGATTTAGGTGGAGTTTGCGGTGGTGATTTAGGAGGTGTCTGTGGTGGTGATTTAGGTGGTGTCTGTGGTGGTGATTTGGGTGGTGTTTGCGGTGGTGATTTAGGAGGTGTCTGAGGTGGTGATTTAGGAGGTGTCTGAGGTGGTGATTTGGGTGGAGTTTGCGGTGGTGGTTTAGGAGGTGTCTGTGGTGGTGATTTAGGAGGTGTCTGTGGTGGTGATTTAGGTGGTGTCTGAGGTGGTGATTTAGGAGGTGTTTGTGGAGGAGTTTTAGGTGGTGTCTGCGGTGGTGATTTAGGTGGAGTTTGCGGTGGTGATTTAGGAGGTGTCTGCGGTGGTGATTTAGGTGGAGTTTGCGGTGGTGATTTAGGTGGAGTTTGTGGTGGTGATTTAGGAGGTGTCTGTGGTGGTGATTTAGGAGGTGTCTGAGGTGGTGATTTGGGTGGAGTTTGCGGTGGTGGTTTAGGAGGTGTCTGTGGTGGTGATTTAGGAGGTGTCTGTGGTGGTGATTTAGGTGGTGTCTGAGGTGGTGATTTAGGAGGTGTTTGTGGAGGAGTTTTAGGTGGTGTCTGCGGTGGTGATTTAGGTGGAGTTTGCGGTGGTGATTTAGGAGGTGTCTGCGGTGGTGATTTAGGTGGAGTTTGCGGTGGTGATTTAGGTGGAGTTTGTGGTGGTGATTTAGGAGGTGTCTGTGGTGGTGATTTAGGAGGTGTCTGCGGTGGTGATTTAGGTGTTGTCTGAGGTGGTGATTTAGGAGGTGTCTGTGGTGGTGATTTGGGTGGAGTTTGCGGTGGTGATTTAGGAGGTGTCTGTGGTGGTGATTTAGGAGGTGTCTGAGGTGGAGATTTGGGTGGAGTTTGCGGTGGTGATTTAGGAGGTGTCTGTGGTGGTGATTTAGGAGGTGTCTGTGGTGGTGATTTAGGTGGTGTCTGCGGTGGTGATTTAGGAGGTGTCTGTGGTGGTGATTTAGGTGTTGTCTGAGGTGGTGCTTTGGGTGGAGTTTGCGGTGGTGATTTAGGAGGTGTCTGTGGTGGTGATTTAGGTGGTGTCTGTGGTGGGGATTTAGGTGGTGTCTGAGGTGGCGATTTAGGCGGAGTTTGTGGAGGCGATTTGGGTGGCGTTTTTGGTTGAGTCTTTCGTGGTGTTTTTGGACCGCATGTAGTCTTTGTTACCGGTGGTTTTGGTGGAGATGATACTGGCGGTTTTGGTGGAGATGATACTGGTGGCTTAGGTGGTGATGGCGTTGGTGGTTTTGGTGAAGATATTACGGGTGATTTAGGTGGTGTTGGTGAAGGTGGTGAAATCGTGGGTTTCTCTGTTGTAACTGGAGGACAATTCAATAGTTTTCTCAAAGCAGCATCCTCGCAGAGAACACCCAAACATTTATCGTAACTTTTTTGCCATACGCTGAATCCATATTTGTCGAACAGTTTGATGGCGCATTCCAGAGACCATATACTAGGCGGGAAAATTTCTGAGCTAACGAACATAACTGCGAAGAAATCATCACATTATCAATGTTAATATTTTATTTGATATGGGTTATCGGTAATCAGGATGAAAATTCGAGAATGCTTTAGTCAATAAAAATCGAAGGAAGTATCTGCCATACTTCCTTGCATCGCATGGAACCTTAGTGAGATGGATATATGTATAGTGGAAATAAAATACGCACTAAACGCCAAAAATGAAAAAAAAAAGTTAAGTATGAGGAAATGTTCTATAAACTATTGCCAGTAGCCTTAATAATGCACTTTTTCAAAAAACTCGATTTTAAGGCATAATAAACATGTTCAAACTACGCCCAGGGACTAAGTCCTCAGCGTTGAAAAATATAATCGGCACTAAGTACCACCGCGTGTATTTCATTCATTTGATCCTTATTGACGCGGCTATTAGTACATTCAAAGCACAAAATGGCTCGCGACGAAGTGTGTTGTGCGACGTCTACTGTCGAAAAAAATAAGAAAAAAGGGGGTTTTAATAACCAATACTTAAATAAAATGAAAAAAATACATGGACAAGAGTATGTGTCATCATCTAAAAAAATAATTTCGGCGAAAGTCCCTCCGGGTGAAGAGGTAAGTTACATACATTATTCTCATACAATTTTTCGCGCGAACGCTAAAATCATCACGCGTAGCTCTAGTGATCCGCTAGTGATGGAAATCGTACAAAAATGTTCTTTATATTCCTATTAATTTTTTGTTTATTTTTATTTATAATGATGATTTGATTTGATTGATTTATTTATTAATCAAATTCATAAATAAATACAGGTGTAAACTTCAAATTTATTTATTTAATTTTATTTTCAAAAAAATAATACAAATAAATATGAAGTAGGTACATGAGAATGAGAATAAAATTATTGGAATTTATCACCCCACTAGGCAAGAGCCTGTGCTAATCTTTCTTATCAAACTTGACTTTATTAAAATCAAATAGAAGGTTTTACACAACAAATTGGACGCATTATTGTTTTTTTATACAATCTGCACAAATAAAATAAGTATTTCTAAGGCACAGTGGATTAAAATTTCAAAACTGAACCCTCATATAATTAGTGTAAGGTATACTTTAAATGAAATGGAACCATGGAAAAATACAAATATAATGAAAAAAATGTCAGTCCTAACTCATTATTGGCGACGCAAATACCACTTCTACAGTGTCGTTTCAAAATATCCACCGAAAAAAAAACGATTTATTGAAAATGGTAGAGTATTTAAAAGAAGAAGAAGAAAAGCAGTTTTACATTAACATCTGCACTCAGTAGTTTTTGAATACACAAATTTAAAAAAAAATATATAGCCCAGTTCCGATTGCATTGCTTATATGGAATTAAAATTATTTTATATTAAAATCCAATAATAATGATTATTGCCATCACTAAACATTGTATGTTATTATTATTATTATTCTACAACGCAAGTATATCACGCGGAGTTTAGTGCCATTCCAAAGTACCCCACGAGGACTTAGTGCTTATTATAGGATAGAAGTATTGGTATTTGAGAGTTTCTATTTTTTTGGATTTCAAATCCATTTTTTTCCTAATAAATGTTAATTAATTTTTTTTTAAAATATACCATGTGATCTCATTGTAGCAAAATTTTTTATTTTTATAAAAAATTTATAAAATTTACACTTTTTCACTTTTTATGCAGTTTTTTTTTATTTCCTCATAATGAATATTCTGGCGTTTAGTGCGTATTTTATTTCCACTATACATATGAAAGTTCATTTTTTATAAAAATGTATTTCGATGCATCTAAATATTAATCTGTTTTGTATGTCTGATATTAAATTTTCTCACTTTCACATTTGTAGCAGTAAACATCATTTCCGACCGGCATATCCCCGCAATACTTCCTGGGGATCTGTAGCAGGCCAACGCCCTTGGTGGTGTTCAAAGAAACGTCGCCCCCACTCTCATAGTTGATGATGCAAGCCCCTGAAAAGGCACAACATTAATTATTTATCAAAATAAAATGTGGAAATGTTTAAAGTATTTGAAAAATACATCTGCAAGACTGAGGATTATTGATTTTTTCCTGGCGAGTCATAGCCTCCTACCGTGATCGAACAGCGAGCGTCTTTTGGTGATACCACCACAGAGATCATCGTTTGCTACATTTTCCTCGGCTCGGGTAATTCTCTGTCTAGGGGTAGATGGTGAATAATCCTTGTGTCGGAGAAATGACTAAGAATGTAGTTTATGGTAAAATAATTAAAATTTATTTATGTAATGAATGTTGTCAACGAACTTCGACAGAGCGCCCCGCGGCCGGGACACTCTGCTACGCACCGATCGACAGTGAACATCAAATAGAATTGTCTCCGTGAGTTATTAGTTTTAGAGTCTCGCTTGCCTATTTTATATTCCGTTTATCATAATATATGTGTTGTTAATTTATTATAAAAGGACATTTTATTTAATCAAAAGAAGAACCAAAGCTCCTACACTACAATTTTGGCGCAGTCGGTTAAAAACTCTACGAATTCTCCGAGTGTTTTTGTGTGATTTTAGATTTTGCCACATCATCGAAAGAAAATTTGTGAGGAGAAGATAGAAGACATATTGAACATCTCTACGATAATATTGAACAATTCTACGACATTGAAGACAATTTTACAGGATAAAAATAACGAAGAAATACCTACATCGATACCATTATTTTTTTTCGACGACATTTTTGGGTGACAATCTGTGAAAAAAAATTGTATTGTCACAAGAAGAGGAAGATATTTTTTTTTTCTCCATCTACGATCTACGATAAAAAGTATATATTTCAAATGTATTAAATAGTAATTTAAACATTTTAGTCTACGATTAAAAATAATTCTACGAAGGAGCGGAGCGCAGTCTACGAAGGCAACGAGCAGAATCAACGAAGCGGGTACATTGTTCTACGACGAATCTACGAGACGAGGCTAAATCAACGAAGACCACATCAACGACAATTTGCAGACCGGACCAGAGCAGACCAGACCAGGGTAGACCAGCCGAGCAGCGTCCCAGAGCAGTCCAATAAAGATAAGTAGATCTTGTTGTTTTTGCTTCGGGGTTTGAGGGTTCTCACTCGGTATGGGCGGTTCTGAGCAGAAGGTCCTTGAACGGAGTGGTTTTGTGGCTCAGGCTGGAGCGGGTTTTCGGACTCAAGTTTCAGTCGGTTCCATAGAGCCATTCTCGGTTGCTCATGACCATGACTTCGGCTTATTTAAATCGAGCATGGAAGCCATCATGGTTTTAAATGATGAACTACAAGGTTCAAAAGAAAGAAAGCGTGCTTTCTTGTGGTGTCATCTTAGTGACGAAACCAAATCCATGGTGCTGGATCTCAGCTTCCCAGAAACGCTTGAGACTTTAACATATGATAGTATTTTATCGACACTGGAAAAACATTGTAAACCAGTGGAGAATATTTTTGAGTCAAGGGATATTTTTCTACGTGCTAAACAGTTAAAGGGTGAATCAGTCAAAAATTTTTTATTGAGATTAAAAAGATTATGCATTCCTTGTCAATTTAAAAGTAATTTAGAGAGTTATCTACGTGATGTGTTTATTACTGGGGTATCAGACAAAATGATCAAACAAAAATTATTCACCGAGGGTTTAAATGAGAAAGTTACTATACAAGATTGTCTACAAATAGCTATGCAGCTAGAATACATATCTAGTCAGTATGAAACTGAAAAAGAGTGTTTTAGAAATCATGCTTCAACGAGTGATCATAAGGGGTACAGACATCGAAAGAATTCATATTCTTCGAATAGTTCAAGGGAGTCAGATAAGAATTATAATAAATATAATAATCAAAAAAGGAAATTTTCTACGTCATCAAATTCAACGACAAATTCGAGTTTTAGGAATCAGGCCTTTGTAGGTCAAAATGATAATATAACCCATAAGTACAATAGGTCACAGGTAGAATGTTACGCATGTGGAGGTCCGCATTATAAAAATACATGTCGTTTTAAAAATGCAATTTGTAAGAAATGTAAAAAACAGGGACATGTAGAATATTTTTGCAAACGGGTGAATATGTTGGTAGCGAATATAGATGTTCACGCTTGTGAAGAAGATTTTATAAAATTTGATATTAAAGTAAACAACCAGAATTTAAAAGCCATTTTAGACTCAGGTTCACATTTGAATATTTTGCCATATAAAATTTTTGTAGATATTTGTAGTAGGAATATTGTGTTGAAACCAAGTACATATACTTTAAAAACATTTGATGGGTCGGAATTATGCATTAAGGGCAGTGTTCATTTAATGGTAGAATTAAATAATAAAATAAAGAGGTGTGAATTTATCATTACAGATAGTGGGAACGAAATTTTGTTAGGTCGAAATTTTATGAAACTTTTTGAGGTTAGGTTTACAGTAAATCAGGTTCGTTCAGTCCCAGATGAAAGTGAAGTTGATTTTGCTCATGAATTTCCATCTATATTTCAGAATAAAATTGGATGTTTCAACGGATTCAAGGCTAATATTCGAGTGAAAGAAGGTTATGTGCCAGTTTTTATAAATCCACGGCCTGTGCCGTATAGTTTGAGACAACAGGTGGAAGATGAGTTGAAAAGTATGCAAGAACAAGGTATGATTGAACAGGTTAATTATAGTAAGAATGCAAGTCCTATAGTAGTAATTAAAAAACAAAATGGTTCAGTTCGCATATGCGCAGATTTTAAAAAAACATTGAATCCGGTTTTGGAAGAAATCGGTTTCCCAATTTCAAAAGTTGAAGATTTGTTAGCTTCCTTAAGTGGAGGTAAATTTTTTTCTAAGTTAGATTTAAAAAATGCATTTGGTCAAGTTCTATTAGACGACGAATCGAAAGATTTGTGTGTTATATCTACGCATATTGGTTTATTTAGATATAAGGTGCTTCCTTATGGTTTGACATCTTCGCCAAGTATATTTAGCAATGTAGTAAATTCAGTTTGTCTGGGTTTAAAAGGGTGTGTTACCTATTTTGATGACATTTTGGTTTTTGGTAAAACTAAATTAGAACATGATAAGAATGTGAGGGAGGTTTTAAAGAAATTAAAAGAATTTGGTTTGACGTTAAATAAAGAGAAGTGTTACTTCGGTAGAACTCAGGTTGAGTATTTGGGGTATAAAATTACTGAAGAGGGTTATACTCCGTTACAGACAAAAGTAGATGCAATTTTAAATTTAAGTAGTCCACGCAATGTTACAGAGGTTAAGTCATTTTTGGGGATGATTAATTATTACCGCGGGTTTATAGAAAATATCTCAGCAATTCTACAACCATTATTCGAGTTAACAAGAAAAAATAATAAATTTATATGGAATCATCGACATGAACAAGCTTTTAATAAATGTAAACAATTATTAATTCAACATCCAGTTTTGGTACACTTTGATGAAACGAAAAATTTAAAATTGTATACGGATTCGAGTCACAGCGCAATTAGCGCTATCCTGGTACAGTGGCAACCAGGAGAACCAGAGCGTATTGTGTCATACGCGAGTAAATCCTTAAGTCAAACACAGTTGAAATATTCTATTTTAGATAAAGAAGCTGTTGCTATTGTTTTTGGTTTGAAAAGATATTTTCAATATTTGTATGGACGTAAATTCACATTGTGTTGTGATAATAAAGCTTTAGTGCATATATTGAGTGAAAATAAATCAATTCCAACCATTGCTACAGCTAGGTTACAAAGGTACGCTCTAATTCTTTCGTCATTTAATTGTAACATACAGCATGTAAAATCTGAAGAAAATAAAGCAGATTTTTTAACTAGATTACCAAGTATGAAGAAAGATGAAAGTGTGAGTTCGCCTGTGGATGAAGATGAGTTGGACTTTGTGTTGTTAGATGACAATAAAGATTTTGAGGTTAATTTTGTTGAATGCTCTGAAGATTTAAATGAAACAGTTTTTTGTAAGGAAACAGAGAGGGATGAAGTATTATCAACGTTATATAAGTGGGTTGAGAATGATGAATGGCCAGAAAAAGGTAAATTATCGGGAGATTTATTGAAATGGTTTAATGTTAGAGACAATATTAGTATATATAAAAAGTGTTTGTATTTCAATAATAGGTTAGTTGTGCCAAGTAAATTGCAAGGCAAAGTGCTAGAATTATTACATGAATCTCATATGGGCATTTTTAAATCAAAGGCACTGGGTAAAAATTATTATTTCTGGTTTGGGTTCAATAAAGACATTGAAATTTTGGTTAAAAATTGTCATAAATGTGCAAAATGGGCTCAATCGCCACCGAGAACAGTTCCTGTTCCGTGGCCAATAGATGAACGGGTTTGGAGTCGTATACACTTAGATTTTTTTGGGCCTGTTGATAGAAAATACTTTTTAGTAGTTATTGATTCAACGTCAAAATGGGTAGAATGTATTCCAGTAAAGAATATCGACACATCCAATACTGTTTATGAATTAAAACAATTGTTTTCTAGATTTGGTTTAGTATCTACAATAGTAACAGATAACGGTTCAGCATTCATGTCTGAGGCATTTGGTTTGTTTTGTAAAAAGAATGGTATTAAACATCTTACATCGGGGGTTTGCCATGCACAAAGTAATGGGCAGGCAGAAATTGTTGTGAAGCTATGCAAAAATTTTCTTAAAAAATCAATGAGTAACGGTAAACTGCATAGTAATTTTACAGATGATTTGTTGGAATTTTTAGTTAATTATAGAAATACACCTCATTGTTCAACTGGTGTTGAACCTAGTAAATTAATGTTAGGGAGATTAATTAAATCAAAATTGGATTTAGTAGGCCCAAGTAGAAATGAAGAAAATTCTTTGAAAATTTCTTCAGATACACTGAGTTCAATGAAAAAATCACAGGATGAGCAAGTTTTTTATAAGTCGGGGAGAAAAAGGGAAATATTTAACATAGGTGATAAAGTGTTGATTAAAAATTTCAGCAGACAATACGGAGGAAAATGGATTCCTGCCACAATAAAAGACCGTATGGGAACAAAAACATATTACTGTTTGGTAAAAGGGACTGACCTAGTTTGGAAGCGCAGTGTAGATCACATCATGAGGAAAGGAGTTCGATTCTGTGATGACGTAGAACCTGTCTCTGATAACCATGCTTGGAAGAAGCAGTTATTGCTCGAGGTAAGTGAGCCGAGGGGGTCTGGGCTAATCGAGGATTCTTCTCCTTGTTTCAGAGACCGAGCAGACTGGCTGAGGACTCTGAGACCTCGAGGTGTGACGACAGGATCTACTTAGGATCGTACATTCGACATTATCTAAATATTTAACTGTCACATATTGATTTTAATTTATTGTATAGACTCATCTCCGGGCACGAGACTACAATTAAATTGTTATGTATTAAAGGTTAGAATAGGGTAAATTTTAATTAAGTGCGGGAGAGTGTAATGAATGTTGTCAACGAACTTCGACAGAGCGCCCCGCGGCCGGGACACTCTGCTACGCACCGATCGACAGTGAACATCAAATAGAATTGTCTCCGTGAGTTATTAGTTTTAGAGTCTCGCTTGCCTATTTTATATTCCGTTTATCATAATATATGTGTTGTTAATTTATTATAAAAGGACATTTTATTTAATCAAAAGAAGAACCAAAGCTCCTACACTACAATTTAAAACTTACATAATATAATTATTAAGGTTAGTGCCCAAAACTTACAACTAAACTTATAATTAAAAAACACATTGAAACTATTATTATAGTTATCCGAATCATTTATTTTCACGATCCGCGCGGTAACAGTCCATATTATTAATGTCCATTAAAATCACATAAAAGTCTTTGCGCAACACTAATTTAATAAATAACAATAGTTCTAAAATCGAAATCCACGCACACGCATATCTACTGCGGAGGAGGATAAATCCTCCTCTCTCCTCCACCAAAAGTTTAGGGACGTCACCCCATTATTTGGCCGCTTTTACACCATGTTTTCAAAATTCACCATCCTCGTAACGTACACTAAATCCATCTGCCCGACCTGCGCGTCACCTCTGCCCTTGGCCAAGCTTGCTACCCCGCGCATCCCTGTGACCTCCACCCCTATTGATCTTAAGGGTGGCAGGTAGATGCGATATTGGGGCTGCAGTTTTTTTTCAGCACACAAAATTATCGTTACATTCACCCCTCCTGTCCCGTAAAGAAGGTTTGAGAGGCAATGTCTCTTAAAGCTTCTAGGATCCAATCCAACGCAGGATGAAGCGACTTGGACGCGCAAAGTCCTGTTGAATGCTTACGATGCTTGTCGAAATTCTATTATCCAGAAACACTCTACAATGATTATTAAGCAGGACATTTATTCTAAAGTTAAAGTTTATTTTTTTCTATTTATTTCACTCGCGGAATACAGGCCATAACTGAGAAATATTCGGTTTATTCTCAGTTTATTAACTTTTTTCACTGCACTTAGTTTGTTATTATCATTATTTATGCATTTCTTTTATAAGTATTATTTACTATATTTTCTTAAAACTATTTACTTAACTTATTGTAAAAATTATTCTATGCCTATACATAACAAATATGTTAAAATATACTTAAAGGTAAAAGGGTGTTGTTTAAGATATACCGCGTCGATATGGACTGCATCAACAGTACATATCTATTTGTGGAGGAACTCTCGCCACCAGCATGGCTAATATATCCCAACAGTCCCAACACAAAATTACAAACGAATTAAAGTAAAAAAAAATACTATAGGTACATTATCTACATACTGACTTCATAAACAAAAACTATTGATGTCCATCTTTGGACAAGCCTGGACGCCAAAACTTTGAATACAAATGCTCAGAATAAAATACTTAGAATACTTATATTACAAGGTGATGTCCTATACTACTGTTACGTTCACCCAGGTAACCGATAGGACGCCACAATAAAAATGTAAAATTCCCTGTGCAGAAGCAACAGGCTCACTAGCTAGAGGCTAGGCTAAACCATGCATAAGCATCATGTCGTCCAATAGACACAATTCATCGTTGATTCGAGACTCTTCACTAGAGTCAAATCATATAGCAATCTCATTTTGCAAGAAACTCTCACACAACGCTTTATCGCATCACTGTCGAGGAAGTCACAAAAAGAAGTCATCTTTGATAATCTGTCCGTCGCATGATTATTGTTATTCGTACATACCAGGATTCATAAAATTCTACTCATACACACTCACAACCAACATAGTGATCAGCTATGGGTTCATCATGCAACTCTCTTTCAAACACTGCAACATTCATAAAAATTAAAAACTGCATACTCGGACTAAGATCATCAAGACTCAATTATTTTCCCACATTCCACAATCTTTCATTGCAAAATAGCACTCGTAGCGTACATGGACTGTAATCCTTCAACGGACTCGCCCGCAATATCATCAGCTTCAAAATCAAAAACATAACAAAGCATCAAAATGACACGATAGCTCGCATCTATAGCGAATCCAAAACACGCTCCGAATCATACAATATGTACATCAGCTGGGCGCGTAAACGAAGCACCATATTTCACACTTCTTAAAACAGCTGATGTTTCAACATTCCAGCCATACTAGACCAGGTCAATAAAAATCGAAAGTAAAAAAAAAGGATATTCAAACAGTCGTAACACACAAGTGCATACAATCAAAACAAAAGAAAAAAATGTCAATAAAGATTCACCACAACCCTCAAAACAGTTTGGTCACTTATACCTGGGTCAATGTGTCACTAGGAGCAAGTACAAAACGGGGACTCTGAAACATCTGGCGTCAACCGTACTTTCAGAATGCCGGTTGCCAGAGCGTGAGGCACATAAAAAACTGTGATTCCAGGAATCAATAGAATAGGCTGGGGCACGCGTCATTATGAACTGCAACGGCAGAACATTGCAATATTATTTAAGTACATAATAAAATTTGTAACTTCTAATAATTATGAATTATTGGTACTTATATAAACTATATCATAAAAAATACAAAATTAAAAAAAACTTCTAAAATTTTAAGATTCTAAATTTCTAAAATAAAAAATATTTAAAGCAAAATTTTTTTTTAATACTATTAATGATATCTTTAACTCTAAAAGTCAAAATTTAAACAATGTATTCTAAAATTAAAAAAAAGTCTTATGTTTAAAACTGCATCCCTAGTCAAATGTTTAACAAAAGGATCCCGGACGAGCCCCCACTTTGCTACATTTTCCTCGGCTCGGGTAATTCTCTGTCTAGGGGTAGATGGTGAATAATCCTTGTGTCGGAGAAATGACTAAGAATGTAGTTTATGGTAAAATAATTAAAATTTATTTAAAACTTACATAATATAATTATTAAGGTTAGTGCCCAAAACTTACAACTAAACTTATAATTAAAAAACACATTGAAACTATTATTATAGTTATCCGAATCATTTATTTTCACGATCCGCGCGGTAACAGTCCATATTATTAATGTCCATTAAAATCACATAAAAGTCTTTGCGCAACACTAATTTAATAAATAACAATAGTTCTAAAATCGAAATCCACGCACACGCATATCTACTGCGGAGGAGGATAAATCCTCCTCTCTCCTCCACCAAAAGTTTAGGGACGTCACCCCATTATTTGGCCGCTTTTACACCATGTTTTCAAAATTCACCATCCTCGTAACGTACACTAAATCCATCTGCCCGACCTGCGCGTCACCTCTGCCCTTGGCCAAGCTTGCTACCCCGCGCATCCCTGTGACCTCCACCCCTATTGATCTTAAGGGTGGCAGGTAGATGCGATATTGGGGCAGCAGTTTTTTTTCAGCACACAAAATTATCGTTACACGTTCTATAACTTCTCCTTTGCTGTTTATGGCGATCGTTGTTGGAGCAGCCTTTTGTAGGTGGTGAGGTTGGAGGAATCACCACACTCCTTCAAAAGATTGGTTAAAAAAACATCCATGTCTTCAAATGTGTCGTTAACCTGAAACCCTTTTTCCGTTTACCAAAAATATTTATTATATTATCAACTTACATAGTTCTACGGGGTGTAGAACTCCTACGCTAAGGAGAAACTCCTTTAGTTGTGTTTCTTTCCAAACGAGAGACTGCCCGCCTGGAAGCAGGCAGGATACAGCCAATACGAGAAGTACTGGCCACCTCATGGCTGGCGACTGAAAACCATCATTCTAAGTTATTATTTACAATTTAAATACTGGTGGGGCTAGTACGAGTTTTATCGAAAGCTAATTGCACGCAAATAAGCGCTTAACGATAGAATCTTCGATCGTTTTAGTATGAAAATTTATCGAAACTCTTTCGATGATCGTTTCGATATTCGATCATCGAAAACTTGTACTAGCGCTAGTTCCCAGATTGAACGAAACTGTAAACAATGGATATGGTAATATCCTGGCGCCACCTTGTTCCAGTAGTTATGCAATGGCTTTCTAGAAAAGCAATTTAACAGCTGTAATGCATAGAAAATCCTTATTCTCAATATTACTAACTAATTATATTTCAAAAGCTTTTGGATAGTATTTTTGCTAAGTTAATGAATTTATTGTCGTCGTTGTATTTAGCGTCTTCTTGTTTACTGCGGCATCCAACCAGGGTTGCCAGGTGATCGGTATTTTAACAACATGTTCGGTATTTTTATTTTCGGAATGATTTTGTAATTTTTTCAGTGAATTTATAACTTTCCGGATAGCAAATTTCGAGAATGACCTTTGTTTTTTTTTGGGGAACTTTCATCTTTTTGGATACCAAGTGGGAACATTGGTTCGGTATATTTTTGGAAAAAAACATGGCGACCCTCCAGCCAACTAATGATACTTCACAACAAAATTACATTTCTCAATTTTGCATAAGAGACAAAGACAGGAATCAGACAAAATATCACAATGAATTTTGCAATTATATCAAATTAAAACTTTCTGCAAAATAACGTTTTCGGTAGATTAGATATGTACCAAATTTTTTAATATGAAAACCAATAAAACTTTAGGTATAGTAAAAAAAGCGTTAATTGTTTTCTTTTCTAAAAGTAATTTGCACCATTGATGGTTAATAAATAAATGAATATGTAGGTGCTTTAATATTTCTACATGATTTTTATATTGACATATTATTCTTAAAATAAATTTTGAAAAAATGTGATTTATGTAACAGAAAAATATTATAATGCATAGTATTGCATAAATAATAATCTTATATTCTAAATGTATGTACCTATACAAAATTGCCTTTATTGAAGTATGCTTTCTGATACTCAAAATATGACAAAATAACATTTTAAGTAACATCACCATGATGCATGATAGTTAAAATAACCTTTTTGGCGAAAAAAAATTGCGTCTACTGCTATTTGATGGATTTAGAAAAAATCTTGCATTATTTGACGGATATGTTATGGAACAAAATTACATTATATGTAATAATCATTTGATTAAAATCGAGAAGATATTTTTTACCAAGTTCACAGTTCTCTTTGGCTGAATTGAAGGTTGATTCGAAGGCTGCTTCAGTCTACAAATCAGACTTCGAGAGAAGTGTGAAGATGTATGATCTTCCAGCACCTTATATACCGTCAATCGATTAACATTCGTCACGAAAATATTGCATCCTTTCTTCACAATAATTTTAAATCCATTAGAAGAATCACTTAAAAATCTAAGTGATCCATTTTCTAAGTGATTCGTGTTTCTTTTTCAATTTTATTACTTGCGAGTGTGATGCAAAAATCCTAACTCAAGAAAGAGAGTTTGAAAAAACACTTCTGCATTTTTTCATTTTCTTGGTAATTTTCAGATGCCAATCTGATCTCCCTGTCCCTGATGATATCTCTCCAACCCTCCCGGCCTTATGCAAATTGTCTCGCCTCGGCTAGAGTAGATCGAAATTCAGCCCTGATCTGCATCCCTATTCACGGAAAAGTTTGAATCGAACTTCGAACTAAACTTAGACTTAAACTTTTCTGAAAACTTTTCTAAATATCTAGTCATATAAGTAGTCTGTGATCTAGTGTTTACTACCTGTCAGATTTACTCCGACATTTCCAACTTATTGAGCTGTCAAAAATTCTGAGTTAGATAAACAAAGTGTTTTTTATTCATTTACATTCAATTATAAAGGCTGAAAAAGAAATTTAGATGGGCGAAATGTGCATAATATCTAACAGACAGAATTTTTGAGCTCAATAAGTTGGAAAAGTCGGAGTAAATCTGACAGGTAGTAAACACTAGATCACAGACTACTTATATGACTAGATATTTAGAAAAGTTTAAGTCTAAGTTTAGTTCGAAGTTTGATTCAAACTTTTCCGTGAATAGGGCTGCTGGTCTGGCCATCGCATTGCAACCCTCTATCGTCCTCCTTTCCTCTCGACTTTGCCTACCATTATTAATTTTTCAAGGCTGCTAAAACGTCACCTAGCAATGTGGCGGAAAATCGGAAAAACCATTCGACACAGAGATCCGAGAGCCTTTCAAACTCTTATATCATTCTTATTCATTTTCAACACGCCCATGCAAAGGTTACTTAGGGGGGGGGGGGGGGGTAACGATCTTGGCGAAATTGATATATTTTCTACACCCTTGTATAGATTCAAAAAAAATGCTCAAGGATAGGTACCATAAAAAGAACCATAAATCCGGTTCGTATGGACCATTAAATGGGATGGCGCGGTATAAATTAAATAAATAAAATTAATTAATTAATTATAAATCAAATGATTAAAGTGGACTGTATGCTTGGTATGCTGTGCTGGAGGAGTGGTGCGACCAGCTGGAAAGAAATGGACCAGGAAGAATGGACTAACCTTAAAACTCCATTGTGATCTGCTTCTGCTGGCCAGCTCTTCTTTGTTAAAAAACACAAAAACAAAAAACAACACAGCACAATAAATTATAAAACGCGGCGCGGATGAATCTATTTATTATTAATGATTTTAGAAGAGTACATACATACATACATACTCCCGTTAAGGTCCCCCACTCTACGCAAGCCAGCCCGGAGGAGACCAATCCGCAGCAAACCCGACCCGCACGAAACCGACCCCCCAGGTCGATCAAAGCAATCAAACCGAAAAGCCGGTCCCACACAAATCAAGCCCGCCGCGGATCCCCCCAAACCAACCCACAATGCGGGAGGCCTAAGCCCCACTCAGGAGCATAGGGAGGCATCAAGAGCTCTCCATTGCGCTCGAAGGCGTCCGAGGCTCTTGTGCCTTTTCTGACCAGTTGAGGTTTAAGGACGTGAGGTGGTCAACCTCACGGTCCCGATCTGATTTTTCGATTTCCTGCCTCTTACAGGATGCTCGAAAAACCAGCAAAAAGAGCAGAGGTGCTATTCTTAGCCGGCGACCCCACGGCAAGAGTAGATCGAATTAAATGAATATTTTCTAAGCGGTGCGATGCGGTTGATTTCTTATTGAAAACTGTTATTGTCACTCATCCTGGTTAGCTAAAGGTAGGAACCAAAAAATGGGTAACAACAAAATTGATGGAAAAAATGAGATAAGGACAGGTTGTCACTGGCAACACCACACTCCCCACCTTGAAAGCCCCAAAGCTTTCAACACAAAATAAAAGAAAGCGGATTAAATAAGAAAAATGCGGTATGTATAAATAAATAAAGCGGTATTTTAAATGCGGTTAGCCCATTACGGATATTAAATGCGGTTAGCCCATTGCGGATAATAAATGCGCTTTACCCATAGCGGATTTATAAGATATCAGAGTACTGATATTGCAAAGATGCGGTGAATATCAAATGCTGATATTGCAAAGATGCGGAGAATTTCAGATCAGAAGTCTGATGTTTTAAAAATGCGGATTATATCATTTTATGATATATTTAAAAATGCGGTTAATATCAGTTCAAAGTCTGATATTTAAAAAATGCGGGTTATATAAAAAAATGTGGTTTTTCAAAGCGGTACATTCACCAAATTTACGTGAAAAGACAACATATGCGGAACTATAATAATAATTTATAGAAATTAATACGAAATGTGAACTTCATATATGCAAGTCCAATCATTTACTTTACTAATGCGGTTTGATAAAATTAAAGAGGTACTTATAAAAAAAAACTCACTAAATGAATTATTGAGTTGGTAACGGGCATAATTTAATAACTGGACGTTTTAGTATTCCAGTTTAAGTTCTTACTGATGCCACTCTAATAACACCGTCAGGTCCAGAAAAAACCTCTTCGATCTTTCCCAGAGGCCATCTCAAAGGTGGGGCATCATCAGTATGAACAAGAACGACTGTGCCTACTTGCACAGGATTAGTCTCACTATACCATTTTTGTCGCGTTTGTAGAGAATGAAGATACTCCAATCTCCACTTTTTCCAGAACGACTGAACCATACTGTCTAATAACTGTTTTCGAGTCAGTAAACTTGCTCGGTCTTGACTATGATCCAAGGCCGGAAGATATTTAATAGGGGCTGACATTAAAAAATGAGCGGGTGTTAAGATTTCTGGATTATGCTCCTCTGACATCAAACATAATGGCCTACAATTCATTATGGCTTCTATTTGGGTCAGTACCGTAGACAATTCCTCATAAGTGAGTATTTGCTTACCAATAATTCTATATGTAAATGTGATTTAAGCGATTTAATTTGCGATTCCCAGCATCCTCCAAAATGTGGGGCTTTGGCGGTATCATTTTCCAAGTAATTCTATAATGCAATAACTCTTCTCTCAGAGCGTCCTGATGAGAAGATGAGCTGATGAAGTTGTACAACTCAGCTAGTTGATATCTCGCTCCCACGAAATTAGTACCGTTGTCTGAATATAAACAAACAACCGGTCCTCTTCGCGATATAAAACGTTTGAATGCGTCCATGAATGCGTCTGATGACAGTGAAGAGACCAATTCCACGTGAACAGCTCTTGTTGTCAGACAACTGAAAAGGCATATGTATGCCTTTTGGCAACGCTGACCGCGTCGTCTTGTAAGGGTTATGCTGATTGGTCCAGCGTAATCTACTCCAGTGTGAGTGAATGCCTTTGTACATTCCTGCACTCTATAAGCGGGCAAATCTGCCATTTTTGGATAGGTGTTTTTTGGATTGACTCTAAAACAAGAAATGCATTTTCTGATCAAAATTCTAATCGTATTGCGAGAAGAAATTATCCAATATTTCTGTCGAATAATTGAGCTTAACAAGTTTGACCCAGCATGACAATTGCGGAGATGATAGTGCTTAACTATAATGTTTACAAGGTGATCAGATTTGGGAAGAAGCACTGGGTGTTTGACTTCATATGGCAAGTCGGCGTTAGTCAATCTGCCTCCAATACGAATAATGCCATGACTATCTATAAATAAATCCAATCCTTTAAAAGGTTCCCGCAATGACTGACCCTTCAAAAGAGCAGCATATTCCTTAGAAAAGTGAAACTGCTGAACGGCAATCAATATGTATCTTTCGGCTAATTCTAAGTGATCAACCTCTATGATTTTTGAGGGCGGCAACTTTTTTACAAATCGCAACACGTACACTATAGTACGCAACAATTTATTCCATGAGGAAATTCGACATATAGTAGTGTACAATATTGGTGGATCTTTTATTACGGAAGTCAAAATAGTAGAAACTGCTTCAGGTACATCCGTACTTATAGGAGTAAACGGCTTGATAGGCCATGAATTTGGTTGGCTAAGAAGCTACTTTGGACCTGTCATCCAAAGACTGTGCTCCAGCAATTGAGATGG
This sequence comes from Mystacides longicornis, assembly GCA_963576905.1. Taxonomy (NCBI): domain Eukaryota; kingdom Metazoa; phylum Arthropoda; class Insecta; order Trichoptera; family Leptoceridae; genus Mystacides; species Mystacides longicornis. Next base: position 3,178,672 of record OY756430.1, on the reverse strand, counting down.
ATATAATCCCCGAGATAAGCAGTCACTGGGATTTTCGACCCCAGATATATGAAAGAAATGTTTACAATTTAGATTCTCTTGTATCTGAGTCACTCTATAAGATACAAAAATAGACCAGCGGTGCGGTGAAGAGTGTATCCAGGAAACAGCTGTCGTGGAATCCGAAAAGGCGTATATGTTGTTTATAGCATAAAGTGGATTGAACGTATCAAAAACAGTTTTTACTAATTTGGATAATAACAGAGCTGAGCACAGCTCCAAGCGGGCAAGTGAGGTCACCTTAACCGGTGCCACTTTTGATTTTGAGCACACTAAACTTATGAAAATATTACCCTTGTCATCTGTGACATGTAAGTACACCACACAGCCGTAAGCCTTTAAACTGGCATCACAGAAGGCTACGATATTTACCTTGCAGCTAGGTGTCACTTTCAAGTGACGCGGTATTTTTATATTCGACAACAACGGCAGTTCAACAATTAATCGTTGGTAAGCGGTTACAATATTTATAGGGGGCGTATCATCCCATCCTATGGTAGCGTCCCACAGTGCCTTAATAAGCAGCTTTGCCAAAAGGACAACTGGGGATACCAAACCCAATACATCAAACAATCGCGCAACAACCGATAATATATTTCGCTTGGTACAAGTCTTGTTACATGAAGAAGTTTTAAAGGTGAAAACGTCTTCCTCAGGCAGCCATTTTAAACCCAATACGGTTAAACCGTTAGTAACCCCAGTGTCCGAGAAATCCACTGGAGCTCTATTTTGTGGTGGAAGTTCAGCCAAAAGCTCCTCGGAGTTATTCGAGAATTTTACCAGATCAAACCCTCCCATGGAAAACAATGATATTAACTCCCTCATTAAACTAATAGACTCGATTTCTCCAGGACTTGACGGCATTGACTTTACGAAATCATCCATGTAAAAATTTGTGACAACCATCTTGGCAGCATTTGGAAATGACTTTCCTTCATCTGCAGCAAGTTGACGCACTGTTCGCATAGCCAAATAAGGACTAGCCTTAAGTCCAAAAGGAAGGGATTTGAATTTAAAAACGCGTATTTTTTCATCGGTATTGAAGCGGAACAATATTTTTTGATCATTGTGAACTCCTATTCTTAGATACATTTGACGTATGTCAGCGGTCATTGCCACAGCAAACAATCGAAGTTCAAGCAGAAGCAAGAATAAATCAGCCTGCAAATTTGGGCCCGAAAACAGAATATCGTTAAGTGATAGTCCTGTATGCGTCTTGGCGCTGGCATCCAGGACAATTCTAACCTTGGTAGTGGTTTTATCTTGTCTAATGACGGCGTGATGAGGAATAAAATATCCATCCGTCTCATGAGATGGAATTTCTTCTAGATAATTATTGTTAATGTAATCTTGAATAACATTATTATATTGTTAACGCAATCGAGAATCAATATTTAATTTGCGTTCTAGTGAAACTAAACGTCTTTGAGCTGTAGCGAATGAATCACCCAATTCACTTGGACTTTTACAAAAAGGAAGGGACACTATATATCTGCCCTGAGACCCACGAGATACTGAGGACTGATAAGCAGACTCACACGCGACACTCTCAGGACTTGCGACCTCAATCATCGGCAATTCCTCCAACTTCCAAAACCTATGCAGAGTTCTCTCCAAGCTTCCACAATTGTTACAGGATACAGATGTATCATCGTCGTGGTTCACTCGCGAAACCGTGACAGTCGTAGAGCATTGAGGTTTTGAGTTTTTATTTGATATTATCAAATCTATTATTTATTTGATATTATGATATTATTTTAATACTACCCATTATCAAATATCCCAGCGTAGTTTCAATAAGCGGTGATAAACCTGATTTTTCAATCTATCCACTCATAGAATATGTGGAAATAGTTGAGCTCCTAAAACGATTTCTATCCCAGTAGATATATTCCACTCGCCATCAGCCAGTGGAACTCCGCTCAAATGACCGACACATGTGAAATCTATATCTTCCGTAGGTAACGAGTCTGTTATTAGGTCCAACACTAGACATTTTATCTTATAGTATGATGCGAGATGCGGGATTGTATGTGAAATATAACAAAGCCGTGAATCGGTTTGCTAGACAGACCAACTCCTTTAACAAAAGAATTGCTCAAAGGGATTATATCTAAACTTAATTTCTTACAACAAGCAAGAGTGATGAGATTATTTTGTGAGGCATTATCAATCAAACACCGAACTAGCCTCTTCTCAGATTCATTTCGATAGGCAAGTACCTGAGCAGTAAGTAAAATTATAGTATATGTCAATCTTATATTATTGCGAGCGCATAAAGTTTGATACGCCGCCCCTTCCGCCTCGCTGGCTATCTCAATTCCCTCAGGCCTCGGCTAGCTCACTTACCTGGCCAGCGAGGTCAAGGGTCGGTTATCTACAAATTTCATCAGGTCTTTGGAGGTATCTCCCTCTCTCCGCCAGTCCAGGTACTTAAGATTTACCAAACAGAGCCCAGGGGTAGGGTTACTAATCTACTCAAACTCAAAACTCTAATTTAGGTATGGCTCAATTTAATTCATAAATATAAAAACACAAAAAAAAATGTACAGAAACAATAAAGAAAATGTGAAAGAACACATACAAAAAAAACACAAAAAAAATTAAAGAAAATTACATTAACCGAGAGAACCTACATTAAAAGGCAATGAACAATATACCTATTATATAGAGAAAAATAATTGGCAAAAAAACTAGAGACATTTGAACCCGATCAAAGGGTTGCATACGGGTTTTCAGAACATAACATTTACATAAACAATCATACATAGGACATTGTACATTTTAGTAAACCAATATATATTGGTTTTGATCGATTCGCTCGAAATCGTTGGTTTCTGCAGCCCTGACTTCCCTAAATCTCTTGAAGTGAATTCCCTGGCCGTTGATGAAGATTTACAAAAAAAAAGGGTACATACATTAAATGGTCTCCTACGCTCCCTCGCGTGTGCCTCACAGATGAGTATTCCCGTCGAGTATTTCCCTTGGATTATCACACACACAGTACACACTTTATTATTATTATAAACTGTTTACTTAGTTCGTTTATTTATCGAGATGATCCCGTTGCACCATTCACTAATTATAATGCCAAAAATAAAAATAATATGTCTGTCTGGTTGAAATTCTTTAGCCACCATATTGTTTTGTTGAAAACTTTGAATAGATATTAATAAGTAAATTTAGAATTGGAGATGGTGAAACAAATTCGCACACTGAATATGGCTATGTGTAGATGCCCTGATTATTATTTTTTTCCACTTTACTCGCGAACTATGTCTTACGCGCACTACTCATGGAGAATTTATCTCCTCTCCACGTCGGAGATATAACCTGATTCCCTCCAGAAAAAGTCACTTTTAAACTCCCGCCGCACGATAGGTTCGTAAGTTCGCGTGAAAGAATTTTTACGTAACTAATTCTTTCGTACCACAAGGGTTCGTAACTATCGACTCGCCCGTTCAATTCCCCGATAACAATCAACTCGATACGATCTTCGATAACAACAACCAACTCGTAACAACCTCTCTCGGAGGAGATCGTAACAATCAACCGTAACTACCACTCTCGGAACTACCTCTCTCGGAGGAGATCGTAACAATCAACCACCCGTAACAATCAACCCGCGTCCCTCCCGTGCAAGAGATTATATCTTCTCCCTTCCTAAGACAACTAGGTACCACCCCGTGAAACTCCCCCGATCATTCAAATTTGTCTCAAAAGACCAATCAACGTCTGGAGACCGCCCGTTTGGGTCCACGTGGACTCCTCTCACCCAATCCTGATCTCACACCCTACTCCTCGGTTCAATTTCGTACCTTCCAGGGCCCTCTTCAGGTACACACCCACCACCGCTGTAGCGAAGGGTGTTAACAAAACAAGAAATTAAAATGTCTAAATTCTATTTTTTTTTTGTTCTTATATTCGTCGAATACTAAATGGGTGCGTTTCCTCTTTTCTTCTAAACCTGAGTCCCTCTGCTTTTCAATTTCTCCAAAATCCATCCCCTCTTATAGTTTCCTAAACTCTACGCTAGCAACCATTTGTATTTCACCATAATGGAAAACGACGTTAAATTATCGTTACGTTTCAACCCTTTTTCCCTAGCTAATTTTTATTTGACTCGCGGATTTACCTAAATTCGCTCCCCAATCTTGGACAGCGTTCACTTTCTGGAGACTAACACCGTCCCTGGATAGCCACCCTCGATTCACAGAAAGATCTATAAATCAATTGATCAATAGCCCTGGGTCGTTAAGTGACCACACCCCGCCAGTGGCGTGGAATGGTAGTCTGTTTCGCTATATTTATATTATTTTTCAATCAAAACTTTCGCGCAAAATGTTACAAAATTTCCAGTTTAATTCCTTTGTTAATTCCGTATTACATTATTCCCTTTCATCTATACGTGCATTATTTGAGTTCGATTCTACATTTTCTAGTGATTACCCGAATTTTACAATTCAAACGAGTAAATCGCATTATTCTCCCTCCTTCTGGTGACTGTGAACAACTATGGACCTTAGGCCTCCCGCGTTTGTAAAAAAAACCCTCGTTAGACGATCTTTAAATTGGTAATTTTGTATTGTTTTGTATGTTTCGTCTAAACTCCCCCCAAGTTTCTACAGAGTCGTGAAAGCGGACGCCACTGACTATTCGCTGGCTTTTGTCACACGTGCGCCATTTCTACGACCCATCAGAATTCTCCGTAGCTCTTTTGTTTTGCATTTTAAATTTCATGAGAAGTTTTCTGTTTATTTAAGCCGTGAGTTATTACGGTCTAAATTCGATTTCAGGATCCATACAAAAAAAAATTGACTATCCGATTTCAAAACCATTACATTTGACATGATCTTTAATTGATGACCCCTAGAACACGAATTTTTATCTTAATATTTCCGTTCCCATGATGTATCTATCTGCTGGACCACACACCCTCTGCATGATTCCTCTCATTGCTAGTACAATCTAACTATTTAATTATTTTAAAGTAATGAATTTTTATCACTACATGCCTCCCTACTTGGGTTATATCAAGTTGTAACATTTTTACTGGTTGATGGTTTTTCATTTGAAGTACAATTTTTCTGATAAAACTTACTAGTGTCTTTATCATCAAAATAAAGCAAAGTATGGTGCGGTTTGTTACAAATTTTTCATGATTGTTTTGATTTACAATTTTTACTTTGATGATTACAATTAAGACAGTTGATACATCCAAATATAGATTTAATTAAATTAATCTTCTCTTTTGGAGTAAGAGGTTTAAACTTTTCACACTGATATAGATGAGTGTGAGAGAAGTTACATAAAGTACACTTCTCACTAGCAGTGCCAACATTTATCAAAAATGATTTAGAAATGTTTTGAGATTTATTTTTTCCTTGCCATGGTACCTTTTTATATTTACTATTTAAACTATCACGAGATGTGCGTTCTAAAATTTTAACTTTATCCTTGACAAATTCCATTAATTGGTCGAACGAAGGAAAATCTTTTCCTCCTCTAACCGACATTTCAAAGTCATGTACTATTTGAGGGTGCAATCCCTTAAGGGCACATGTGAAAAATATGAAGTCTGACAAGTCTTTAATTTTTAATTGTTTAAGAGCTGATGCCGAGGCAGATATATTCTCTAAATATTCATTTAATTCGGTAGCACTCTTTCCGGACGTCTTACTCTCTAAAATGTTATTTAAATAATAAGCTCCCAGAGATCTATTATCCTGATATCTCTCAACAAAACCTTTCCATATGATTGCATAATTTTCGCCTGTAGGAATAATCCCGGAAAACACATTCAAAGCTGAATGATTTAATTTTCCAAGCAAATATTGCATACGCTGCGAATCATTAAGATTTTCGTTAAGATGGATATTACTCTTAAATGACTCATAAAATAGAGACCAATTTTCTAATTTACCATCGAAACATGGTATTTGAATAGGCGGTAATTTAATATGAGAAATTTTATTATCTTTTGATTGATTTGAGGTATTTACATTTGAAACTTGGTCTGCAGTCAACAACTGAGACCGTTTGAATTTAATGGCATTTACCTGACTGTTTAAAGTATTTAAACTATCGTACGATGGCTCGTACGTTTTATCGTACGAAATTTTTAACAGTACAAGTTCGTCCAGTGCGGTAACTATATCTTTCTTCAATTCATCAATTGAGAAAGTGTCTGAGATGAAAGCAGTTGTTTCCCGAGTCCCGTGACTCAATGCCAATTTTGACCTCTCAAAAAACTCACCAATCTTTGAGAGAAGTGAATTAGATTTGGCTTCTAATAATTTGATACGTTCCATTGTGAAACGCCTAATATAAATAAACAATTAAAATAGATGCAAGACAAGTTGAGTAAACTGAGTAAGTTATCAACTTATAAACAACGCGGGCTTATGTTCGTTTATGAACGAAGGTACATAAATAAGAAACCGTGAAACTCAATTAAGATGTCTTAAGTTAACTATACCTACATAATTAAGCATTTAGTTGCCTATATGAATGTATGTAAAAAAGAAGAAAAAAGAAATATAATAAGGATGCGTTAAATTTAAGTATACATAAACAAGCCTTAAATTGCCTATATTATAAATGTATACAAAAGAGAAGAAAAAGATATATAATAATAAAGCGTTAAATTTAATATATACTAGAACGTTGATTATTTCAACAAATTAACTAATGATAAATGCTTATACAGTGTTAGGTATAAGTGCGGGCGAAAAATATAAACTCAATGGTGGTTATTCTGAGCATCCGACCCTATCGAGTTGTGTGCGTCCCGATAGTGTCGCGTAGGATCCAACTGTTTGTACAGGCTCTTATTTACAAGTCAGATTCGAATGAAACATCGGATAACCGGTTGCATTCGTCGCAACACTATCGGATGTCTACTCAACGCCCATTTCGCTGTCGCTTGCGATTCAACCAAGTCTTTACTAGTGTTTAATCATCTTTTTTTAATTTAAGTGTAAAAAATGGCACAAAAATTAATTATTTGGTAAAAATTTGGAAGAATTTTAATGAAAATTGTTTAGAAAAGTTCTATCTAAGAGTATAGATATCATGTAAAAGATTGCTTACATTTTGCGGTAAAAAAAAATAATTACTTAAATATAAGAAAAAATAATCATTGATAGAAATAACAAATTATTAGTGTTGTTAATTAAAATAGGCGCGTTTTTTATGTAAAAAATATAGTGGAATATTTTAAATTAGTATTACAAAATTATTATTTTTGTCCGTCAAGCTATTGTATCGTATTCTATGCAACTCGACCGGGTCGGATGTTCAGAATAACCCCCATTAAGAGTATAATGCGTAGGTATGTTGTCTCTATACCACAGTAGGTATATAACAATGAGTTTCTAAACTGTGTCAAATTCAATAGTTTATAGGTATATTGAATTATGCGACAAGCGAAACTTATTAATTACGTTGTAGGTAACTAATTGCCTCAAAGATTATAATAAGCTTAAACTCTAAAAATAATTAATATTAAAACATACAACACTAAGAATATTATTCTTAATGAAAAAATAAAAAAAACCGTTCAAATAATATTACCTATATTAATATTATTTATTTGAAATGGAACAAGCACCATCTGTGTAATTTAAACCAACATCAATAATTTTCAAAGTTCAAACAATTTTATTAATCATTGGTATTAAAAAACCACGACAAACGCCATCTATGCAATTTAAACCAATGCTCTTTAAACTAAAAATTTAATCTATTAATCTAATATTTCTTCCTTAAGAAACTTACCTATAATCAATATAGGTGGCGTTTAATTATTTAAGTAACCAAAGGGTTATATGAAATGAAATCAAAGATTTTTTTATGTTGTTAAATTAAATATTGTGACTATACATAATATGATAAATTTCACAATTATGATTATTAAGATACGCGATGGTTTTATGATTTGTATAGTAATTGTATAGGAATTTGTAAGTAATATGTACCTGTAAATGCTATTAAATCATATATTGTCTTTAACAATTAATAAAACTTGGTGAATACACTTTCGCTTAAAACAAGCTAAACGCGATTTTTAAATGAATTTATAACAAGATTAGGCTTGCTAAATCTAGATCCGGTAGCTGATACCATTAAATGGGTACCTACAACAAATTTTTCAATAAAATTTGGTGCATATGATTTTACCATTAATCTAACCATAAATCCGGTTCGTATGGACCATTAAATGGGGTGGCGCGGTATAAATTAAATAAATAAAATTAATTAATTAATTATAAATCAAATTACTAAAGTGGACTGTATGCTTGGTATGCTGTGCTGGAGGAGTGGTGCGACCAGCTGGAAAGAAATGGATCAGGAAGAATGGACTAACCTTAAAACTCCATTGTGATCTCCTTCTGCTGGCCAGCTCTTCTTTGTTAAAAAACACAAAAACATAAAACAACACAGCACAATAAATTATAAAACGCGGCGCGGATGAATCTATTTATTATTAATGATTTTAGAAGAGTAGATCGAATTAAATGAATATTTTCTAAGCGGTGCGATGCGGTTGATTTCTTATTGAAAACTGTTATTGTCACTCATCCTGGTTAGCTAAAGGTAGGAACCAAAAAATGGGTAACAACAAAATTGATGGGAAAAATGAGATGGAAAGGACAGGTTGTCACTGGCAACTATTATTATTTAAAACTGCCACAATACTCCACACAAAAACAAGATAACTCCTTTCAAACATGTGAAAATTTGGAAATAATGATATCTCCATAGGATTCCCACCATTTGTATGGTGAAAATAGACGTACAATATAATTCTGTCAAAGTTCGTGAGTTAAATGTAGTTTTTATAGTGAAAAATTGGTTTCAGGATTTAAATACGAACAAAAAGGGTTAACATATCATTATGATGTGTACACAAGTTACTTTCCGAAAATTTGTTAAAACTCATACTTCGGGAGGCAATTCTTCTCCATGCACTCTTGTCATTTAAAACTTTAATACCAACAAAATATTAACACTCTGGTATAAATTCATTTTTTTATAATTTTCATAGCATATACACATACATACATACATTTTTTAATAAATAAACATTATTATCCCACTTATATTGGTTGTCTCTTATAATAAGTGAGTCATTAATACTTTCGATACATTTTTTAAAAATTATCTAAACTTGTGGCTTTAAATGGATTTCACACATCCATTATCTAAATCTAAAGTATTATAGTAAGATTGTATTCATTAATGAAACCTTTGAAACCCACTTAGGGGCATAGGGAGGCAGCAAAACCTCTCCATTGCACTCGATCTTGGGCAATGTTTATGATCTCCTGCAACACGAAATCCAACGCCCTCACCTCTGCCTCGAAGGAACAGAACATGGTATAAGAGGGTCTTTCTCATCTTTGTGACCCCTATGGTAGGAAAAACAGCCGTAAAAGTAAATTTAGTGTTACTTTTTTACCGCTACTTTGTACCATAATGAGTCCTTAACGCTACCTCCACCCATTCCTCATCCAAACTTTCAAAACTCGCTGAATACAATCCTCAGTTGTCGACTTATAGGACTGAATGTATGTATGAAGTACCTAACTACCTTATTCAGGAAAAAAAAACTTCATATAGCAATAATCTATCTATATAATAATTTAGAAATGTTTTTTTATTTGCCTTTTGTCGTTGCTTTACCGTATATGTGAGCATCACGCCTAAACGGCTGAACCGATTTCACTAATTCTTTTTTTGTCGTGTTGGCTTTTATCAGTAGAAGGTTCTTATGAAAGAAAAAATTAAGAAAGTTGCGTGGTAAATATACATAATAATTCAGAAATGTTTTTTTATTAGCTTTTTACCTAATGTCATCGCATCACGCCTAAACGGCTGAACCGATTTCACTATTTCTTTTTTTGTCGTGTTGGCTTTTATCAGTAGAAGGTTCTTATGAAAGAAAAAATTAAAAAAGTTGCGTGGTAAATCTACATATTAATTCAGAAATTTTTTTTTTATTTGCTTTTTACCGTATGTCATAGCATCACGCTCAAATTACAAATGCTACGTCAGATATGAATCTGCACAGAGCCGTGCAAAATGCCGGAGAAGGTTCTTTAATACAATTTGCTGCATTAACTTTAATATATTTAGAGCTATTTAAAAAACCCTATTTTTTAGGATCTTCATACAAAATTTTAATAAACATTAAAAGTGTCATTCTTCTTTTTCTGTGCTTATGTCAGTTATAGAGGTCTACAAAGCAATGGGAAGCTAGACTAGAACCTGTTTAATTACCTACCGATCAAGCCTGACAATCGGAATCAAGAACGTAAAGCAAGACGGGTATAAGCTAGTACTAAATATAGAATAAATTTTGTATCTACTACCAAGGATTTATCGTATTTTCGATTAGTTCTAGAGTTTTTCGAAATAAAAATCAGTAGGTATGGTCACTTTACACCAACATCTGCTACTATAAAAGCGCAAATTTTAATAGCGTAAATAAGTTATACGTGTCGTCGAGTTTCGAAATCCTCTATAACACTTTTTCGTGATTTTGAGAAAAACGATAAAAACTTTTTTTTCAATATTAAATTTGCTTTCCTGAAGTTTAATAAGTCTGGGGTTTGCAAATATGTTACAGCAATGCAGCTTAAAAAAATTATTGCTTTAAAATAAAAATAAACTGCTTATTTTGTAAAAATAAAAATTGATATGTCGGTTTTTGATACTCATATCAGGTTATGGCGTGTTTTGAAACACACAGATGGTGATATAGCTGATTTTGAAAGGATCAACTTTGAATGGTCACGTGCATTTTTTCCAGTGGCGTGAACAAAATAAAATGCTGGTAGGAAGGTAGGTATTTCTGACGAAAATTTTTACATTGCAATAGCCTAGGCCCTAGATATTTATTTTTAAATAGGTTCAAGAAAAAAACCTTATATAAATTGGAAATAAAATAGGTATATAATCAAAATTTTAAATACAACAATGATGTTTTAGTAAAGTATTTTTTACGTTATCAGAAAAGATATCAAAACTAAAATTAAACAAGCTTAGTAAATTCGTGGGTATTTTTGGATTCTTTCTTTTTCTTTCGGATTCTTTCGGTTCTGACATTATTATTTACACGTTATACAAAAGAAACCGTAGACATTTGCAATTTATTAGGTAGGTACATTTTTTTATTAGCCTCCACTCATTTTTGAGTGATTTAGGCAGGTACATTTTAATTAGCGGGAAAAAGTAAAAATCTAAGCAAGTATAAGCTTGAATAATAGTTTTAAATAGCGAACACTAACAAGATAAGTTTGTTTCTTTAAATTAAAAAATAAACCTCAGGGTCTCTTTGTTCACAAATCGGGGAACCGTCATCAATAATTCCATTATTTACAGTGAGATGGTAGGTATACCTACTGATATCTTCCTCCTAGTCTTTGTAAAATCATGAAATTTCTAAATCTTTCCAATTTGTCAAACGTGAGAGATTCAAATAACCTGTGACCATGAAGGGCGTGCTCCTTCGAAAAATGTCAGGTACAATAAATTTGTGGAAGACTTAGGTAGATACAAAGTTTTTTATTTAAATTTGATTGTTGAAATTATTTCCATCACGGAAAAAATGCATGATAAACAATAATTTATACATTTTATATATAATTTTATCGTACTACGTTAATGAAATTGTTTCCCAATTTTTTACATAGGTACCTACGCCACTGTAAAAAAAACAGGAATAACTACGAAATTTCCTCAAAATTTGTCAATGTTTACTTACCGTTTTTGGCGTTGTATATTAACATTCCATTTTTCTGGTTGTCTTATCTTTTTCCTTACTATGTTTTTTTCTCATTTTTTAACATTCTCAAGTTGATCACACATTATTAAATAATTAATAAGCAAAATTGTCAGACAACTACTAACTTGGACAACAATGAATTTGTACTGGAAACCATTTTGAAATTTGTGAAAGTCAGGCCTCCTATTGGTCAGTTGTGTTATAGCGGATATCGAAAGGCATATGAAGGGATATAGCGTGAATCGTTTCTCATGCTCATTTTATTTTGATTTTATTAAATCAACCAAGAGTGTTTTGAAAGAAAAAATATTCTAGGATTATAGAGTTTTTGATTCCGAATCCAACGACATCAATAACTCGTATTCGATCAAAATGTGTTATAGAGGATTTCGAAACTTGGCGACTCGACATACTTACCTAATGGCAAAAGTAAGAAATTACTCCAACCTAATGTTTCAGAAATTGTTTACCTGTTTTTCTACTGTAAATACCTACAAGCTTCCACGTAGTTATCACAATGGATATTTTATCTATTTCTAGATATTATCTTTCTTTGTAATGCCTCTTCTTATTTGTTTTAATACACAACAAGTACATTTTGTTTACTTCCCAAACTTAAACTTAATGTTGCAAAAATGATAACACCACAAAAATTTTATACTAATGTGATTTGCAAATGTGATAACTCCTTTTATTGAATGTATTTTGAAAAATACTTTATTTAGTGCTAATTGTTGTTTTTAATAATGATTTTAAATACAAAAGTATGAAAAGTAAACTATAAAAATCAATTTAGGTATATTAATAAGCTGATAAAAACTTTTTATGTTCCTCCTGCACAATTTCGTTTTATGGAGTTATCTTTTCTGCGGATTAAGCCGTCGATTTGTATGCTTGAAACATACAAAAGATACAGAAATGTCTGCGCATGGGTTATTAGGAGAGCAAAACTAGACTATTATGAGAGGAACATCAGAACTAACCAGGGAAATCCTAAAGGCTGCTGGAGATTGATTAGGGAATATCTAAATGCGGGATCAACTGGGAAGGGCATATCAAACTTATGTAATGAAGTCACTGGGAGTATCCAGGGGGACCTAAATAGGATAAACTCGTATTTTGGAACTGTGGGTAGTGAACTAGCTAAAAGAAAACTAGCAAGTATGAATACATCTTTGAAAGTCTTAAATGGTAAAATTAATATTCGGCATTGTCCATCTCAGTCATTTTTTGCGACCCCAGCAACGAGGGAAGAGGTCACTGAAACTATACGGGAACTGAAGGCAGGAAATTCCTCAGGGGTTGATGATGTGTCAGCAACTGTTGCAAAGGCCATTAAAGAATATATAGCTGAACCATTGAAATTTATCTTTAACCTGAGTCTAACTGAGGGAGTGTTCCCGTCAGGCGCTAAAGACTCTATCCTGGTTCCCATTTACAAGAGTAGTGACGATAAAATAGTTTCGAACTATCGACCGATATCTCTTCTCACAAAATTTTCAAAGATCTTAGAGAAATTGATGAAAAGAAGGCTTATGTCATTCCTGGAGAACTTAGGTTTGTTATCTGTTAACCAGTGCGGTTTTCGTAACTCAAAAAGCACAGAGGAGGCTGTTCTGAAACTCACGGAATTCGTCACTGAATGTTTGGACAAGGGTGAAAAGTGCATTGGTGTCTTTATGGACCTGGCCAAAGCCTTTTATACGGTGCCACATTCGCTGCTCTTGATGAAGATGCACCAAATGGGGATCAGGGGTGTCACTAACGATTGGTTTAGAAGCTATCTGAAGGGCCGAGGACAGGTATTGAGATATGGTAAGCGGTACAGCGATCCCTATGATATTGTCTACGGGGTACCCCAGGGCAGTGTCCTGGGGCCCGTATTGTTTTTGCTTTTCATAAATGACCTGTGTGATTTTTCTTTAACCGACGGAAGGATTATAACATTTGCGGATGATAGTGTTCTCTTGTTCAGGGGTGATGGCTGGAAGGAGGTATTTGAAAGGTGTCAAGAGGGTTTCAATAGGGTGACTGACTGGTTGAATGATAGTCTACTTACGCTTAATCTATCAATAACAAAATATATATGTTTCTCTATACGTGGAGGTGGCTATTTAGGAAGTGATCGTGACATCCTCGGTCATTCGTGTGGTTGTACTCGAGGGAGTGATGATGCCGTGGAATGTGGATGTCCCATTATTGAGAGGGTGGAATGTGTCAGATATTTGGGAGTGACTATAGATGAGCATTTAAATTGGAGGGAACATGTGAGCAGACTGACAGGACGCGTGAGAAAATTTGCCTTTGTTTTTGGGGAGCTCAGGAACATTCTTTCCGAGTCTTACCTCAGAACAGTATATTATGCGCTGTGTCATTCGATCTTGAGCTACTGTGTTTTGGCCTGGGGTGGAGCAGCTAAAACCATTCTAGATCCCTTGTACAAGGCTCAGAAGCTGATACTAAAGGTGATGTTTGGACTAGGTTACAGGTTTACAACTGTTGAACTATTTAAGACTACAAGTATTTTGAGTGTTCGTCAGATTTACGTGTGCGGATTGATGAAGATATACGGCAGAAGGCGTATAGCCGCATCAATGACGCGACACAGTGACAGGTTGTCTCGGCAGTTGGGCGATTTATGTGTTCCTTATACAAGGACGTTATTCTTACAGAGGTTTCATGTGGTTCTGGGACCAAGATTGTTTAATTCCTTGAGGAAGAAGTTTGACATGGGAAGCTTGTATAATGTCACCCGATATCTGCATGAGATAGGGGTCGACGAGTCGGAGAGACTCCTGAACCACATAATGGTTTAGGCATGATGCAGATATGTACACGGATTAAGTGAGTAAATTGCGTGGAGGATGGCTCGGAGTGTGTAGTAGTGATTTTTTTTTCTTTGTTTTATTTTATTTTTTTTTTAATTTTATTTTATTTTATTGTTATATCATGTAAGCCTCAACCCAGACTAGTTTGTCTAGTGGGGCTGCAGCTTTTGTTAAAAAAATGCATGTAAAAATATGAAATAAAGATTATTATATTATTATTATTATTAATTTCAGACCAAAGCTCTGCTATCCCTACCCAAAATCACATGTCTTTATTTTTTCTTAAATTGCAGCAGCAGCGGTCGTCGTCCTCATTGCTGAGGGCCGTGGCCATCATGAATTCTCTCTCGCACCATTGCTCTCCATGAGATGTTCTGTCCGCTACCGGATGCACGGCTCTATGAAGTGTTGTCGCGTGGATGGTTTGTTTTATTTGGTCGGTCCACGCATAGGCAATCTGCCCCGTGGTCTTGTATCCAACGCTCTTTTTTTTCTTAATTGTGAATCTACTTCTTTCTTCTTTGCCCTGCCTTTTTCCCGGCTTAACCAGGGTCAGGCCTCCTTGTACACATGCGCCAGGATCTTCTGTCCTGGGTTGTCGATTGAGGGACATTCTGTGCTGCCAACTCCTTCTCAATTGCGGACCACCAGGTTGCCGGGGGTCTTCCTCTCCCTCTCGGTTTTGTGGGAATACTCAGCGCTGTTTTCACTGAATAATCCGCATCACGTCTCATCACATGACCATACCACCTCAGTCTGGTCTCCCTCATTTTATCGGGTATAGGAGCCACCTTAAATGATCCTCTGATATGCTAATTTCTAACCCTGTCCACACGAGTCACACCACCTGCCAAGCGCAGCATCTTCATTTCGTTAGTGTGCAACTGTTGCTCATGCTTTTTGGTTGTTGTCCAGCATTCTGCTCCGTATAACATTGGAGGTCTTACCGCGGTTTTGTATATTTTACCTTTAGTTCTTATAGGAATCCTTTTGACGCAGAGCACACCAGACAAAGATTTTCACTTCAACCATGCAGTACTGATTCGGTGGTTGACATCAGCCTCAACATGAGCATTGCTCGTCAACATTGATCCTAGGTATTTGAATTGTGATACTTTGGGTAGTTTATTTTTATTATCAATCAGTATATCGTGGCCCATACTCTCCGTCCCTCCGTCCCTTTGTCTTAATTGTGAATACAACATCTTTTACAATTAAATTATATTTGATATACAATGAATTTAAATTTCATAGCGCCAATGATAGTATTCAACATTTTATTATGATGATAATATTTTTATTTATCTAGGTATATTATATTTTTATATATTTATCTATTACTTAATGATTTAAATCAATCGAATTAAAAAAGGGAAGAAGGAAAGGAATAAGAGAGGGAAAGGAGAGTTTGGGAAGAATAAAGGAAACAGTGGGAGAAGAAAATTGCCAAAACAAGTGAACAAAAAATTAAACAAGTGCCATAGTTTACAAGGGTGCCAGTTCTCTCAGAGAAGACCTAAATTTGCGGGAAGAGGTAGAGAACAAATCAATGTTTGTCTTCATGCAGATTCCATTATATCCCATGCAAACTCTGTTTATGAAAGATTTTTTGTCATATGGTAATGCCTCCAACAGAACACTACTATCGACCTCTCCATTTACTATTTTATGAAGATAAGTCATGTCTATAATTAATCGGCGTGTCTCCAGGGATTGTATTTTATGGTGTCGCAGTGCGCTTTCATAATTGTCGAAATGCAGTCTTTTCCGGAAATTCAACTGCTTAATACACTTTTTTGCAACCTTTCTATAGAATCGATGTATATGATGTAGTTTGGGTTCGACACGGTGCGGTGGATCCAAACTCTAGGATCGAACGAATGAAAGAATTAAAAAGGACTGTCAGTGTTGCAGGATCGTGGAAGACCTTAGTGTTTCTAAATATGAATCCCAGCATCCTAAATGCTTGTGACACAATATAGTCAAAGTGCGCTATAAAATCTAACTTATCTCTTACAACCATTATCAGCTTTTCAAGGCTGTCCTCCCCTCTACGTGCTATATGTCCAAAGAACTTTAGTATTTGTTCGAGACAGAGAGACGACAGTCGAACCATGATGCAGAGTTCTTGAAGAATTGAGGTGTTCGTTCTTCTTACTGTCCAGGGAATCCTTAGCATTCTCCTCCAGCACCACATCTCGAAAGCGTCTATTCTGTCTTTGTCCCTAGCCTGCAGAGTCCACAACTCCACTCTATAAAAGAAAATTGAGAACACAAGGGAACGGACAATCTTCAACTTCAAGTTTCTGAATATGTTCCTGTCTCTCCATATTTTGTTGAGACTGGTCATCGCACCTTTAGCCATGCCTATCGTTCTCCTGATCCTTAAATTATTGATTGTTAAAAGAAAAAATAAATACACGTGATTTTACTCCACGTCCTCCCCTCCCACGATTTTCATTACGATCACACGTGGTCAGTGGAGACCCCTATTGGTTTTATAAGGTTTCTCATAAGGGGTATAGGCAGAAAAAACGGGCCCCCAATCTTTTCTATCCAAGCACAATTGTTTCGCTTTTTCCACCGACATAACATTTCTCATACACCCTCTCCTATTTCTCTTACTTCTGACCTGACTTTCCTTAAGGACGGAATCGACTTGGTCGATCCATGTCATTCTTGATTGACCACACTTATTTTCAGCCTAATAGATTCTCTTTGTTATTCGGTTTACATCTATTCTTTTCACATGCCCAAACCATCTCAACTTCTTATACCTACTTTCATTTTTGTAACAACACTATTATCACAATCTTTCCTTTTCATTCGTTTCCATATTCCACAGAGTATGTTAGGCAATGTCCTAGCTGGTCGCATGAACGCGGACGCCCTGTTCAAACATAATATTGTATGAACGTGTCCTAACTGGGCAGACGGACAGACGTAAATTCGATCGTCCGATGGATTCCTTGTTTGAAATGATCGCGCGTCGCTTTGTATTGCTTTGTTGTATCGATAATTAATACGACACCTACTTGCCAAAAGTTTTTACTTACTTACTAACATTCATATTTGTTTGCGTTGTCAAGGAAAGTGGACGCGCGATCATGCGATGGCAGTTAGGACACACAATTTTTCATCGTACGATCACAAATTTGTTTTTGCGTTCATGTGATCATCGCAATCGTACGATCATGTGACTACCTAGGACAGGGCCTTAAAGTACAAAAAAATAAGAAGTTATCAATAGATATTTGATCGTTTATTTTTTAGTGTGGCAACTCTCTTTCAATAGTTTTGTCACGTTTCATCTCCACTGCATTTTTCTTTTTTTGTCCATGTCCACGTGTAACATATATTAATATCATTGATAGTAAGAGGATTGAGTTAGGAATCAAACTCTATTCATTGAGATTCAAGTAAAATACCGTTAACCTTTAACTCATTTAGAGGTCAATCGTGGAAAATATTTTTATATATGTTTTCATGAAAATAAAATAGAAAAAATCTGCTCAAAGGTGCATTAAATTCATAACAAAGTAGGTATTCAATGAAAAAGAAAATTTAATTTTTTTAAACAAAAAAATGACATTGAAAAGTACTTAAATAATAAATTTTGTTGCTATTTCGTGATTTTATAGTTGTAGAGTCACGTTATTTTGCGCGGCTTCAATCACAGTAATGAAATAACGTTGTTGACGATGGCAGCCCTTTATTTTACATTCTGTCTCAGCTCTCTGGTGTGCTGATTTTTTACCTATCTAAACCGTTAGCTGCCGGAGTAACACTTTTTGTATATGAGACTCACGTCTATATGGGCCTCCCTGCGGGAATAAGAAATTGTCACAAATACCATCCAATTTTTTTCAACAATTTGTTGCGATTGAATGTTGTGAAGGAATATCATGGAAGATGGGGAACATATCTTCTTATATATAAAAATGGAGAACTATTTTCCGTGGCCATCGCATCACGCCTAAACGGCTGGACCGATTTCGCTAATTCTTTTTTGTCGTGTAGGCTTTTATCAGGAGAAGATTTTTGTGAAAGAAAAAAAAAAAATTTTCGTTGAAAATTAGAAAATTAAAGAAAACTCTACGTAGGCAACCTTATTAGTACATTTTACCACATGTTATTATTTTTATTCCAATTTTGAAATTTTTACAGAAACTGTCACTTCTTAGATAGTCGGTGCGATTGACAGAATGCGGATGAAATATGCATGGTTAAAAACAGACGAATCGGTCGGAATTACATTGGTCGAATGATAATTAATTCATCACCATACAAATTCGAATTCAATATTCATAGTTAGGAACACAGGACAACGTCTGTCGGGAAAGCTAGTTTCAAATATTTATCAAGATATGTATTAAAAAAATCCACCTCAGGCAGAGTTTCACCGCCTTTCGTGTGAGCACACTGAAAGAGTAAGGTGACGTTGGGTCTGTTTCCCGACTCATCATTAGAACTAAGTAATATTTACAAAGAAAAAGAACTACATTATGTATTTGCGGCTGTTAAATGCACATTCACCTTCATAATAATATTAGTATGATACATATTTATTGATAATGAAACACGTGCTTTGACAATATGAATGAAACTTTGTAACGGTCTATCTATACAGCTGATAAACTGAATTTCCCCAAAGAAAATAAATCAATAATTGTGTTCCATACCAAGGTGTGAGTATATATCGTCGGTGGATTCTTGAAACCTGCTATGTGACCAAAATGCCAAAAATGAGTTTTGGGTACCAAAATGATCGTCTACTGGCGGAACTTATTGCATTAATATGGCTGGTTTACACGGGCATCGTAGCTAAGTGTCATCTACTTGTCACTAATTAATACTAAGCCTCAATGTGTAAACTTTTAGATCTTCGATGTTTTGAGCTGAAGGTGCTTGGTGATAATCAATTTCAAAATAATAATGAAGCGAGTCTTATATAGTTCTATCACAATTATTCTTTTTAACAAAATTTAGTGATAGAACTATAAGACTCGTTTCATTTTTATTTTGTAAACTTTGAGTTAGTGCTTAGTATAAGTGTTATTGATTAGTACTACCGACCTCGGTAACCTAGTGGTATAGGCGTGGACTTCAGATCACGAAGTCCCGGGCTCGATTCCCGGACGGGTGAGAGTTTTTCCACTCGAAAATTCTACCCGGGGTTGGCCTGTCTCAGATTGGACGGAATCGGTTGATTGAAAAAAAATGACTCAGGCAATAAGTTCCGCTGGCCATACTGACACCTTTGTATAAAAGTGTTAATTAATTAATATTATTTAGTTTTTTTTTATTTTCGTATGGCTCGGCGAATTTTTTTTCCCTATTCTTATCCCATATGGGCAGCGTACAATACCCAAGTTCCCTCACAGCCTTGGCTCCAGTTCCGACAGCCACCTCACCGCTCTCAAATCACCACCGTGTATTTCCCGGAGATCCCCCTCAAAGCGCCTCAGCTCGCACTCATCCACCAAGTGTCTTACCGTCTGCACCGATCCGCACTCACAGTCAGTAGGCCTAGACAAAATACAGTTGGCGATCGACTACAAACGAATTCTTCGACAATGTAGAGTAGGAAGAAAATTAGCTGTCCACTTTTTATAATTTTATATCAGTGTCATTGCTTGGTTTAAATAATTGTTTACTTGTTCCAGTGGACAGATAATTTTTTCGCACTATACATTGGCGAAATCTTCGTTTGTAGTCGAACGCCAGTTTGAATTTGTCTACGGGGGCAGGGCTGTCCCTCTTTCCCCGTTTCCAGAGCAGGTAGTTACAGCAACCCTGCTCCGTCCGCACTCTGTTCTGCTGCACACAGACCTTCCTTGCCAGTTCATAGCCCGGAACGCGGGTTGTTGGGTCCAACACCAAATGTTTGTTTACTGTATCGCTTGCGTTCCATCTCTCCCTCCATTGGTCTTCTATGTTGGAGTTTTCTGTTGCTACAGTCCATATCAGTTTTCGGGATTTAAGCCTTTTATTGGGTGGGTGAAATATATCCCCAAAAGCGGGTAATTGATGGTTGTTTTTTATTTTGTTTATCTCCCTAACCGTAGCGTGAGACCGGCGCAAGTCGGGAGGGGCGATATTTGATAAAACCGGCAACCACTCAGTCGGAGTCGACCTCACCGTGCCTGTTATGGTCCTCATAGTTTTATTCTGCTCAACATCAATCTTATCGCAGTGAGCGATTCTTCCCCATACTGGACAACCATACTCCGCTGAGCTGTACACGAGAGCCATTGCCGATGTTCGCAATGTTGCAGCTCTGCTTCCCCAAGATGTTCCAGCGAGCTTACTAACGATGTTATTCCTGGCTTTAATTTTATTTTTAACAGCTTCAGCGTGGGCCCGGAAAGTCAAACTCCTATCCAATTTTGTTAGGTATTCAACTCTTCTGAATAACTAGCTATAGGTACATTTTTATTGTAAACAATGCCGTATTGTTAAGTAACACTTTTAAAGTATATTTTTGTAAGACAAAAATATGGAAGGGTCAAACAAGTGTCAATCTTATTCTTATACTTCTCCCACAACTAATCCACCAGAATGAAAGGACACAATAAACTCTTTGTAGGGTTTGTGTATTCACATTCAAAAGGCACATTCAAAAGGAAACAATTAATATGTAAGTACCCACTAGGGATTAGTTCCTCTCAAGTTGTGTAAATATGCCTAATGCAATCTGTAGGAAGATTTGGGTGGTAGAGAAGGTACCCACCACCCCTATGGGTCCTATATAAGAGATGTCAGCATGCATCTTGAAACATTATACTGTACAGATTTTGGTGACACACACATATTGTGTGTTGGGTGCATTTGCACCAGTAGGTTAATATAGTTGTAGGTACCTACGTAGTCTAAGTTCTGTAACCATCCATTTGCATTGTAATTAAAAATGTATTGTATACTTTAAGTTATGAAATAAATTACTTTTATAACTTTATTAAAATAAATAAATAAAATAAAAATAATCCAAACTCCCTTTAGACCCCACTTAGGGGCATAGGGAGGCAACAAGAGCTCTCCATTGCGCACAATCTTGCGCAACGTTGATGACCTCCTCCCACACCATGTCCAGATTCCTCAGCTCTGCCTCGAAGGAGCGGAACACAGTATTTATTTATTTATTTATTTATTTATGATATGATACACAAACATAAAACAGATATGAATATACATAAGAAAAACATGAAGGTAAGGTACAAGCTGAGGTAATCTGTTCCACAATTACATGTGCATACAAATTGACTACTCTTGAGATATATAATCATTGCTTAAATCAGTTACAAACAGAAAAAAAAAACAATAAATTACAAATACAAATATTAAATCATAAAAGAAAATTTCAAAGAAGGGGAAGGAAAGGATAAATGGAAGGAGTAAGGAAAGATTCACCTGGATTGTAAACATTGTAGAACTTTCTTTTTAAGCTGCAGTGAAGACGCCGCGAACATATCTATACTGTCAGAGAAGATTTTGTTGTAAGTGTCGGCCATTCTGTATAGGGGATTTCTAAGGCCTGCAATCGTGTTGGGCTTGTCCATGTAGAATAGATTGCATGAACGAGTTTGTGATGGCACCCGAAATAGGACACGCTCGAGTAATGATGGCGTGTCAAACTCGGAGGTACAAATTTTTCTCAGAGTGGTCATATCAAGAAGTATTCGACGATTAGATAGTGTAGTTAAATTAGTCATGTCTACCCTATATCTCCCATTCATAAATTTAATAAATCTGTTTTGAATACCTTCAACCTGATCAATGTATTCCTTAAAGTATGGGTTCCATATGGTTGAACAATATTCCAGTTTGCTTCGCACTAAGCTGCAATAAAGAATGAGAGTTGAATCATGACTTTTAAACTTTTTTGTTGATCTCAGAATGAAACCTAGCAATCCGGCGCAGTCCCCAGTGATATTATTTATGTGTTGGTCGAAGTGCAATTTAGAGTCCACAGTTACTCCCAGGTCCTTGGTATGAGTCAATTCCTTAAGCCCATGTCCCTGTAAATTGTAAGTATATGGAATAGCTATTTTCTTTTTGGTGAAACGAATAGTATAACACTTATCGATATTCAAATAGAGTTTATTCCTTTGGCAATAATCATTTAGTCTGTTCAAATCATCATTCATTCTGTCACAATCAGTCACGCCATGTATTTTAGAATATACTTTTAGGTCATCAGCAAAGAGTACAAAGTTTGAGTAGACAAAACAATTGGCTATGTCATTTATAAATATCAAAAAGAGCAAGGGGCCCCAGGGGTATGAGAGGGTCTTCGTCGTCTCCGGGACCCTGATGGGAGGAAGAACAGCGCTCTCCTCGGCCAACTGTCATTCGGCATCCTTAACACATGTCCCAGCCAAGTCCATCTCCTCCACATAATAGTAGAGGTGATGGGCTCACGCTGGGTGCGCCGGCGTATAGCGTCGTTCGTGATGCGGTGGTACCATCTTATACCCAAAATTCTCCTGAGGCACTTCGTTTCGAAGTTCTGTAACATGTAAGTTTAAGTTAACAATAAACAAGTGCTCCTAAATACCAAACCAAGGACTTTCACTCCTGACACCCAACTCCCCCAACTCGAGAACCGTGGACAGAGTCTGATGGACGGGGTGGGACGTAACACTGGTGTCAGAAGTGGGATGCGATCCCTCCAATTGGTAAAATCGTCGAAACGTTATCCGCTGTCCTGCCGTTTGCTTTGCTGTCCGTTGGTTCTTGGTGAACCGCTTGCCGTTTTACTCTCCTGCTGGTTGCTGCACTGCCCGCTGGTTCTTGGTGAACCGCTTGCCGTTCTACTCTCCTGCTGGTTGCTGCACTGCCCGCTGGTTCTTGGTGAACCGCTTGCCGTTCTACTCTCCTGCTGGTTGCTGCACTGCCCGCTGGTAATTGGTGAACCGCTTGCCGTTCTACTCTCCTGCTGGTTGCTGCACTGCCTGCTGGTTCTTGGTGAACCGCTTGCCGTTCTTCTCTCCTGCTGGTTGCTGCACTGCCCGCTGGTTCTTGGTAAACCGCTTGCCGTTGTACTCTCCAGCCGGTTGCTGTGCTGCCCGCTGGTTCTTGGTGAACCGCTTGCCGTTCTACTCTCCAGCTGATTGCAACGATGCTTTGCTATCCACAGTTGTGTACTGCAGAGGAATAATCGGAGTTGGTCAGTAAGTGTTTTGTCTTTTTGGTTTGGAATAGTTTTATATTTTGTATTTTATTGATTGAATGACGGTCATAGTTTATATTATTAATGTTGTAGAGTTTAAAGTTTTATTTAAAATTATAGAATTGGTTTTAAATAATTTTTATGAAGAAAACTCATTTTACATAATGAGTCCAGTTTATTTATTTATTTATTAGTAAGTACACGGCAACACTTTGCCTTTAACAGAAATTAACAAAAAATACTAAGATACTACATCAATATACAACATCGATTGAATGTCGAATACAAAAATAAAAACATCAAAGTTAAAATCAGCAAACCATAAAAGAATTAAGCAAAAGTATAAAATAATTAAAAGAATTAGAAAAACGAGAAGTTAAAACACCTATAAGTATTTAAATTAAAAAAAGTAAAAATATCATAAGACATGAAACAATGACAATAGAATAATGAAATCAATATTTAACAAAACTGAGCATAAGCAATTCAAAATAATAATAAAAACATACAAAATAATCAGATTAATTAAATCATAAAGTGGTCTTCATTTATCAAAATTCAATTTAAAATAAAAATACATGCACAGACATACTCTAATAATACAAGTCATGGAGGTCAGAATACATAAGAAAACAACAATAAATATATTAAACAATATTATGGGGCACACAAACCTGCAATACTGCCGTGCTAAGCCAAATGGCGGTATCTCAAAAAAAATCGATTTTTTGTTTTTTATCGCTTCTGATAGCTGACACCAGTCTGTATCTATTCGACTAAGCCAAAAATTCATATCTCATATAAAACATGGAAAAAAACACCTAAGAATATATTTCGTATCTGTAAAAAGAGAGATTATGATAAGATTGGAATTAATACTTCTTTCAGGTGCTGGTGAATTTGAGAGTTAATAAAAATGCGTGTGTACTGTCGGACTTTGCTTTAATGACTGAATTATAAAATGTAACAATTATTGACATACAGTAAAAAAATAATGTTGTAATAACAAAAAAATATTATTTTTAATTTAATGTTTCCAACATACTCCCAAAACAGCAAAGAAAGATCGATAGCTCATAAGGGCCCGTAAAGTTTTTGTGGACTGTAGATATTTTTAAGGTGTTTTACGGAATTAATAAATCTGCCTCTCTTATCTGTTACGGTTGTATGCAGTACATAATTTTGTTTTATAATTAAATGTTTCTTTTCAATAACAAATATGTTTTTTTTTATACAAATTACATACTATATACGGTACATCTAACCGTGTACCCATTAGGTTTAATTATAATTAACATAACATACTAAAATTTACTGCAAAATCTTTTTAATTTGTCTCAACCATATCTCAATATAATGTATTAAGGGATTCCGCATGCCTGTGGTTGAATCCATTAAATTTCTTGGAATAATAATTCGTCGTAAACTGTCATGGAAGCTTCACATCGAACACGTTATCTCCAAATGTGAGAAGGGTTTGAATGTGATGCGAGCTGTGTCACGGGTCTGTGGGGCTGGCACCCAGCGACTTTGCGGTTGTTGTATTTTGCCGTAGTGAGGAGTCCTCTTGTTCAATACTTTTTGACCCATTACCTGTATACTTAGTAACTCAATTGGGAACGAGTTCAATCCAAAGCTTTGAGATCGATTTTGGGTGTGATGAGATCATCCCCTATTATCGCTATTCAATCGGAGTCCGGGGAAATGCCTCTTTCCATAAGAAGAGAATATTTTGTTAAATGTTTATAAATAAAAATAACTTTGCAATATTACAATAGGTTATATATATATTTCGGAAAAAAAATATATAACCTATTGTAATACTGCAAAGTTATTTTTATTTATAAACATTTATAATATCTAAGTATTACAAAGTTGAAAATAATGTGTTTGAAGAATATTTGTTATTGAAATTTCTTTCTTCTAGATTACATTTAAATAATAATCCTTCGGTTGAATTACTAAACGAACTGAATTTGAATCCAAATTTGCGATTCAAACCTCTTTCGTCAATGTGCTCTAACATAAAATACTTACAAGAGTCATTCAAGTTTGCGCCTCTAAATTCTATACCTATATTTAACATTCCATATGAAGCAACGATCTTTATCCCCCAAAGTATTGAATCCATTGGTTTTGATAAAACATCTTCTTCATACATTAAACCAGGCATCAATAATCAGAACTTTCTCCAATTAGTCGAAGACAAATGGTCTGAAATTACACTAACTTTTACGGACGGGTCTAAATTGGATAACTTATCTTGCGGGGCTGCCCTTTTTTGTCCAGATAAAAATATTGAAATCAAATATAAATTGCCCTCCACTTATTCTGTATTCACGGCTGAATGTGTCGCTTATAAAGAGAGTTTATCCCTGATATTGCAAGCTCTCATATTGACGAATTCATTGAGTTTAGTAACAAATTTGAAATCTAATAATAGATCTTGGTACAAAAATACAATATTATGTTCCATCATGAATTTATTGTACACAGCAGTTTAAAAAAATATTGAAATCGTGACAGCTTGGATCCCTTCGCAAATCGGGATTAGAGGAAATGAGCACGTGGACGAGTTGGCTAAGTCCGCCTGCAGCTCGGGCTTACCTATGGTTCTTGAAGCCACTCCACTCCCGTGGATGACGTTGATCGTGCGCTGAGAACTCGTTGCAGGAGTAGGTGGGAGCAATTTTGGACTATTGATCCAAAAGCTCCCTACATCCCTATCTCAAATCCCACTAAAAATATATACAGCGTCCCTTGGTTTTTGAACAATGAAGGAGTCTCCAGATTTGTGATCTCAACCATATGCCGCATGAGAATAGGTCACACGTGTTTAAATTCTCATTTACACCGGATTGGAGTGTTGGATTCTCCGATGTGCTCATGTACAATGGAGGAGGAAACACTTGATCATGTTTTATTTAATTGTCCTCATTTTGATAACACATTTTTAGTGAATGGTCTCCATAATTTAAAAATTCTATTTCCGGTAAATACAAAGTTCTTATTGGCCCAATAATCTTTCAAAATTAATATACTAGTGAAAGGACGCAAGAAATAAGCCTAAGACGCCTGGACTCCATAAGATCGAGCGCATTGGAGATTTCTTGTTACCTCCCTATTGAAATAATTCAATCCAGATGTCAATGTCGACCATCTATAATTTCAATACTAAAAGTACATCATTGTATAAATCCTTATATTATTATCTTTTTTTCATAAAGCAATACCGAATTCAAAATATACTTTTTTGAAAATTAGCAACAGAATTATCAATGTCAAAATAACATCGTTATTAAGATTGAAATTGGATTGGAATCATGATACAAAAGCAGAGTTAGGCCCCTAGACACGATTTTGATTTTACTTTCTCAATTTTTGTTTTAGTAGTAGCACTCAAAGCGCGAGCCTTTAACCATTTTGTTGAGATGAACGATGTGTTCTTTCTTTTTCTTGCTACCAATAAATACTTCAATAGGTGTCAATTATTTTATCTGAAGATTTTCTTTCATTTTTACACTTAAATAAATTATTTGTTTGCAAGGATCTCCTTCTTCTTGGCGCGTCAGATTAAGTCTTTCTGTCTTTTATCTGAAATCTTGCACTTGTTTTGTTTACTTTTTAAAATTTTCTTTATTTTTTGGTTGGTATGTAAAGTCTGGATAAAATGAGAACTTAGGTTCTTGAAATATCCAGGGGTATGGGAGGAAGCAACCCTTAATAATATCATTTTCTGGCTACCATTATCTTTTTGTTTTAGTATTAATATAAATTACCATTTTAATAATAAAATGGTCTGGTTCCGATGAAGCAAAAGAAAACATATCCATTTAGGAATACTATATAACTAATTCTTCTCTCAATTACCCACTCTACTCAATTTCCTTCTAAATAGATAATGAATTTTATAATAAATCATTACTGTATAGTTTCTTTTCCTGAAACAGTAACCCATCCATTGCAATGTATATAATTGGTTGAACTGATTGCATATTTTTAAATATTTTTTCTTATTTTTTATGTCCATATTATTTTCAAACTAACATTTGACTATTTTTACTTCTATCTCAATGTTGATTTTACCTTTTATCCACGTTCTTGTTAATAAAAATTGTGTAATAAATACATATAGGTACCTACTCAACTTTGAAAAGTTCATTTGAGAATCGCTCAAGATCCATAGGAATAAAGGACTTGCAATAACTATTTCGCTGTGTATACGCACTAATACACAGTGTTTATGTCATTTTAGCTAAAGCGCTTTATTAATTGGACATCATCGATAACGTGTTGCGTACTCTTGGTCAGTTTATTCAAAATACTCTAGATAGGTACATACTCTAGCTATACGTCATTTTTATAAAGATATAGTTTCGAGAAAATTAAGATGTTTTGTTTCATTACTTAGCATACACAAAAAACTCCTTATAAGAATTATGACTTTCCTGAGAGGCGGACTATATTGTTGAGCAGGTAGTAGTTTTTGTGGTTTCCAATGCACCATTTACACGAGTCACTGCTACTTCGCAACCTTCCCACATATCATGATCCCTCAGTTCTGCCTCGAAAAAACGGGACACGGTTTGAGAAAGTCTTATTTTTCTTCGAGACCCTGACGGAAGGATAGCGTTCTCAATATTATAAGTATCTAGTAAAATACAGCATTTGTTTTCGACATTAATACCCCCATTTTTTAAGGACAAAGGACAGGAACAATAATAAACTTGAGTTTTTTTTAAAGAATACATTTTTAATATGAAATGAATAAAAAGTATAAATTATATGGAACTTGTATTCACAGCCATTATTCTGCAATTGACAATAATTATAATGAGACATTCAAAACAATAACTTATGTTAAAAAATATGATATCAATAAATATTGATAATTTTTAACAGTAGGTATTGAGTCTCATATCTATAAAATATTCTTGGAGTTGAACTATTGAAATTATTATTTTTGTTGCAAAAGTTTTTTTTTTTAATAAATGAATCTGTGCTCACTCAAAGTGAACACCAATACACTTTTTGGCTCTTTCACAGTAAGCTACTTAAAGCTTGTGTCGTGAAAGAGGAAGATAGTCGGCACCTGGGATCGAACCCACGACTTCCGATACGAAACCGTACGAAAGCCGGCGTTGTAACCGCTAGTCTACCAACCACTTCATACTTACTTCGTGAAAAAAAAAGACATTGAGTTGATGAAATTCTTTTGAAAAAAAATAAGAAAAATTGGTTTGTTTTATCATTTTCAATCATTTTTTATCACTTTATAGTAAGATTTCAGTAAAAATATTTCCTTATTTGGTATTCACATCTATTTGTATTGAAATAACAACAACTCTTATAATATTATGAAAAAAACAATAAACACACCATATGAAATCCACACCCCTCATATTTGCAAAAAGATTAATCCACAATCACATATAAACACACGTCGACATTCAAATGATCTGCGCTCTTTCGATAATATACATTCTAACGTAAAATTCTTAGCCTATAGGAATCATTTTATAATCACAAAATCCTTAACTAATCACAAATTGATGACATGAGAACTATAATAATGTGTTACATAAATTAAACAGTGAAGCAGTTTATTGTTAATGTATCTATGAGCACGTTTAAAACATTAGAACATAAAATAACACCAATAGAATCAATCTAAAAAACCACTATTGCACATGCAATAAGGAGGCCATTTAAAATACCCGTTAAATATATTTCACCAAAATATTTTGTTTATTACAAACATCAGTCATTCAAGTGTTTTCTTAAATGTTTAATTAAAACCCCGTTGTAAAGATAACCCTACGTCGGCCGCCATTTGTTATCTAAAAGTAAAAAGATAACAATTGGCGCCCAACGTGGAGCTATTTTAGTGAATGTATTGCTCTTACACATTTTTCTCACTGTTTGGATAGGTATATTAACATACATCTAAAGCGCTTTTTAAAATTATGTATAATTATAGGAACTGTTTTTTTTTAATATTCACAAAAATAAGTATTATTTACAACAAAAGAATAAAAGTTTTAATGGGAATTCTTAAGAAATAAGAATACAAAATTCTAAAAAAACATGTCTACTAGCCTTTAAACTGTTCAATGTGCTGTGGAAAAAGATATCACGTGGATTGACTGGATAAACTTGCATTTTGTGGTAAAAGTTAACCATAAAAATAGAAATAAACTATTTTTGATGACTATAAGGGAAGACCATGCTTAATATTTTTTATATTTGTGTTTATTGAATTGTTTAGTTTTCCTTTTCTTCTTTTGTTTAAATAATTTTATTTATTTTCGTATCCATTTGAACCACGTTGTGTATTCTTCTCTGCCATTAATCACTTTTATCCCTTCACCTTGTTTCATTCGTCTCCTCGAAAAACTTTCACTTGTGTGATCTACAATTTTAGTCTCATATTTTACGCGAAATAAAACATTTTGTGCAAACGACATAAATCATCCCTTATGTTCACTTGTACGTTAGTCTTGTAGTTGCGTGCACAATAATGTAGTTCACTGAATGCCAAAGTATACATAGTCGTGGCACCACTGCACGGCGTTCTCTTCGTTAGAGCAGCACATCGGGTAAGCAAAATCAGACTTTGTTGCCTTGGCGCATCTTTGACAAAGTTCCAGAATTTCCCCCTGAAAAAGAAATACGTGGTTAAGTTGATTGTTACTTGAGCATAATCTGTCTAATAACTTCAAGGCTATAACACCAGCAAGATCATAAGTAATATAACAGTATTCCTATTCGCAATTTTTACAGCAACCAGTATGAATAACCTGGGGTTACCCTTAGTTATTTATATTTTTTGTACATTTATATAAAATCTCGAGAACGGCTACACCGATTTGGCTAACTTTAATTTCGTAATTCATGATATTTTATACGGCTAGAAAATGAAAAAATGAGGGGTTTTAATGAAACAGTCTAAATTCAAAACATAGCCCATTGCGACGCCATTTAATATTAACAAATTATTTTTAAAATAATCTTTTCAACTAGGTTTATATGATGCATATACCGGTTTAATTGCTTGGCAGTTCTGTGGGCCTAGACAAATTCAAATTGGCCATCGACTACAAACGAATTCTTCAACAATGTACATAGAGTAGGAAGAAATTTAACCGTCCACTTTTTATATTTTTATATAAGTGCCATTGTTTGGTAAATAATTGTTCATATTATGTTCCAGGGGACAGTAAATTTTTTCGGACTATACATTGGTGAAATCTTCGTTTGTAGTCGAACGCCAATTTGAATTTGTCTACGGGGCAGCACTGCTAGAGTGCTTTAAAAAGTACTTTACTCTTCAAAACCTATTTGTACAAAACTGCTTGAATAATCATTAAGCCAACACATATAAAAAAACAAGTCATTCTATCTTATACCGATTTTATTTTATGTCAGGTGTCTGTCTGATCGTTTAATAAGGTTTATTTGCTGAAACTGTAGTAAAATGTAAAACATTCATACGTTTTCGGAAGGCTTATTAATTGGCAAAGGTTTGTACGCCGAGTGTATTATATTTTTTTGGTGAAACTGTATTTATGACGTTTTTGAAATTTTATTCTTGATTTTTTACTTCAACCATTCCTTAATTCTTCAGCTATTAGAAACATGTATTTTTAATTTCCAAAATGGAGTACTTTGTTCACAATTTTCACTTTTTGTTCAAAAGGTGGAAAATTAAATAAAAACTCTAAAAAGTTAAATAGCTCTAAAACTACTGGCTGTTGATCCCTGGTTAATGGAAACAAAATTGTTTTGCAAATTTGCTCTAGTATAACCCTTTTCAAGGAATGTATCGAATTACCAGTCACCCTGTATAGATGTATAAAATACTGTTAGTTTTATCAACTTACATCGTATGTGCATCTGGATTCTTCAAACTTTTTGTCAAATCTGTAATAATTGGGCATAGTCCACGAGGGCCTCATTTCCGCTTCGATGATGAAGAAACACAGCATCAAGAAGACGATCCAAAAACTTGTCTGAAATAATGAGAAAATAAATAGATTAGTGAGAATACAATTAGCGTAATATAGTTTAAAAAAATCCTACAGGCTTTGCTCTATACAGGGTGAAGAGCAGGTGAGAATATCTTTTCTTTACGAGGTATGGAGGTGAAGAACAGGTGAGAACATCCTTTCTTTACGAGGTATGGAGGTGAAGAACAGGTGAGAACATCTTTTCTTTACGAGGTGTGGAGTTGAAGAGGTGACGAAGAAAGAAGAAGAAGCAATGACTGCGTCAAAAAATCATTACATATGAATTGTTTTAATTAGTGATAATTATTACTATGATGATTGGCCTCGACCGACCTCGGTAGCCTAGTGGTATAGGCTTGAACTTCAGATCAAGAGATCCCGGGTTCGATTCCCGATCGGGTCAGAATTTTTCGAAGTGTTTTTTCACTTGAAATTTCTATCCGAGGTAGTCCGTCTCAGATAGGACGGTACCGGTTGGCTAGAAAAAAGTTGCCTCAGGCAATAAGTTCCGCCGGTAATACTGACACGTTTGTATATAGATGTGTTAATTAATTAAATTATTTCATACGTAAGTGCCTTTTCATAGTGGATATAAAAAATCTGCACAGTATTTATACTAACGGTTTCTTATCGCTTGTCAGTTTAAAGGATTGTTATGAGTTCCTATTCTGTAATGGGGAGTAATTTTGACACATCTTCTCTTGTATATAAAAACGATTAGCTGGGAGTGCATACCTATAAATAAAACCGCGAAACCGCTTTTTGATAACAGGTCTTCAGGCCTAATATACGAAGATGAAGAAGACTTCGATATCTAGAAGGGCCCTAAAGATGGAAGGAATTGAGATAAATCCATTTGAAAGAAAAGAAAATGAAGGTTCACATGTTTTCAGCATATCGTATTGTACGTAAAGGTGTGTTTACACCAAACGAACATACAAGCAGAGCTGGAAAATAAAGCAGGTTTATTTTCTTCATCGTTGATAATATGGTCATCAAGGAAATAAAATTGAGAAAGAACTGTCATCGCCCATTAATTATTACTAGTGGTCGATCAGTGCTGGAAATTCGACCATAACTAATTTAGAGATTATTATTTATTAGTTTGACAATTATTATGGTTTGATTGTCAAAGACTGAGCGAGCGCTATTTCAAAATTTTCTTTCAAAAACAATGACATGGATTGGATACGTCAAATTTGAAATGTTTACATACATATAAGTCTTCCTCTGAATATCTGGGTCCTAGAATGTTTAATAAATTACCCCGTGAGCTGAGAGATTGCGAGAGTATGAGAGTATTCAGGATGTCTCTGACTAAATGGTTGATGATGATTGGAAGGGAAAAATCACAGACTGAACTATTTCACACATTAGTATAGATAGAGTGAAAGATGAATGTTAATTTAAATTAAATTGATTCAGTATATGTTGTGCTCAAACCGCCTCAACACAGGCATACGCCTAGTGAGGCTATCAAATATGTTTTATATCATCATGTAATGTTGTATTGAATTTTGTATAAATATGTAAACGAATGAAAAAAAAATATATATAAGTCTTTTCTATGGTTATAAAGTCAAACACTATTAATCTATTCTAAATTGACCACAGATAAACAAAAGATCTGTGTCAAATAATGCCAAATACATCAATGTGTGTGTGAGTATGAAATACACAACATTACAGTAGTGGGCGCACTCTTTTTTATTGTTTTAATCTCCTTTAATGCCTAATTTTAAAAAAAATATTAGCATTCGCCACCCCTTCTCTATATAAATGTGCGAAATTTCATACTCCTCCGTCCGCGCAAATTTCGTAAAAACAGTCACAAAGTTTTTCCTTCACATATTAATATATAGGTAGATAGTTGTTGTTATTGTTTCAATGGTGTCCAATATTATAACGATTAAAGTAAGTATTATGTATTATACCTATTTTACTTTCAGCTCTGGCACAATGTTCATTTGTTTGCACTCTAACATTTTTAATTTTCAACACGAAAAATAATCAATATTTTACTATTTTTGTAAATCCATAAAATATTGATATTTTATTGTAGTTCAATTTAATTTAGCTAAATGTACCTGTTTGCGTTGGTTGCTGGATTTGCGGTAAATTTTAATTGGAAAGGAAAAATAGGAAACCTATATCGATGTTGATCTCCTGCTTTGACCTTCCCGCGTTGTTTTTAATCCTCGTCTATATCGACACTTGTGAATTCACAATATTTTATATGGTTTTGTATAAGGTTTATTTTGATTTGAGATAATTTGGTTATTTTTACAGCGAATTTTGCGTAAGAGTACTTGTTGCGCGGGTAGCGATTCTATTTAAACTGTAGGTTGTAGGTAGGATAAATTTTGGATAAAAAGTATTTTTGGGATTGTGTTGCCAGGACAAAAAACAATACAGGAATAGGGAAAAAGGGCGCAAACATGGCCCCCGCCTTGACAGACCACTGTCAACAAAAAAAGAAAAGTTGAGTGCGTCACAGATGGAGTGACACACAAGAAACAAAAAAAATAAAATAGAGTATGATCAATATAACTAAATACACATCGCCTGCGAAAGGCACATCAATTCTCTGCGATTCAACAATTGTAAAAAAAAATAATAATAATAATAATCGTAATCAAAAGGAGAAAGTGCTGTATGTCCTTCATTGCGAAAAATAACACAATGTAAAAAAAAAAAATTAAAGATTAAAAATGTGAAAAACTAACAAAATTTAAACAAAAAAAAGGAATTAATAGTCCACAGGTAGTGGACATATCTTGACTACTGGACGCTTGTAAAGTCCAGTTTTTGTCCTTACTTGGACCACTCGAACAATACCGTCCTTTCCTGGAAAAACCTCCTCTATCCGTCCGAGTGGCCACTGTAATGGAGGAGTGTTCTCCTCTACCACTACGACCACCATTCCCACCTTTACTGGATTACTAGGAGAAGTCCATTTTCCTCGGGCCTGGAGTGTCGATAAATACTCAATTCGCCATCGTTTCCAGAATGACTGTACCATACTATCCAATAGATACTTTCTTCCAACGGCAGTAAGCGATTCACCAGTTGTATCTATGGCTGGCAAAGTTTTAAGAGGCGTATATGTCAAAAAATGTGCAGGAGTCAAAGCTAAAGGTTCTTCAGGAGAAGAACTAAGAGCTGACATAGGTCGCGAGTTGAGTAAGGCTTCAATTTGTATTAACAATGTATTGAACTCTTCGTAAGTCAACAATTGAGTGCCTACTATTTTGTAAATATGGGTCTTGAAACTTTTTACGTTTCCCTCCCAAATTCCTCCGAAATGTGGTGCGGCAGGAGAATTCATCCTCCAATTAATTCGGTGTTCCAGTAGTTCATGTCTTAATGAACTATTAAATTCATTTGAAGCTAGGAATTTATATAATGCATCAAGATGTGCCTTGGCTCCTAAAAAATTGGTTCCACAATCTGAATATAAATTTAGACATGGACCGCGGCGTGCTATAAATCGCTTAAATGCATTTAAGAATGATTGTGTAGAAAGATCCACAGCTAACTCAATGTGTACTGCTCGTGTTACCATACACACGAATAAGCACAGATAGACTTTCATCTTTCTCGTACCCCGATATCTGCTGGCAGTTATAAAAAAGTGTCCAGCATAATCGACACCAGTATGTACAAATGGTTTCGACTCGTTCACACGACATTTTGGCAAATCTGCCATTGATGGAAATGTTGGTTTGGGAGAAACTTTAAAACACGTGACACATTTGTGTATTCGTGATCTCACCACTCCTCTGGCTGACAAAATCCAAAATTTTTGTCGCAGTAGCGACATCAATAATTGTGGCCCAGTATGTAAGTATTTGTGGTGATCTATAATAATATTAGTGACATAATCTTTTCCAGGCAAAAGTATGGGGTGTTGACTGTTGTAATCTATGTTTGCGTTTGAAAGTCTGCCTCCAACACGAATCACTCCATCTTGAATAAATGGAGACAAACTGCGAAAGGCTGCTGAGGATGATTTTCCCTTGTGGAAAAATTCCTGGAAGTGAACATGTTGTAATGCTTTAATGATTTCACTTTCAGCGAATTCCATATCAGCCACCTCAATCTTGTGAGACCGAGGTAATTTGCGAATGAACTTCAATACATATACCACGATGCGCAAGAGTTTTGGCCACGAAGACACTCGCAATGCCAAATCATAAAGAAAAGGGAAGGGTTTTGATTGCGACACAAGAAAACAAACAGGTTTCTCCTCCGGTGGATTTTCTATTCCCTGCTTAAATTGTTGCATCGGCCAATCTTGTACCCTTTGCTTGAGCCACAGTGGACCCTCCATCCACAATGGATGGCTAAGAAATTGCGACGGTGTAAGTCCGCGAGACAAACAATCCGCTGGATTTTGCTTTCCGCTGATGTGAAAGAAATCCTCCGGGTTCATATTTTCCTGGATTTTTGCTACCCTATTGGCCACAAATGTTTGCCATCGGTGCGGGGAAGAATGTATCCACCCTAGAGTCACTGTTGAGTCTGAAAATGCAACAGTTTTATTAATTTCATGCCGTTTAGAATATAGTTCATACACTGCTCGAATTGAGATTCGACAGTAGTAACGCAGCGCACAATTCCAGTCTTGCGAGGCTTACCGATTGCACCGGAGCCACCTTTGATTTTGCACATAATAACTTCACTGAAATTGAATTATTATCCTTGTTTTCAACATGTATATACACCACTCCTCCATAAGCAGCTTCACTTGCATCTGAAAAGCCCACAACTGTCAATATGCAATTCCTTTGAAAAACACCAACATGACGCGGAATCCTGATACGCTCCAACATGATTAGCTCTGATACAAATTGTTCCCATGCTGATTGAATTTCTTGCGGGGGGGAATCATCCCAGTCTATTTTTAGCAGCCATAACTGTTTCACCAAAAGCTTAGCGTACAAAATTACCGGGGCTACAAATCCCATTATATCCCATAATCTTGCTATAGTGGATAACATATTACGTTTTGTACATTTGTGTGACTCCACATTTACTTGGAATGTAAATATGTCTTGTATCGGATCCCAACATAAACCTAAAATCTTTAATAGATCACTCTCTCCAAACTGCACAGTATGCGACAATCGTGAAGATTCTGGTATTTCTTTGAGCACCTCTGATGAATTGCTAGTAAACTTCATCAAATCGAAACCACCTGCCTTGAACAAATCAATTAACTGTTTTGATAATGTTACTGCTTCGCTTACCGTAGATACACTTGTAGCAATATCGTCCATATAGATGTCTCGGTTGACAATTTCTGAAGCCTTTGGAAATTTGTGAAATTCATCAGATGCTAGTTG
This sequence comes from Mystacides longicornis, assembly GCA_963576905.1. NCBI lineage: Eukaryota > Metazoa > Arthropoda > Insecta > Trichoptera > Leptoceridae > Mystacides > Mystacides longicornis. The sequence goes on along the minus strand of OY756430.1, from coordinate 3,141,485 downwards.
ACGGATTGTACGTAGTGCCAAAAATGGGCTACATTTTAAACCAAAACATACGCGAGTAAATTCATATGTTTTTAGTTCTTCGTGTGGTTTAAATCTATATAGAATACGTTGGTAACATCTATGTTCTTCTTTAACCATCACCTGAAGATACATCTGCTTGACATCAGCTGATAGAATAATAGGATAAAATCGTAAATTTAGTAAAATATTTGACAATTCAAATTGTAAATTTTTCCCAGAAAATAATATGTCATTAAGTGCGAATCCTGATTTAGATTTCGCACTTGCGTCTAATACAATGCGTACCTTAGTAGTGGATTTATCCTCTCGGACAACTGCGTGATGTGGAATATAATACCCAGAATGAATACTTTCCGTAACCTGCGTTAAATAACCTTTATCAAGGTATTCAATAATAACATTATCGTACTCCTGCTTTATAAAAGGCGTGGATAGAATGCGTTTCTCCAATGCGTAAAATCTGCGTTCCGCAGATCAATATGAATCTCCTAATAACTTAGGGTCCTTATTAAAGGGTAATGATACTGTGTATCGACCACATGAGTCGCGCGTTGTTGAATCATTATAAATATTTTCACATTTTTGTTCATCGGGTGATAAAAATTGCTTATCTTGAATCTTTTCTAATTCCCAAAATTTAGCAATAAGCGTTTCAATACTAGGCTCATTAGTGATTGCACAAAATGTTCTCCCCAAATCACTAATTTCAGCTGCGGGGGCGGTTCCCATTACGATGAATCCCAATGAAGTTTCTAAAGCGTGTGGACATCCAGGCGGGCCGTCTACCCGTCCTTGTTTCAAAATCACAGGGAACCATTGAGCTCCCAATACCAAATCAATAGTCTTTGGTATTTGAAATTGACTATCAGCGAGTGGTACATGTTGTAAGTATGATAAGACATTTCTATCTACCTGTGTCGTTGGTAATTTATCAGTGATTTTATCAACCACCAGAGGCCGTACCTCTATAGAATAAGATGAATGTCTTGAATAGAGTCGCAGCTTAGACACCCCTAATACTGGGTGTGTAGCGTTGCCTATACCTCGTACAGAGGCTTGAGCTGTGTTTGAAAATATGTTGCAACCTAGACGTTCACTGCAAGCCTTAGATATAAAATCATTTTGCGAGCCACTATCAATTAATGCTCTTACAGCTACCCATCTACCTGAAGCATTGCGAACTTTAAGTACAGCTGTACTTAGTAAAATGGTGCGTTTATGACAGTATTGCGAAGGGTCATCAACACTGCATAATGATACATCTGCAATTTGTTCAACTGCAGAAGGCGTTTTATTCGATTGTATGTGTGGTGGCTTAATTTGCAGATATGACAAGTAGAATTTGATCTACAATTTTGTTTCATGTGAAACGAACTTAGACAGTTTATACAAAGTTTTTTATTTCTTGCTAGATCTAATCGAGCTTTTGGTTGCAATTTCAAAAATTCTGGACATTTGTATATTAAGAAGTGATCATCATTATTGCAATTAACACATTTTGTGTGAAATTTGGGATTATTATTTAAATTTACAAATGCTTGCGTATAATTTTTGCTGCCTGTCCTACGTTGATTTGAAACATCTACCGATTGGGATGTTCTACTTAATAACTTTACACGTTCGCTAATATAAGATGAAAAATCATCAAATGAAGGAATGCCTTTTTGTCCCATCAGTGATGTCTCAAATCCATTAATGGTTTGCTTGTCCAGCTTACTTGTACCTAGTCTTATAAGGAAAAACTCTAACAAATTTTCCAATTTAAGTTGCTTTAACGCAGATACTGAGGACAGAAATTTATCCATAAAAACTTCCAAATCACTTGGACCATTGACTTTGCTAAGAGTCAACAATTGATCAATGTAATATGTAGCCATAACTCTGTCATCTTGGTATTTATCCGTTAACATTTCCCAAATGACAGAATAATTGTCTGGGGTTGGGGGAACTCCTTCTATCGTTTTGAGAGCTTTACCTGAGAGTTGTCCTACCAGATATTGTACCCTTTCCGCGTCAGACAATTCATCATTTTTATCTATCACCCTGGAGAATGTCTCGTAGAATAAAATCCATTCTGATACTTTCCCACTAAACACAGGTAATTTGAGGGGTGGCAGTTTAGGAAGGCTAGTCTTAATTTGAGTTGTTTGCTCCACCTTGATTTCATTTGTAGTTTTACTTTTGAAATAAATATATTTGATCGATTGATATGTTACGTCAAACTCATCCTGTGCAAAATTAGGAATATATGTCTCGTCCAACTCAAGTTTGACTTCTTGATATTTATCCATAGTTGCATAGTACAAATTCTTTAAGCTTTCTGCTTCCTCCTTAAACACAACACAACCTAATTTATCGGCCTGACTCACTTTATTAAGAATGCTTTTGATCTTATCCAAATAGCTCGTCAACTTACTTTCGAACAATTTAACGTTTCTTTCCTGGATTGAGAACGGCATTGTTATGGATAAACGTATCAATTAATAAATAAAACAATTTAATAATATCTGAAAAACATAAAATAATATTCAAAGTTCTTTCTCGCAATGAAAAATGACTTTGTTTGCGACGCTTTGACAATGTCAATGTCAAACCGCAGAGAATGACAGAATCTGACAGATAGACCACAGACAAGAGCTGCAGATGCGATTATTGATCATAGACAAATTATTTCGGTGCGATTTTAATATTTAGAATCAACTGAAGAAAATTATTTTCGTATGGCAATGAAATAGAAATGTACAAGAATGTTGACTTGTTGTAATAGCGAAATAATTGCGGAGATATGTAGGTATATATATATATATATAGAATATTATGAAATGCAAATATAGAAAGGATTTAAAGATTAAGTACAATTATTATATGAAAACAACTGTAAAAAACCCCTTGGAATAATTATCGGCGTTGAAGGACCATTATGTTTGCGTTGGTTGCTGGATTTGCGGTAAATTTTAATTGGAAAGGAAAAATAGGAAACCTACCTCGATGTTGATCTCCTGCTTTGACCTTCTCGCGTTGTTTTTAATCCTCGTCTATATCGACACTTGTGAATTCACAATATTTTATATGGTTTTGTATAAGGTTTATTTTGATTTGAGATAATTTGGTTATTTTTACAGCGAATTTTGCGTAAGAGTACTTGTTGCGCGGGTAGCGATTCTATTTGAACTGTAGGTTGTAGGTAGGATACATTTTGGATAAAAAGTATTTTTGGGATTGTGTTGCCAGGACAAAAAACAATACAGGAATAGGGAAAAAGGGCGCAAACAGTACCTAACCACGTATAGGTAGACAATAAATCGCATAAGTGACTAAATTTATATTTATGGTATCGATCCATCCAATTAAATGGATTCAAGCCACGCGCCACTATTACTTCATTGAAAGGTAATAGCAGCAATACATTGAACGAAACGGATAGCAGTTTAGCCGGCTAACGGATATTCGGTCAAACTTAGCCGCTGAACATCCGGCGGAACGATGCTGGGTGGTGCATTGTACAACTTAATTACGCTTTAGAGAGCGCATACTCAAAACGAACGTAGAACCAGAGCTATAGAGTATTTTTGGTCAAATGCGATAAAAACAAATTGAACATCGTAACTCCTTTGACTTTTTAATTCACATCATTTCATGACGCACTGTGGAATATGGCAGAACATTCTCAAATATTCAATAGTTTTTTTTTAACGAAAATTTTCATATATTTTTAAGTGCATTTGATAGCATAGGCAAATGTCAACCATTAAGGTATTATGTCAAATTTCTACATTTTTTAACATTTTAATGTATGTATATATTAATGTAACGAATCAATAATACTTTACTTGCACAATCATAAATGCCTAAACAAGTAGATATTGACTGGTATTCTCAAATTCACGTTCCAACTCAACGCAAGAAGCTCTTGCATAATCGATTGCCAGTAGTTACGCAACTAATTTATTGAATAAAACATTTTTCAGAATACAGAAATGTCAAAAGACTCAATAAAAATTGGATACGACGCAACTCAATCTTCTGTTTTTCATTTCAGAATAACAGTCATTATGTTTTGTTACATTTCAAATGCAAATATTTAATCTAACACTCAATGGTATGTGTTATATATTTTTGGAAACTTTATTTTATATAGATAAATTAGGTAGTGTGTTTAATGTAAGTTTTATCTTAATAATTTTGTGAAACGAAAAAAAAATCACTTCCACAAGTTTGTCGAAGGTTTTCACTTTTACCGACGCCTCCCGACGCGTCCCTGTGGACATGAGCGGGGCTAGAAGGGAGAATAAAAAAAACTCTTTAATGAAATGCAATCCTATTGCGTTAGTGTTGATGCATCCTCTGATCCTAATTTCTATTAATATAAAGCTTAGGGCGTCCTTAGATCGCGCAAAGTGTATCTCCGTTTGAGCTTCTGTCAATATCATTAAACGGTTGGATTCGAACAAAAAAATGGACATTTGTCAAAGATAAAACCGCGACGAAAAGAAAAGTTCGCGACTACGGATAACCTGTTGATAACATTTGCCCGCTCTGGTAACCCTAAATATGATGTGACCATACTTTTAGGGGCGGAATGCGGAACCGTTTTGTCATGTTTTGAAAACAAGTTTGACAATAGATGTTATCACTCGGAGATAACGAGTATCAGAGTACCCCAAGTCCGAGTCTAGTGTCTCCATTACAAAATAGTTACGTAATCTTTGGCGATGATTCGGTGTGCCGAATGCCGCAGAGCTTATTATAGGATCAATAGAAGAATTCACAGATGTATGTATCAATATAACAAGAAAAAGAAGTAAATTATATGACATGACAGAAGATTATACATCATTTTGTGTGGAAAAAAGTTATATAGTTACAGTATGTCTACCCATTTCAATACAATAAGATAAATACTTAATTTGGGTTGATTTCCCCGATACACGATGGATGAATAACTTGGATGATCCGGCTCGAAGGACCAACGAAATATTATGGTAAGTAAAAGTTCAGTGTCGAAGGTTACGCGAGTAAAGAAATAATAATATGACTGTTTACAAGTATCTATGATGATTCCACATATTTTACAACATGACGAACCTTGTGGGATTATTGCCATTTTTGTTATTTTATTATGTTTTGACGAACCTAATGGTGATTACTACTCTTTACTTTTTATGTGAGGCGCCCTTGGGGTGGAGATATTTCACTAAACGGCGCCATAAAAGTTGTCCAAGTATTATTATTAGTACATCTCGTTCCGTTTGTCTTATTATAGCTTATGTTTTCTACGCAAACCAATCGATATTGATAAATCTCCAGTTATAATAATTGAAAAATAATTATATATCTTTATTTTGTTTTTATAGATACGGTAATTATAATAAAGTTATAATTTATTAATGGATGACCAAAGTCTGGGTCGCTTAAATCTTATTTAATAATGACCTGTCAACATAAATTAGGAATGTAAAAATACATATTAATATGATCATTATAAAATAATATGGAATAGTTTAGAGTATGTAACCAACAAGCTCCTGTAAAATAGCTACATAACAGAATTTTTAAAATGAAAGGAAATTACGGATAAGGAAAAGATCCATTTCTAGACTGGGGTTTCCAGTTGCTGGTGCATCATATTCGGGAGAATATTTACAGACTATAAAGATGTATTTGCTCTTTGATTATTGTGTTATTGTGATTCAAACAATAAAAAAAAAAACAATAACTCATAGCCGTTTGTTTATTAACCTATTGATCTCAGCCGGGTCCCTGATCCGTGGTCCATGATCCAGTTGCAGAATAATCTTTCTAGACGAAGATTTACTAGCTATATTCGGCAATACTTATTCTTCATAAACCGTCAAGTCAGGTCTCCCCATCTCGGCTACCATTCTGGCGTAGGCTTCTTTGTCCTGAGCTCATCTGAACAGTTGGTTCTATTCAAATCCATTGTCTAATATTTTTTTTATCTAATCACACTGCGATTTCTAGTTATTTTTGATGAAGAAAAATTTGACGGTATTACTGGAGATGGCCTTTTCCATATTGTGCACTATCTTCTTCTTCTTATGGTCGATCACAATCTGACCCCCAGAGACCGAAGCCATTGGATCGCCTCATCCGTCAGTGCGTGCAAGTCCTGTAGTCCTTCTATAAATGCGTACATGGGGCACTCGTTTATCAGATGGTCGATTGTTTGTGTAATCCCACATGCGCATGCTGGTGAGTCCATCCATCCACATTTATGTAAGTTGGAAGCGGTGTAGCCTACATCACATCTTATTCGGTTAACTCTACACCATATATTTCTGGGTTGCGTTGAGCCAGGCATATCTTTTGTCGGGTCAGCTACGAGGTTCTGGTTGCTTACTGACGATGCGGTCCATACTTGTCTCCATTTGTCTTGGATCGAGTAATCCGTAGTTGTAGCGGCAGCTAACCAGTACGGGTTTCGGGATTTCAGACGGCATGGAGGCGGATTATCTACATCAAGATGGATTGGTAGATTATGGTTGGACTCCACTTTTCTTACTTCTTGAAGAAAAGCTTCCTCTCGTCTAAGGTGTGGAGGTGCTATATTAGAAAGCACACATAGCCACGACACAGGAGTTGGTTTTAGTGTGCCGCTAATTACTCTCATAGCTTCATTTAATTGAGAGTTTATGAGATTGGTATGTGCGCTTTGAAACCAGACCGGAGCGTATTCTGCAACCGAGTAGACTAAACCGATGCTGGCGGTTTTTAAAGTTTTAGCGTCGCGACCCCAAGTTGTTCCGGCGAGTTTGTGAATAATGTTGACTCTGCTCTTTGCTTTCGGCCTTACACATTCTAGATGTTTTTTGAACGTGAGAGCCCTGTCTAACGTGATTCCTAAGTATTTAGGATTCGGCTCGCACTATTCATATCGTTAAATCATTAATATCCCGCAGTCTTCATATCAATACTCGTACTTTAGGAAACGAACTTTTCAATATGGTATTGAATTGCTTATGTTGTTGTGTAGGGTTATTAAAATTTTAATTGTAGAATCGCTGTTCGTGCTTCAAAATCTTTTAATCGGCTCTAAGATCTTTTGGGTTGGCTGGAAGAGATCCTTCGAGATAAGTCCGCCCTTTGACTCTTTTAAATATTTGTATAAAAATTGTTTATAAATTTCACAATAAAGTTTTATTTATTTATTATTATTATTTTTTTTTTTTTAATAATAAATATACATTTAAATACAATAATCAATTAAAGGACAACACAACATAAGACACAGAATTCCTCCATAAGCAACTTCATGCTTGAGCAGAGGTAATATTATTTTTTTTTTTTTTAATCTTATGTCTTCTCTTCTTCTTTCTTTCCATGCTGGTCTGTTATACCTCCTGTGACGTTGAACCTTATCGACATATAAAATTTCCTTAAAATCTTGGTTCTCCAAAATAGGCTTGTTAATGCAGATGAACCCCGATTTAACGACCCATATTAAACATCTAAGAGGTAGGTATACCAATAACACAGAGAGATGGTCTAATGGGCGAATTGTGCGATCTGGAATACGTGGACGACCTAGCGTTGTTCAGTACGACAGTGGAGGAATTACAGCGCAGTGTTTCAAGACTCTGCGATGAAACAGCATGCCTTGGTCTTCGAGTCAATGGCAGTAAGACGGAGCTCATGGCAAATAATGCCTGCCCCGATAAACAACTAACGATAACCATCGATTGTCACCAGGTCTCCCGGGTGGGTAAATTCAAGTACCTGGGAGCAACCATTAACCTCGGGGCTGAGCTCCCGATACGTATCGGAATGGCAAGTGGCGCCTTTAACAACATGACCAAGATTTGGAAAGCGTCGGCGTTTAGTGTCGAGACGAAATGTAAACTGTTTGATCCGTTTGTGTTGCCCATTCTCATATATGGGTGTTAGTCCCGGCACCTGACAAAAGCCCAGGCACAAAAAGTCTCAGCTTTTGAAATAAAGTGCCTCAGGAGAATTTTGGATGTAAGATGGTACCACCGCATCACGAACGACGCTATACACCGGCGCACCCAGCGTGATCCATCATTTCTACCATTGTGGTGAGGAGATGGACTTGGCTGGGACATGTGTTAAGGATGCCGAATGACAGTTGGCCGAGGAGAGCGCTGTTCTTCCTCCCATCAGGGTCCCGAAAACGAGGAAGACCCTCTCATACTGTGTTCTGCTCCTTCGAAGCAGAGCTGAGGAATTTGGACATGGCGTGGGAGGAGATCATAAACATTGCGCAAGATCGAGCGCAATGGAGAGCTCTTGTTGCCTCTCTATGCCCCTAAGTGGGGCGTAAAGGGAGTTTGGATTTGAATTAAACATCTAAATGTTGTTTTGTACTTTCTCTGTTTCCTTACTCCCTCTCCCATCCTTTATCTTTTTTTATTTTAGCACTGCAGGTCGCCAGACAATAAAACAACATGCATCATCTCCTGGCGTACATCACATCACAGAGACAAGAAACTGCAAGCCATTACAACTGATGTTTGTAATATATTTTAAAATAATTTTCTGTATTGTTTCTACCTGTAAACAAGTGATGTCCCTACATATTATGACCATACGATAAATAAATTTTAGTACGTCCGTACTTGCTAAAATCCCTATGATTATTACTTGCCAATATACTTATGTTTTTATTATTATTACCTGATTTATGTTTTAACAAAAATACTTTGGTTCGCGGCTGAAACAAGGTTTGTTGTGAATAAACAGTAAGTAGTTATCAAGGTTACGCAACTCGGTTTGCCCCCAACCTTGCTATCTTGTTGCTAGGCTGATATAGGATGGAAGTGAGTTCGTCATGCGTATACGCACCTCTGCCAAGATATTTAGCACCCGCGTCACCTCGCTGGCTCGTGTTTCGTTTGGCTGATAAGAAATTATTTGATTTTGAAACTATTGTGAACGTTATTTTAACCTGACACTCGTATGCGGAATCCTAAGTTTCGGTGATGTGACATCACATTGAATGACTTCTTTCTCGAAACAAGCACTCTCGTTTGCTTCATCATATCTGTCGTTCCCCCAATGCTGGGGAACATGATTGCCAACATTAACATCAACTGCAGTGCCCCATAAAAGGTTTTGCCAGTCGCCTCTCTCACTTGGTTACTCCATATCAATGGTGAGTGCCTCTGCTGCTCACCACACTCCCAGTCATAATTTGTTTCTCCAGGTTATCCGCTTCATGTCGCGCAACGTGTACAAAATATTGGAAGACACGAAGCATGCAGACAGTGGAGAGTCATTTGCAATTTTTAACTCTTGTCAGGATCGATAACTTTGCTCCGTCAGCTATCCATGGAATTCGCACAAGGCACCTCCAACGCCACATTTTAAAGGCTCTCATACAAGATTTTATGGTCCAAGAAATATGGACTTACTAACTTTCCGAGTCCGGATCGTCAGAGCGAGAACCTGTCTTTGACGACCTAGTGGGGCTACGATTCCAAAATGGCAATGCGCTCTTGCTTCTCTGTAAATTTTCATTGGAAATCGACCAAGTTTTAGAACGGGGGTAGCTTCCATGTTTTTCAAGTTGCGACGGCTGAGCGGTTCGACTTGTGGGTTAAGGTTTCGCGCGTAAAGGAGAATATACAAGGCGGCGTACGCGTACGTTAGGCTGGGCCGTTCTAGTATGGAAGTTTTAAAAGTGCTTCTAATCTTAATGTAATAGTGATAATTTGTTGCCTTATGATGTATTATAACTATCTACAAAATTTCATGACAAAAAAATAAGATCTTCTGTCTCCGAATCGACCTTGAAGTTTTGTATGGGACGAAAATATCCCATACTAACTGATATTTTTATAATAATCATGTAAAATGATTCCGGTCTTGTTTTTTTATTCACTTTTTTTTATTATACCACAGATAATTCAAGAACATACTTCTATTTATTTAATAACACAAAAATAATAAATAAATCTTTCAAACTTTTTATGTAAAACAAGTATATGAAATTATGTTATTTTGCGGTGATTGTTTTTGATAAATTGGGTTTGATATCTTTTTTACTCGTTGCTTTCTAAGCTTTTACATAATATTTTATTGATAAATTTCTCCGTTAAGTTGGTGAGGCTTCTTTAAAAATTTCACAGATCGTCAAACTCCTTGGATATGACAAGAAAAATTCAGGAAACTGTATTTATTCATCTTCGCCATTGTATGTAGTGAATGCCGTAAGATCTTCGTCGGATACTTGTCGATTGGTGTTTCTGTTACATTTTGCTGTCTATCTATAACTTAGTTCTTGTAAAAGGATGCTTCAAAATTTACTTTCGATACTTCAAGGATCAAAAATGCGTTTTTTTTGGGTGATTCGAGCTTTCACTATCCAGCGAGCGGTTCATTCTCTTACTTCATAGTGTATTTTGAGCGAGATAGCTTTTTCTTTTAGTAATTACAGTTTATATAACAAATTTGATAATCTGATAAATATATGGATAAGAAATTAAACTTCCATAGGTAACTGGATCAGTTGCGAGGTTAGTTGGTGCACAGACATTAACAATAAAGATAAGTTAAAGTCATCAAACTTTCTGAAAGAAGCGCAGTCGCAGAATCCTATGAGCTTAGTTTAGCGATTATTACATGGATTATTTTTCCTGGAGCTCAGTTGCCTAAATCATTAGAAAATGTTCCTGTTGGTATGACTATACCAATTTGCAATAAATATAATTTATCTTTTCGTAGATCTTGAAATTATAAAATAGTAGTTTCTCTTGTAATCACCTGGAACATATCAATTGTTTTTTATTTTATTTTTCCAGTTGTTTTCCAATTTGGTCAGAATGCGTATGATGACTTGAGAAAGCACTATCAACACATTATTAAACAAAAACCTAAATATATTGTTACTTGCAGTTTTTTTTCTAGATTATCGGCGACTCATTCAATTGGGATTATTTGTGGATTGCAATAAGCAAAATATTCATTCTAATGGTTTTATTAGTATTTTCTCCTGCAAACTAATTATTCAATCACGTTTTCCGGTATTTACCTACACTTTTTTTCATTACATCAGACGATAAGTAAAATATCCAATGTAATGTTGCTTTTTGAAAAGAAATCTGTAATCGATCTCTCTATCGGTTTCGGTGTTCCAAATTTTCCATCAATTTAGAATCAGTTTCCTTTAACACTCTCTTAATTATTGTTCATCTGTATTTTTGTCCACTTTTTCTAATCACTATCCTAAAACTTTGGCTTTACGGCCATCAAAATACAAAACTGGTATTTTTAACCCTTTTCTCATTTCATGCGATTTTCTCTTGTTTATTGCGGCGCTTTATATACTTTGTTGCTATCTTAAATTGTATTATTATGCTTTATATCATACAGAACTAATTATTCCATCATTTTTATGACATACAATCTTAAAAAATATTATGTTAAACATATTTTTACTTTCTTTATACCTGCTTCAAAATAGGACAAATTTAACAATTTCTTGAAACTTTGAGCTCAATTCGGAGACAGAAGATATCTTTCGAATTGAAAAATATTTTGCATACGTATTTAAAACAGCATTTAGCACTAAAATATAACTATTACGTTAGCAATAGAGGGAAAAAAGGAAATCGGCCCACACTAGCGTACGTGCCATAATATGTCACTTACACTGCTATAAGACATGGTCCCACAGTCTTTTTGTAGGATTAGTTAATCTGGCTCTGCTTCGGAGTCAGGGATTGCCGTTGCTCGCTATTACGGGCGCGTATAGAACTGTGGCGAGCATCGGTCCCAAGGTGTTGGCAGGAGTTTTGTCGGCCAACCCAGAGACGCTGCGTGCTGTGACCATGAGGAAACTCAAGAGAGAAGGGTTTTGGGAACCGAAACGAAAGAGTTATTTTTTTATTAATGAATAAAGTCCTTATTGAATATGAAATCAATTTTTATTCAATGTACCCATAATTATGATAAATGTTTACTACATTTACAAACAGATTTGGCTCTCAATTTTTTTAATCGTTGTAATTTGCATATTTGGCTCTTTGGCAAGTTTGCCGACCACTGGCTTAAACTAATGTGCATGCATGTGCGCATGTCCTGTAAGTTCAGGGGCAAGCTGTTTCAGCTTGGACTCTCGGACGATCCGTGATGTAGAGGATTCTATGCTTCAGCGGAATTCATAGGGAATTAATCTCATATTCCTTTAAAATTACCTACTACATATTATTACATATATGGGTCAATTTAGGCGACAGGCTCTATCTATAATTCAAAAGAAAGTCGGTTTAGTGCGAATACTTATAACTCGAGATCGGCTGAACAGAATTTTATGATGCTTGGTTTATTGGATTCTTCTCCGCTCCGGATAGCAGAATAAATATTAAAAATTCGAAAAATGGAAAGCAAATAATACAAAATATAATATTAAAGTTAGTATGGAACGGATTAACTGATAATAACGCTATCTGTCAAAAATTCCATAACAACACAATTTTTATATACTTGGCAACCATTGAGTTTCAAAACATTGGTACGAAGAATTTTGATAGAATTTCTCTCAAGCTTTCATAAATAATTTATTAACATTCAAACATATTTTAAACGTATTTTTGTATAAATTACAAATTCGAAATCAATATTGATATTACTATCCTTGTCCTTACGGACGACAGGACAACGTCTGTCGGGAATGCTAGTAATTATAGTTAGATATTATGTTATTTACAATTGGTGTGATATGACCTGCTCTTCCAATGCTCAAGATAAAAGACAGAAGCAACAGAATTTGTTCGATGATCGCGACAATGATCTTGTAACGATGTAACGCAATGGCGATATCTAAATACATATATGGGATTATAATATGGAATTCAAAATGGCGGAAATATGCAATTTCAATTCTTGAAAATGCGATTTAAACATACTTTTTTTTACCTTTTTATGATAATACCAGAGTACGAAAGAGTGAATAATTACATGTTTAGAAATCCACCGTAGAAAGGTGAGTATTAGAAAATACTGTGGTAGGAAAGTTGTTAGTATTGTTAAAAATATGAATGTTTATAAGTTGAGATGCTTTGGACATGTTGAAATAATGGATGCAAATAGGATTATAAAAATAATATATGCGGCTGAAATATAAACTCATCGATGTTTTGGGCAGAAGATGCTTGGTGACAGTCCATTAGAATATAATAATGAAGGAGTCTTGTACAATAGTTTTATCACAAAATTTCCGTGTTCATTGAAAATTATGAGCCTCATAATACCTCTGCATACAGTACACCAATGATTTAAGACCGTCCAAAAGGAGATGGAAGTGTCCTGGATGCCTTTCTAGGACTGTTAATGCGGACAATACACTGGTGCGTGGTCTGATGCCATCCACTTCATCGGAGACTAAGCACAATAATGGTGAACTGCTGGATGAAATAAGGAGGGAAATTAGAGAGCAGATCAGAGACGTCTTCCTTTCCGAACTTGGCGCCTTCCGACAGGAGATGTCTCTTAGCAACGATAAATTAATGAAAATTATCGAGAGTCAATCTGCGCTTATCAATGAAAAATTGAAAGTTATCGATACCATTAAGGAAGAGAACGAAGAGCTGCGCAACAGAGTCTCTCTCCTAGAGACAAGATGCGACCCACTTGTTCTGGCTGATGAGATAGAGGACAGAATCAGCAGGTCTAAAAACGTTATTATATGTAACCTGGAGGAGAGCTCTAATATCGCCGATGACAAGAGAGGAGCGGCCGCACTACTCAAAGTGCTTGACACTGCAATTACTCCAGACAATTTTGGCTGCATTCGTCTGGGAAGAGGCGGTGGTGACAGGCCAAGACCTCTCAAAGTCTCTTTGAATTCCGCTGAGCGGGCTTTGCTCATTGTCAGGGGTCGAAGAAAGCTGAATGGCGATCTCCGTGTTTATCCAGATCGCACACTCATGCAGAGAGAGCAGATGGCGGAACTGCGCAAACAGCTGTCGGATAGAAAGGCGAAAGGAGAGACCGACCTCTATATCAAGTACTCTCGGGGTAGGCCTGTTATTGCGTATGTGAAGTCTTCAAAAAACTAAATATATACTATCAAAATGCACGGGGAATCAGGTCCAAACTCGGAACCCTGCGATCCAGTATCCAATCCTCCAACTATCAGATCATAATCTTGACATAAACTTGGCTCAATGCAACAGTTTCTGACGCAGAATTGGGAATGTCTAATTACAACATCTTCAGATTGGACAGAAATTCACTTAATACAAGCCGCAAAACTAACGGGGGCGGGGTTCTCGTTGCTGTTAGGCGGGACATTCCAGCAAGGGTAGTCAAGCCGTGTCACAGTGATGTTGAACAATTATTCATACTAGTAAAACCTGGAAATGGGATAAAGCTCGTGATAGCGACTGTTTACATCCCGCCTGTTTCCAACTCTCTTTTATATGAGCATCACTGTGACGATGTAGAAAGAATATCATTCTCAATACCCGAGGCTGAGCTGCTCATCGCTGGTGATTATAATTTGCCGAGCTTAAGATGGGAAGATCAGATGTGTGTTTTGGGTAACACTCACCAAGACAGAAATCATTTTGTTGCTGATTTGTTTAACCTCCTGCAACTCAGGATGGTTAATGAGGTATTGAATCATAATCACATTGTGCTGGATCTTGTCCTGACTACTTCTCGTAGATCCAGTGTGCTTCGGTCAATTGACCTTATTTTTCCCTTGGACCCCCACCACCCTCCGCTTGATGTTAGACTTTTGCGAGATATCGTTTCTTAAAACAGCGAATTCGCTCCGACTACATTCAGAAACTACAAACGTGCTGACTATGGAACAATTGTTGAGCAGATGAGGTCTATTGACTGGATTGAAGTGTTTCGTGATGGTAGTCTCAACACAAGTATCGATGAATTCTACCGAATAGTCAATGACGTAATAGAATCTTACATTCCGGAGCAGACTTTTTTTCTACACCTTTTCCTAAATGGGTAAGTGCTGACCTCCAGAAACTTATCATTGTTAAAAAATTGGCGCACGCTCAATATAAAACAACACTTAACCCAGCCGACTACAATAGATTTTCTAACTTACGGAAGACCTGCAAAAAACTTTCCACTCAGCTATACAAGCGGTAGATTGCTCAAATTGAGGATGATCTAACTCTGAATCTGAGTCATAAAACATTTTGGAAACATGTCACTAGCCTCAATCCATCGGGAAAGAAAGGCGGAGATTCATCCAACCTTCCAGGGGAACTGTTTTGTGGTCAGAATAGTGCGTCTGATGATGCGGGTAAGGCCGAATTGTTTGCTGGCTTCTTTGGGAGTGTATACAGGGGAGGTACTGGTTCGGATCCTTGCACTGGTCCGGCAACTGTGGGGGATTCAGGTGTAGACCTGTCTAGGATCTATATAGAGGAGAGTGTTGTCGCTGAGTTGTTGAGCTCTCTTGATGCTTCAAAGGGAGCTGGCCCTGACGGCTTGCCACCCATATTCCTAAAATGTTGTTATTCCGTGTTGGCTTTTCCACTTATATACTTATTTAATCTCTCACTTCACATCGGCGAATTCCCTCTTGTATGGAAGCGTGGCTTTATCTGCCCCATTTTCAAGAGGGGAGAAAAGGCAAACGTCGAAAATTACCGACCTGTTTGCATTCTTTCAAGCGTTGCTAAGTTGTTTGAGAAGGCATTGATACATTATGTCCAGCCAAGCATCGTCCCTACAGTTTCCGAGAAGCAGCACGGCTTCATGCCGGGCCGATCCACAGTTACCAATTTAATTATATTCAGTGATTATCTCGTCTCTTTGATGGCGACAGGTTATTGACTGCATCTATACCGATTTTTCGAAAGCTTTCGATACCGTTAATCACTCAGTTCTGTTGAGAAAGCTCTCACTCCTGGGTGTATGCGGTAACTTGTTGGAATGGTTTCGAAGCTATCTCAACGGACGTGTGCTCTTTGTCAGGGTCGGCAAGAGTGTGTCGGGTCAGATTGTCCCTACCAGCGGTGTCCCTCAGGGATCTAACCTCGGACCTATGCTCTTTAACGTCTTCATCAACGACATCGTCACATATCTGCACGACGTAGAGGTCCTGCTGTATGCTGACGACTTGAAGATGTACCGGGTGGTTGGGGGATGTGAGGACTGTAACAACGACCTGGCGTTAAACGCAACCAAATGCAGTGTTATTTCCTTCTCACGGCTAAGAAACTGTATAACGCACAAATATTCACTAAATGGGCATTTGCTTTGTAGAGTTGAAGAAATTGGTGACCTTGGTATAACATTCGACAGCGAATTGTCCTTTGTTTCACATATCTCCCACATAAGGGATAAGGCAATGAGGATGCTGGACTTCGGTTTGAGAATTTCTAGAGACTTCTCTAGAATATCCACTCTTAGGTCCCTGTACATCGCTTTTGTTCGCAGCCAGTTGGAGTATAACACGTCAGTGTGGTGTCCATATTACGCTGTCCACATCGACACCATTGAGGCGGTACAGAGGCGAGTTTTGAGGCAGATACATTTCAAAACTGGCAACCAGGCCGAAGACTTTGACTATAATGAGTTGATGCTGGCCCATGGGTTAACCAAGTTATCTGACCGTCGCTTGATGTATGACATTGTTCTGCTGCACAGGATTCTTAATTCCACAATAGATTCCCCATGTCTGGTCGGTCGTGTTGATATTCGTGTCCCTACACGACCGACCACACAAAGAGCGTTATTTAACATCACAAATTCCAACAGGAACTATGAACGTTTCTCTGTTATGCATAGATTGCACAGTCTGGGGAACGAATTTGGGGAAATGATAGACCTATTCCACGATAGCGAGGCCCAAACTAGGCTAAAGCTGATTGCTCATTTTCGCCTATCCTACACATAGTATTATGTCTCAATTTTATGAAGTTATCTTATTCTATTCCAAATATTGTAATTAATTGCCGTATTTCTTTGACATGGCTTTGTGTTTTTTGTTGTTCTCTATTCGTTTATTTAATTAAACCTTATTTTTTTATTGTTTTGGATTTATATATGTACATATATATTTTCTCTTCTGATTTTCCTGTTTTATATCTTTTTTTTATTAATCTATCTGGACTTTTTAAATTTTGTTTTTTTTTAATTCCTTACATTTTGTACTTGTATAATGTTTTTTTCTCTGTATAACAATTGCAGCTATTAAGTAATTTTACATAGTTTAATATAGCATTTTTTTATAGCCATACTAATTATATTTATTTGCTTTATATGCTATATTTTACCTTACTTTGATCTACTATGATTCTTTTAATGTTATATTTTTCTGTTTTGATTTTTCTTATACAATCATCTCTCTTATACAATGTAACTTTGAAGTATCTTATGTGTATTGGTTTTATTATCGCTTACTTTTTTCAGTTTTTTTTGTATAATAATGTGTTGCTGTAAATCTATTATAATTATTATTTGTTAAAAGCCACACGTGTGCCGTGTA
Organism: Mystacides longicornis; assembly: GCA_963576905.1. Lineage (NCBI taxonomy): Eukaryota > Metazoa > Arthropoda > Insecta > Trichoptera > Leptoceridae > Mystacides > Mystacides longicornis. The sequence continues at coordinate 3,124,015 of OY756430.1, read as the reverse complement.
CTAATTAAATAAATCTACATAATAATTCAGAAATGTTTGTTTGACTTTTACCGTATATGTGAGCATCACGCTCAAAATACAAATGCTACGTCAGGTATGAATCTGCGCAGAGCCGTGCAAACTGCTTGAGAAAGTTCTAGAGCTATTTAAAAAACTCTATTTTTTAGGATCTTCATACAAATTTCTCAAAAAGACAGTAAGCCATCTTTTGGAAACAAAATTACTCATGTAAACGTTGAATGGAATCTTGGTATTACGGTATGAAAATGTAATAAAATAATTGTAGATTGATTTGTTATACATATAAATGTTATTCAAATCTTATTATTCTCAATAAATAAAGATTTAATGAAAAATTTTGCAAAATGATTCCTCCATTTTGAAGTTTGACAGATAGCACAAATCACCCTCTATGGGTGGAATGCCTAATTAATTATCACTCATTAGAGGGTGTAGGGAATGTAGCTAAGATTCAAACCACAGAGCTCTCTCTCTCTCTCTATGAAAACTTGCAAATTATGTCGGTAGGTTCGTATAATATTATGAGGTCGGTAAAACAAAAATTGTAAAAGTGTCATTCTTATTTTTCTGTGCTTATGTCAGTTATAGAGGTCTGATAAGCAATGGGAAGCTAGACTAGAACCTGTTTAATTACCTACCAATCAAGCCTGACAATCTGAATCAAAAACGTAAAGCAAGACGGGTATAAGCTAGTAAATAAATAAATGAGCATATTTTTGTCACTATGGTAGCCACAAACACAATGTTCTACACTGACACATTCACCACTGTTTTTATAGCAGTACCGTATTCCTAGGAAAACAGAACATAATACCGCGAGCGGCTATATATTGTGAACACTTTACGTTGAGATAATATGTCAACTCGAATAATAAGTTGTGAAAGAAAAGATAGCGAGGTTAGAGGTCATTTTTGTTGTCTAGACTAGTGTTGTTCAAAACGACTATAAACGCATAACACGCTACAGACTATATGTTAAAAATATTTAGCATGCTATTTCATATGCTATTTTATAACGCGCTATTTTTTATCAGATCGCGGATGGTGTGTTAAAATTAGCGGCACGCTAGATTTCGTAGCACGCTACGTCGCACCTAGTTCGTTATACAGATTATTCGCGTGCTATTTTCTACTCGTATACAAGAATATTTTTTTATTAATACGTCGCATAACTGATAATTTTTTTTTTAAGGAAACCAATGAACTTTGCTACATACTTTTCAGGCTTATTACTGTCTATAGGCAGTTGAATTGAATATTTAGGTAGGCAGGTATTTAAGATTATTGTAAATTTTAAATTAATTATTATAGGTGTATTTAAAGAAAAATTGTCTATGTATACCTATATATAAAATTTAACATAAAAACACGGAATTGTTTTTAAATAATAATTTTAACGTGAGTACCTACACAAAGAGTTTTTTAACCTACATAAATTAACCAAGTCTACACATTATATCTACTCTGCCATGTAGTATCCTATTAGCGAAAACGCAATTTTAACAGAATAATTAAAATAAATAACATCACACACATGGACGTATTATAAGTCCATGGTCGCACACGATGATATAAAATAGTCTTAGCGGGCTGCAACAGAAACATAACGCGTCCGCATCTCACAGCATTCACGCGATGACTAATAGTCTAGTGTGGATTTCCAAATGCTATTTCATAACGACATAGCGTCTACAAACTATTTAGCATAGCACGCTACGTGCGCTATTTAAAATTAACGTGTTATAATAACATGCTATGCGCTAAATTAACCACCTCTAGTCTAGACTAGCCTCTAGGCCAAGTTTCTAATAGGTATAAATCGGCTTGTTCATCCCGTCTTAAGCTGAGCTTAATATCATTTATGATGTTTATTTGAGAGCATTTTAAAACCAACAAAAATAATAAAACAAAGGAAATAATATTTGACAGACTCATTACTGTCAAAAGCTTGAATATTATCGGAAATCCGGAATCAAAGCTTTGATGATTCTCAAAACATATCTACCCGCAAATATTCATAACAAAATATTGTAGGGCTGTTTCTATATCATTAAAAATCAGCAGAAAGCAAAGCAAATAAAGATCTATACGTATCGAATGCGAGAATCGCATATATATAGACGTTTTTTATACAAAATGTATCGCCATTAGTCACTTTTTTTCAAGTGACTACCCTACACTTGCTACAGAATAGGGGTACTGTATCCCTAACTATGGATATTGAATTCGAATTTATATAATTAATAATCTATATAATATTTACCTTGAACACTGACTCACTGACTGCCTGACTGACTGATGTCATTAACGCCGCTAGATGGCGCGCCACTCGCAACTAAAGACAAATTTTGTTCTACTAATATACGGCTGACAGCTGACAGTAACATAATATTATTATTATGCCTGGTGGCTGAGCACTTTTTTTAAAGGTTTTGACGTAGAGAAAAACAATTTTTCGGGTTATTTAAAAACTCACATGCGAAGTCAGCCATAAGAAAGCAAAGTGTACCAAATTAGGAAACTTTTACGCACAGCGGGACTTCATAGTGAAGAAATGCCTTACTAATGCAATGTGTGTAATAAGAAGTTTGCGGTCTCAAGTAATTTAAAGAATAACATGCGCGGACTAAAGCCATACGAATGCAATAATTGCAATAAAAATAATAAATAAAAAAAGTTTAATCAATCAATTAATAACTCATGATAAAAGCCATTTGAATGCAAAGTTTGTTATAAAAAGTTCACGTTGTTTTTTGAGTTTTCATGAAGAATTCAATTAATCAAGTGCTTTAAAGTCTCACATAAGAATTCAGCCATACGAATGCAAAGTTTGCATGAAAAAGTTTAATCATCAATCAAATAGTTAAATACCCACATGCTAAAAGCTATTTGAATGCAAAGTTTGTAATTAAAAGTTTAAGTTGTTTTTGAGTTTTCATAAAGAGTTGAATCAACCAAGTATTTTGAAGTCTCACAGCTATGAGAAAGTAAAGTTTGCATAAAAAAGGCCATAGGTAGGCGCCACGGGCGCCTTTAAAAAACTAGTAATAAATAATAAGCTTATTACTTTTAAACCAATGTGATCGATGCATCTGTTTCAAACCATATATTTTCCATCGCACCAACTATCAAACAACTGACAGTTCCTGTCAAACTTTAATTTAATTACAATTGGTAAAATTTTATTGTTAATTATTATGTACTTAGATTATTTAGGTGGTTTTTACTATTTATATTGATTTGTTAAAATTTACCTATTATAAACTTTATGTAAAACGTTTAGCCTTCAATCTATAAATAAAAAGACGATTATGTTAATATTTTCTTTATTGTATTTTATTTAGGTATATCGACGGAACATTAAGAAAACTTAAAGTAGCTAACCTTTTTAGTGCTTTTCACAATATACAGTAATAATTATCGTTCTAAATTTGAAATTAAATTTGCGTTTGACAGAAACTTTCAGTTGTTTTAGTAGTTGGTGCGATTGACAGAATAATAAATTATTTAAAACAGACGCATCGGTCGGAATTATATTGTTTAAATAGGTAATTGATTTATTATTACTTATACGAATTCGAATTCAATAATATAAAAAAACAAGACATCGCCTGTCGAGAAAGCTAGTTTACAATAAAAAACGTAAGTTAATACTAACAACCCACAAAATTATAACAGATAAATTGAGAAATTAAAACAAAGGTTGTAAAACAAAAATCATTAAGAAAGTTATAAAATATTATTGTATACCTTTGATATTTTCCATTGATAAGCCATTTTCGTAGATTTTCTGCTTAACACACAACACGAAAAACACTATTATAAATTTGAAAATAAAAAAAAAAATTATGTGTATTTTATGTTTAATTTTCAACACCGAACATTTCAAAATAAAATAAAAATAACACTCGATCACACTATGATTTTTTTAAATATTCACTGAAATTTAGATATTCTGACAAAACTTCAATTGTAATTTCTTCTAACCAATCACACGCAATATCCGTGAATCAATTCTACGGGCTATGAAGATTCGCCTTGTTTTTATACAAATGTCGGCTGGTTCGAATGCAGTACCAGACTCTGGATGTAAAGATCAACGTTATATTTATTTTTCATTGATTTTTATTTCTTCGCGTTTGGGAAGAAAATTTCAAAATGTTATGTAACATTTTTATGTGTGAGGTATATAGTGGGTGAAGAGCACTGAGTACAAACTTTTTTGGATGCGCTGAACCGAAAATTGGTTCCTTCATTCAACAGTATAATATAATAAATTATCAATAATCATTCATTTTACTTACATCCGCAAGCACAAGACAGGACAACAAAACCCATAGGCAATACCTTTAACTAATTGTATGATCAAAACATGAAATTCCTCTGTGTTAACGCTAAAATATTATTATTATTATTATTATTTATTATTATTAAATGCCATCAAGCAGGCAGCTTGGAGCTGATGTGCTTGATATCCCACACTTGTGTCACACTATAAACTGTCAAGTCCATTCTTAAATGCATTGGTGTTCTTTGCAATAACTAGTTCGGCAGGCAGCCCGTTCCACTCGTCCACAACTCTATTCGTAAGGAAATGTCTACGAGGGTTCTGAGTATATCTGTCCTTTACCAACTTCAGACTATGTCCCCTCAAATGTTGATTGTGGCTTCTGTGGAACATGCTTCTCAACTCTGGGCAGTCATAGTGGTCGTTCAAGATTTTATATACCTCAATTAGATCACCTCTCAGTCTCCTCTCCTTGAGAGTGGTTAAACCCAGTGTCTCAAGGCGATCCTCGTAAGACATGTCACCAAGCCCCGCTCCCATCTTAGTAAAGCGTCTCTGCACTTTCTCCAAAACCTGTATATCCTTCTCAAAGTAGGGACACCATATTTGGAAACCGTACTCCAAGATAGGTCTCACATAGGTTTTATATATCTTGAGCAGCAGTTCGGGAGGAATATGACTAAACGACTTTCTTATGAGATATGTTAGACTATTTGCCTTTTTGCTGATACCAATTATGTGTTGGTCCCACTTGAGGTCTTTGCTTACAATTATACCCAGATCCCTCTGTTTCTCAACCTTACTCAAAATTGTTCCATCAAGTGTATACTGGACCTTTGGATTTTTGGGTCCCACATGTAGTACAGTACATTTATCCACATTGAGCATGAGAAGCCACTCTCTTGTCCAGGCCATAATGGTGTTGAGATCTTCTTGCAGCTGCCGTGACTGAGTCAGTGGGTTACCGAAGAACTTGGTGTCATCGGCAAAAAGTTGTGAATTACATTGTAAGCTTTTAGCAAGATCAGATATGTATAACACGAAAAGCACTGGCCCCAAAACCGATCCCTGTGGCACCGAACTAATAACAGGCCTACTAGTAGACAGCTTCTCCCCCACTCTCACCTGGAAATGTCGATCAGTAAGGAAACTTTCAATCCACTTATATAGTTTTCCCCGGAAACCAAGGAATTCCAACTTCAGCAGCAACCTTCTAAACGGAACTGTATCGAATGCTTTTTGGAAATCAAGATACACAATGTCTATGGGCTCGTGGTTATCGAATGCCGACGTCCACTGATCCAGACACAGCAACAAATTTGATACGACAGACCTGCCCGGCATAAATCCGTGCTGCACCGATCCAACAATATTATTTCTTCGTATGAAGGTGCGCATCTGGTCAACTATTATTCTTTCCATACACTTGCATACAATGCTTGTCAAACTTATTGGTCGGTAGTTGGCTGGATCCTGCCGGTTACCTTTTTTATAAATTGGTGTAATAATTGCTTTTTTCCACTCGCTAGGCAAACTTCCAGCGTCAAAGCAACTTCTCATGAGTTGTGTGATAGGCGCAGCAAGAGATGAGCTACACTTCTTCAAAACAATCGCAGGTATACCATCAGGTCCCATAGCAGACTGTTCGTCTAGACTCAGTAAAACCTTTGCAACCTGCTCCGTGTTGAATTGAATGTTACTCAGGGTTTCCTGAACTCTGTTGACCCCACACATTTCCGGTAATGGGCCGTCTGGCTCCCTAGTAAAAACTTTTTCAAACTGGTCTGCAAATGAATTGGCCATTTGAATGTGCTCCGTGATATTGTTTCCCATCTCATCAAACATGCTAACAGGGATGGTAACATTAGAGGACAGCTGTTTATTCAAATAACTATAAAAAGGCTTATTTCCACTCATTACAATATTCTCCTCGAATGATCTTCTGCAACCTCTTATGAATGATGTAATCTCATTATTTTTCTTCCTATACTCTGTATAGTCCGCCCGAACTCCACTCTCTCTATATTTATCCCATAGCCTTCTCTTTTCCTCTATTAACTTCACTGTATGACTATTAATCCATGGTTTCCTGTAATTTACATTTTTAGCTTTATGCCTATTAGGAGTGACCACGTTAACAATTTCCATTAATTTCCGTCCAAAGTCATTCCAGTTATCTTCAATGTTTTCTGGGTTTTCTGATAAGAAAGAAAATTCTCCATCCAGAAGTCGTTCCAGTTCACCAAAATCGGTGTGGTGATAATTCTTTCTGGGCAAAATATTGTCGACTGTTGATCCCAAGTGATTGAGCTGTGTCTGCAAAAGGGCCACCAAGACAGCATGATCACTCTTGCCAATACAAGGGCGGAATTGCACATCATTTATCATATCCTCCTCGTTAATCATAATGAGGTCTAATATTGTTGGTTTTTGATTATCTCTAAATCGAGTTGGCTGGCAGACAAGCTGCTGCAGACCTCCATCCACAAACATTTCCAAGAACAGACTTTCACTTGCTGTTTTACCCTGTAGGCTCTGCAATGGCCAGGCAATATTTGGGAGATTGAAATCTCCAAATACAGTCACCAAACATGAATCCTCGGAAATGGTTTGAACTTCTCTATATAGCGCAATGTCATCCTCAATGGGGGACGAGGGAGGCCTGTAAACTCCACCAACCACCATGGACAAGTTGGCGATATGTATGTTCAGCCATAATGTCTCTGTGCAGCCAAAATGACTCTTACCCCGCAAGGTCACTCTGATGGGAATGTCGCAGTATTTTTCTGCAACATATGTTGCAACCCCTCCACCTCGTTTGCTGGTTCTGTCGCATCTAAATATGTTATATCCAGGTATATTTATGAGGGAGTCGGGTATACCACTTGTTAGCCAAGATTCGCTCAGCACAATGATGGTTGGCTTGATCTGATCAACTTCAATGAGCAATAAGTCAAACTTGGACGTGAGGGACTGGACATTTGTGTATAGTATGAAAATGTTGGCAAACTTGACTGTTGTTAGTTTTTTTGAGTTTTCAGTTGTACAATCTTAGGGCATCCACGCACATATTTAATCGTAATGTCCCTCTCTCCCCTGTCCTGTCGCTCCTTCAACTCGTCTCGCAGGCATTTCAAGTGGTCACGCTCCGCCTTAGTAAGATCACCCTTAATGTTTGGCTTGTTTTGCTTCTTCTTGCTTTTTAAGATCTGAAGTGCATGCTCTCTTCTCTGTAGAATCACCTTGAGCGGGCGACTCTTCACCTGGCCAGGTTGTGCTCGCCCTAAGCGGAAAACTTTGATGTTATCTGTTGGGACATCGGTAATACTTTTAATAATTTTTGCAGCTTCCTCTTTATCGTATTGGATCCTTTGGCCCGCTTCCTCCGCATTGGACTCAGGAATGTCATACATTATGACATTCCTGGCACGAATCTCACGCTCATTTACTTCTTGGAGGACATCAAAGGGTCCAGCAGCCTGCTTATTGGTTGCATTGTTTTGTTTCAGATTTTCAATGTCCCTTTGCAGCTCATCAATTTTCTTGATCAAGAGAGGGACTTCGGAAAGTCCCTTTTGGCACTGTTCACAAAAGAATTTCAAGACCCTAGTAGCCAGATTCAAACATCTAATTTCTGTGGCAGACAGTCCCATACACTTAGCACAAGTTTCTCTGTGGCAACTATCACATTTAAAGTGTGACTGATGTTCAGAATCAGCACTACACACAAAGGTTGACATTTTTCACTTGTGTTTGACACTTTTTCACTATTTTACTGTTTTATTATTATTTATTGTTACTATTATTACTACTAATACTTATTATTAAACTATTTTATTGTTTTTTACTATTTTATAAATAATTTTTTATAAAGAGCCGCAAAAACACACACTTTACTTGACAGAGTATTGTTACAATCATCGTATTGAAAATTAAAAATCGTAATGTCACACACCTCTCCCGACAAACGTCACAGTCTGTATGAGTTTAACAGCAGTCACGTGGTACTTGTTGGAACCATGCGCAGAAGCACATTATTTCTTCTCAAAGGTGAAGAGACGCCGAAGGGAAGAACGAGTGTAACAATGTCAAAGAATAATAATCACAGATAAACTTTTTATTTTTATTTTATTTTTATTCAAACAAACTAACAGTCATTAAATAAATTATTACAAAGTTCATTGAATATGAATAGGTAATAGACCATTTCACTTTGCGGGTTAAAGCACGTTAAATGCAAGCCAACGGGTGTGAGACACAGACACACACAAAAAAAAAAAAATTATAAAAAAGAAAAAGAAAGCAGCCCTTTATTAGAAATAGTGACTAACTGACTACGCACTGACTAGCAAGTACTCTCTTGTTGCGTATACGAGTATTCTTTTTATTAGGGGAGGAGTCTAATCTAGTTGGATGGTATCTTTATTTTTCTTTTGTCTCTTTCCTTCTTGTGGTCTTGAAGGATCGTTAGAAGCGAGATAGTTATATTATTAGGTCGGGGAAAAAATGTTTTTTTTTGTATTTTATAATATGAACACCAAAAACGTTATGTTTCAAATTTATTTACATTTGAATAAATCATTATAATATGTCATTTTATTTGATGATTACCTTATAGGTTTGACGAAAATTCTGAAGTGACCGTAGCAGTTGAGAATCTAGGTTAGGTCAGGAATATATGGCGGATGCTTTTTGTTGTTGTTGTAGCTGGGCCTCGGAGTCGAGGATCCCCTTCGCGCTTCCAAGAGTATTAAAATAAATAGTAGGTACATGAGTTAATTGTTAAATTTTGAAAATGTCAATAGATATAAAAATTTGTGGTTGACCTTTGAAAAAAAATTTATTGCACTTTCTTGTCGAAAATAATCCACTTTTCATCATCACTAGTTATCAATCTCAAACAATTAAAAATGAGCCAACAGAACTCGTGTGGCATCCAAATATATTTTTTTTGTGTACCTAGCTTTTTTCCAAACGGGTCAAAACAGATTTTTGGTCCATCTCCAGCTTTTCATCCACGATATTACATTATGTTATGTCGATATTGCTTCACTTCAAATATGGCGCCATTTTTATCCCTAACAGAGCGACCGTGGTGGTGCATTTTTTACACTAAAATTCCAAGATTCAAAACGACCGAACCAGCTATGTAGATGCCACTGCGGTAGGTTCATAAATGTCGATTGAAAATTTCGCGGCACACATTCCATTTATAACTTACATTTTTGTAATTTAATTTTAAAATGTATCAAATTTCTTCAAAAGATTCACTCATTTTAACAGAAAGAAAAACAAATAAAAAATAGCCATAAAACGAAATTTTCCTACCAAAGATCTTTTTTAAAGTTTATTTCTTCTCAATGTCATCAAAATCAGCCGCATACAACCAGTTCATTCATTCATTCTCCCTTAAAGACCCTCCACACACCGCAAGTCAGTCCGGAGGAGACCCATCCGCACGAAACCGACCCCTTAGCTCGATCGAAGCAATCAAATCAAAAAGCCGGCCACACGCAAAGCCCGCCGTGGATCCCCCCAAACAAACCACAACGCGGAAGGCCTAAGCACTAATCATAGGGAGCATCAAGAGCTATCCATTGCGCTCGAAGGCGTCCGAGGCTCATTGTGCCTTTTCTGACCGATTGAGGTTTAAGGATCCGATCTGATTTTTCGATTTCTTGTCTCTTACAGGATGCTAGAAAAACCAGCAAAAAGAGCAAATGTAAACAACCAGTTCAGCAAAAGAAATTTCAATTCATGTTTATACATACAAAATACGAAAAGACTTTTTCCCCGACCTCTGTCTCTCTTCTCAGCCGATTTCCGTCCGCTCCTAGACAAAGGCTTCCTCCATTTCCATCCACACCGTCCTATTTTTGGCTCTATGGACCCAGATGACCCCAGCGTGTTTAATGAGGTCGTCCCTCCACCGTAGTGGGAGTCCTTCGACGCTCCGGAAGTAATTCTGGGACTCCAGATTACGACCCTCTTAGACCATTTCTCTTCCTGGTCTCTTGTTACGTGACCTGCATACCGCCATTTGAGGGAAGCGATACGTTGGGAAATATCTGCATCCTTGGTTCTTTATCGTATCGCTTCATTCCTCACTCTATTATCTCCCAGCATGTCTCTTTTCATGGATCTTTGAGTAACCCTTATCTGTTCTATACTAAGTTTGGTCATTGTTTTCAGGCCATATGTTGCGATCGAGATTATGCATTCTTCTTCTTCTTGTTCTTCTTATGGTCGCTCACAATCTGACCTCCAGAGACCGAAGCCATTGGATCGCGTCATCCGTCAGTGCGTTTAAGCCCTGTAGTCCTTCTTCAAATGCGTATATGGGGCACTCGTTAATCAGATGGTCGATTGTTTGTGTAATCCCACATGCGCATGCTGGTGAGTTCATCCATCCCCATTTATGTAAGTTAGAAGCGGTGCAGCCTACATCACATCTCATTCGGTTAACTCTACACCATTTATTTCTGGGTTGCGTTGAGCCAGGCAGTTCTTTTGTCGGGTCAGCTACGAGGTTCTGGTTCCTTATTGACGATGTGGTCCATACTTGTCTCCATTTGTCTTCGATCGAGTAATCCGTAGTTGTAGCGGCAGCTAACCAGTACGGGTTTCGGGATTTCAGACGGCATGGAGGCGGATTATCTACATCAAGATGGATTTGTAGATTATGGTTGGACTCCACTTTTCTTACTTCTTGAAGAAAAGCTTCCTCTCGTCTAAGGTGTGGAGGTGCTATATTAGAAAGCACACATAGCCACGACACAGGAGTTGGTTTTAGTGTGCCGCTAATGACTCTCATCGCTTCAGACTGGAGCGCAGTATTCTGCATCTAAACCGATGTAAACCGAGTAGACTAAACCGATGCTGACGGTTTTTAACGTTTTAGCGTCGCAACCCCAAGTTGTTCCGGCGAGTTTATGAATGATGCTGACTCTGCGTTTTGCTTTCTGCCTTACACATTGTAGATGTTTTTTGAACGTGAGAGCCCTGTCTAACGTGATTCCTAAGTATTTAGGATTCTGCTCGTTTTGAAGTCGGCTTCCAGCAAAGAACACGTCAACTTCTTTTCTCGCATCTTTATTATAAAGGTGAAATGGTGTAACAACCGTTTTTTGTGGGTTGGGCTTTAGCTTCCATGTACTAAAGTAGTTCTCCATTGCTTTAAAGCTCTTAAGATCTTCGCTTAATATTTCTGCAGCTCTTTCTAAGTTGTTGTATTGACTCACGATAGCGATGTCGTCTGCTTTGGATTTGGTATATCCGAGGTATAAATATTAAAAAGCAATGGAGCTAGTAAAGATCCTTGTGGCAATCCGTTCTTCGGCTAATATGTCCTGCTAATGTTTTATTTCACCCATGTAAACACGGAAGGATCGATTGTGGAGCATGGACTTTATCAATCTTGTTTTAAATGGACACTGGTATGTTTCATATACTTTTGGGTATGAACCCTTTTTGCCATACCGTATCGTAAGCAGCTGACAGGTCTGAAAAGGCAGCGACGGTTTTCTTTCTTTGTTGAAAACCAGCTTCAATATGCGTTGTCAAGGCTAAGAACTGATCACAACAGTTACGACCCTGTCTGAAACCGCCTGCTCCGTTGGTATTTTAGAGTCAACTACAGATTTCATTCTTCCCAGCAATACTCTTTCTAAGAGTTTGTAGACCGTGCTTAGAAGAGATATGGGACGATAGCTCTTGGGATCATCTGATGGCTTATTCGGTTTCAATATGGCGGTGATTTTTGCCTCCTTCCATTGTTCACGAATGCTGCCAGTCTCTAAACATGAAGTAAATAAATCAGCCAGCCAGAGTCTCGCCTTTGGTCCTGCATATTTTAGGAATTCTGGAAGTATTCCATCTTTGCCGGCTGTTTTGCCAGATTTAGTGGCTTTGAGGCCAGAGGTCTATTTCATCCAACGTGATAGGGATGAGTTTGTCAGGTTGGTATTTACACATTCGTTCAATAAGTTTATTCGCCCGGTTCATATTGTTATCCGCATCCGGCGTAGAGAGAACTTTCCCATGGTTTAATAAGACAGAAGCGACATCATCTGGGGACGGGTTTTAACGTGATTGTTCGCGGACTCTAATTTACGCAATAGGTTCCACGCATTCCTGCTAGAATGTGTGAAGTTAACGTTTTTCATTAATTTATTCCACCGCATTTTACTTCCCTCGTCTATGCATGTCTCATGGTTACTCTGCATTTTAGGTTCATAGAGATTTTGCGTATTTTTAGTATATGGCTCATTTTCTCGAAGGCTGCCTAACTTAGTCCAATTCTTCTTTTGCCCTCGGTGGTTTGGTTTTCTTTGCCTTATCATGGCGTGTCCTAGATAAACGTATTCTTGGTTGTTTTCTATAAGGTTTCCATAAACTTCAATTTGGGAGCCCTCTGTGCCCATCACCTTGTTCTTTTTCAAATTCATAATATATTATACTTTCATATATGTCTAATTTATTTCCCAAAGCCCCAACCTTAAACATTCGAAAATACTAAGAACTTCTATCGAACAAAGACCATTGCAAGGGTGAAAGCCAGTCAATTGCTCCGTTTCTAGAACATAGAACCTAGAAAATTTCTTTATTTTTTGCAACAATCCTAACATTGGTCAGCACCAAAAATTATAATTCCGTTCCACAACTTCTCCCTGCCATTCGCCAGCCTCTTCAGTTCCTGGGGGCTACATGAGGGTGGATAAATCTGACTAACTTTGAACTTTAAAAGGATGCTCATAAAAAAAAAACATCCTATTAAATTTAACCATTGTTTGTACGAGAAGATATTATTCAAACACCAATTACAATAAGATATTCCTAATATGGCCCTGGTATATCAGACATGTCGACAAAGCGTGGACACATACAGAAGATAACTAATTCCGTATACAACAATTTGTGCTATCATTATTTTTGTCTAATTCTAGTCCGCACAATTTTATCCCACTCACATATTTGTATCATAATCCATCTGTTATAATTGGGCTTAAAACACTCCTTTGTAATGCAAGAATTTTATATGTATTATAATTCCCAAGTTTGTAAACGAGAAAAGAATATCTTTATTTTTTATTCATTAGGACTTCCACCCATAAAATGTAATTTGTGTCGAATTTTATCGTCAACGTAAACAACTGGGCAAATAAATACAAAATGAGAAAGATGTGAATCATTATTCAGGAAATTTAATAGAGAAGTTTAGCATATAAGATCAGGTATTATAAATGTAGGTACATATCAATCCAGTTGCATTTAAATATCGGAAAAACAAACCATATAGAAACATTAAACCTATGAAGCAATAAATAAATAGTGTAAGATCATAAAATCAAATGAAAACAACTGATCAGTCGATCAGGTATCAATTGTAATATCCGGTATCCGTAGAGATATCAGTCACGGTGGTTGGGTGAGTAGGAGGTGACTTCGGTGGAGTTTGTGGTGGTGATTTTGGAGGTGTTTGTGGAGGAGTTTTAGGTGGTGTTTGCGGTGGTGATTTAGGAGGTGTCTGTGGTGGTGATTTAGGTGGAGTTTGCGGTGGTGATTTAGGAGGGGTCTGTGGTGGTGATTTAGGAGGTGTCTGTGGTGGTGATTTAGGTGGAGTTTGCGGTGGTGATTTAGGAGGTGTCTGTGGTGGTGATTTAGGAGGTGTCTGTGGTGGTGATTTGGGTGGAGTTTGCGGTGGTGATTTAGGAGGTGTCTGAGGTGGTGATTTAGGTGGTGTCTGAGGTGGTGATTTAGGTGGTGTCTGAGGTGGTGATTTGGGGGGAGTTTGCGGTGGTGATTTAGGAGGTGTTTGAGGTGGTGATTTGGGTGGAGTTTGCGGTGGTGATTTAGGAGGTGTCTGTGGTGGAGACTTAGGTGGTGTTTGCGGTGGTGATTTAGGAGGTGTCTGTGGTGGTGATTTAGGTGGTGTCTGAGGTGGTGATTTAGGTGGTGTCTGAGGTGGTGATTTGGGTGGAGTTTGCGGTGGTGATTTAGGAGGTGTCTGAGGTGGTGATTTAGGTGGTGTCTGCGGTGGTGATTTAGGTGGTGTCTGAGGTGGTGATTTGGGTGGAGTTTGCGGTGGTGATTTAGGAGGTGTCTGAGGTGGTGATTTAGGTGGAGTTTGTGGTGGTGATTTCGGTGGTGTCTGAGGTGGTGATTTGGGTGGAGTTTGCGGTGGTGATTTCGGTGGTGTCTGAGGTGGTGATTTGGGTGGAGTTTGCGGTGGTGATTTAGGAGGTGTCTGAGGTGGTGATTTGGGTGGAGTTTGCGGTGGTGATTTAGGAGGTGTCTGAGGTGGTGATTTAGGTGGTGTCTGAGGTGGTGATTTGGGTGGAGTTTGCGGTGGTGATTTAGGAGGTGTCTGTGGTGGAGCCTTAGGTGGTGTTTGCGGTGGTGATTTAGGTGGTGTCTGAGGTGGTGATTTGGGTGGTGTTTGCGGTGGTGATTTAGGAGGTGTCTGAGGTGGTGATTTAGGTGGTGTCTGAGGTGGTGATTTGGGTGGAGTTTGCGGTGGTGATTTAGGAGGTGTCTGTGGTGGTGATTTAGGAGGTGTCTGTGGTGGTGATTTGGGTGGAGTTTGCGGTGGTGATTTAGGAGGTGTTTGAGGTGGTGATTTAGGTGGTGTCTGAGGTGGTGATTTGGGGGGAGTTTGCGGTGGTGATTTAGGAGGTGTCTGAGGTGGTGACTTGGGTGGAGTTTGCGGTGGTGATTTAGGAGGTGTCTGTGGTGGAGACTTAGGTGGTGTTTGCGGTGGTGATTTAGGAGGTGTCTGTGGTGGTGATTTGGGTGGTGTTTGCGGTGGTGATTTAGGAGGTGTCTGAGGTGGTGACTTGGGTGGAGTTTGCGGTGGTGATTTAGGAGGTGTCTGTGGTGGTGATTTAGGTGGAGTCTGAGGTGGTGATTTAGGTGGTGTCTGAGGTGGTGATTTGGGTGGAGTTTGCGGTGGTGATTTAGGAGGTGTCTGAGGTGGTGATTTAGGTGGAGTTTGTGGTGGTGATTTCGGTGGTGTCTGAGGTGGTGATTTGGGTGGAGTTTGCGGTGGTGATTTAGGAGGTGTCTGAGGTGGTGATTTAGGTGGTGTCTGAGGTGGTGATTTGGGTGGAGTTTGCGGTGGTGATTTAGGAGGTGTCTGTGGTGGAGCCTTAGGTGGTGTTTGCGGTGGTGATTTAGGTGGTGTCTGAGGTGGTGATTTGGGTGGTGTTTGCGGTGGTGATTTAGGAGGTGTCTGAGGTGGTGATTTAGGAGGTGTCTGAGGTGGTGATTTAGGTGGAGTTTGTGGTGGTGATTTCGGTGGTGTCTGAGGTGGTGATTTGGGTGGAGTTTGCGGTGGTGATTTAGGAGGTGTCTGAGGTGGTGATTTAGGTGGTGTCTGAGGTGGTGATTTGGGTGGAGTTTGCGGTGGTGATTTAGGAGGTGTCTGTGGTGGAGCCTTAGGTGGTGTTTGCGGTGGTGATTTAGGTGGTGTCTGAGGTGGTGATTTGGGTGGTGTTTGCGGTGGTGATTTAGGAGGTGTCTGAGGTGGTGATTTAGGTGGTGTCTGAGGTGGTGATTTGGGTGGAGTTTGCGGTGGTGATTTAGGAGGTGTCTGAGGTGGTGATTTAGGTGGAGTTTGCGGTGGTGATTTAGGAGGTGTCTGTGGTGGTGACTTAGGTGGAGTTTGGGGTGGTGATTTAGGTGGTGTCTGAGGAGGTGATTTGGGTGGTGTCTGAGGTGGTGATTTAGGAGGTGTCTGTGGTGGTGATTTAGGTGGAGTTTGCGGTGGTGATTTAGGTGGAGTTTGCGGTGGTGATTTAGGAGGTGACTGTGGTGGTGATTTAGGAGGTGTCTGAGGTGGTGATTTAGGTGGAGTTTGTGGTGGTGATTTCGGTGGTGTCTGAGGTGGTGATTTGGGTGGAGTTTGCGGTGGTGATTTAGGAGGTGTCTGAGGTGGTGATTTAGGTGGTGTCTGAGGTGGTGATTTGGGTGGAGTTTGCGGTGGTGATTTAGGAGGTGTCTGTGGTGGAGCCTTAGGTGGTGTTTGCGGTGGTGATTTAGGTGGTGTCTGAGGTGGTGATTTGGGTGGTGTCTGAGGTGGTGATTTAGGAGGTGTCTGAGGTGGAGATTTGGGTGGAGTTTGCGGTGGTGATTTGGGTGGAGTTTGCGGTGGTGATTTAGGAGGGGTCTGTGGTGGTGATTTAGGTGGAGTTTGCGGTGGTGATTTAGGTGGTGATTTAGGTGGTGTCTGAGGTGGTGATTTGGGTGGAGTTTGCGGTGGTGATTTAGGAGGTGTCTGAGGTGGGGATTTAGGTGGTGATTTAGGTGGTGTCTGAGGTGGTGATTTGGGGGGAGTTTGTGGAGGAGTTTTAGGTGGTGTTTGCGGAGGAGACTTAGGTGGTGTTTGCGGTGATGATTTAGGAGGTGTCTGTGGTGGTGATTTAGGTGGAGTTTGCGGTGGTGATTTAGGAGGTGTCTGTGGTGGTGATTTAGGTGGTGTCTGAGGTGGTGATTTGGGTGGTGTTTGAGGTGGTGATTTGGGTGGAGTTAGCGGTGGTGATTTAGGAGGTGTCTGTGGTGGTGATTTAGGAGGTGTCTGTGGTGGTGATTTAGGTGGAGTTTGCGGTGGTGTCTGAGGTGGTGATTTGGGTGGTGTCTGAGGTGGTGATTTAGGTGGTGTTTGTGGAGGAGTTTTAGGTGGTGTTTGCGGAGGAGACTTAGGTGGTGTTTGTGGAGGAGTTTTAGGTGGTGTTTGCGGAGGAGACTTAGGTGGTGTTTGCGGTGGGGATTTAGGTGGTGTCTGTGGTGGTGATTTAGGTGGAGTTTGCGGCGGTGATTTAGGAGGTGTCTGTGGTGGTGATTTAGGAGGTGTCTGTGGTGGTGATTTAGGAGGTGTCTGTGGTGGTGATTTAGGTGGTGTCTGAGGTGGTGATTTAGGAGGTGTTTGTGGAGGAGTTTTAGGTGGTGTTTGCGGAGGAGTTTTAGGTGGGGTTTGAGGTGGAGATTTAGGAGGTGTCTGTGGTGGTGATTTAGGTGGAGTTTGCGGTGGTGATTTAGGAGGTGTTTTAGGAGGTGTCTGTGGTGGTGATTTAGGTGGAGTTTGCGGTGGTGATTTAGGAGGTGTCTGGGGTGGTGATTTAGGTGGAGTTTGCGGTGGTGATTTAGGTGGTGTCTGAGGTGGTGATTTAGGTGGTGTCTGAGGTGGTGATTTAGGTGGTGTCTGAGGTGGAGATTTGGGTGGAGTTTGCGGTGGTGATTTAGGAGGTGTCTGTGGTGGTGATTTAGGTGGAGTTTGTGGTGGTGATTTAGGAGGAGTCTGCGGTGGTGATTTAGGTGGTGTCTGAGGTGGTGATTTAGGTGGTGTTTGTGGAGGAGTTTTAGGTGGGGTTTGAGGTGGAGATTTAGGAGGTGTCTGTGGTGGTGATTTAGGTGGTGTCTGAGGTGGAGATTTGGGTGGAGTTTGTGGTGGTGATTTAGGAGGTGTTTGTGGAGGAGTTTTAGGTGGTGTTTGCGGAGGAGTTTTAGGTGGGGTTTGAGGTGGAGATTTAGGAGGTGTCTGAGGTGGTGATTTAGGTGGTGTCTGAGGTGGAGATTTGGGTGGAGTTTGCGGTGGTGATTTAGGAGGTGTCTGTGGTGGTGATTTAGGTGGAGTTTGCGGTGGTGATTTAGGAGGTGTCTGTGGTGGTGATTTAGGTGGAGTTTGCGGTGGTGATTTAGGAGGTGTCTGAGGTGGTGATTTAGGAGGTGTTTGTGGAGGAGTTTTAGGTGGTGTTTGCGGAGGAGACTTTGGTGGTGTTTGCGGTGGGGATTTAGGTGGTGTCTGTGGTGGTGATTTAGGTGGAGTTTGCGGTGGTGATTTAGGAGGTGTCTGTGGTGGTGATTTAGGAGGTGTCTGTGGTGGTGATTTAGGAGGTGTCTGTGGTGGTGATTTAGGTGGTGTCTGAGGTGGCGATTTAGGAGGTGTTTGTGGAGGAGTTTTAGGTGGTGTTTGCGGAGGAGTTTTAGGTGGGGTTTGAGGTGGAGATTTAGGAGGTGTCTGTGGTGGTGATTTAGGTGGAGTTTGCGGTGGTGATTTAGGAGGTGTTTTAGGAGGTGTCAGTGGTGGTGATTTAGGTGGAGTTTGCGGTGGTGATTTAGGAGGTGTCTGTGGTGGTGATTTAGGAGGTGTTTGTGGTGGTGATTTAGGAGGTGTCTGTGGTGGTGATTTAGGAGGTGTCTGTGGTGGTGATTTAGGAGGAGTTTGCGGTGGTGATTTAGGAGGTGTCTGTGGTGGTGATTTAGGAGGTGTCTGTGGTGGTGATTTAGGAGGTGTCTGTGGTGGTGATTTAGGTGGAGTTTGCGGTGGTGATTTAGGAGGTGTCTGTGGTGGTGATTTAGGTGGAGTTTGCGGTGGTGATTTAGGAGGTGTCTGTGGTGGTGATTTAGGAGGTGTCTGTGGTGGTGATTTAGGCGGTGTCTGAGGTGGTGATTTAGGAGGTGTTTGTGGAGGAGTTTTAGGTGGTGTTTGCGGAGGAGACTTAGGTGGAGTTTGCGGTGGTGATTTAGGAGGTGTCTGTGGTGGTGATTTAGGTGGAGTTTGCGGTGGTGATTTAGGAGGTGTCTGTGGTGGTGATTTAGGAGGTGTCTGTGGTGGTGATTTAGGTGGTGTCTGAGGTGGAGATTTGGGTGGAGTTTGTGGTGGTGATTTAGGAGGTGTCTGAGGTGGTGATTTAGGTGGTGTCTGAGGTGGAGATTTGGGTGGAGTTTGTGGTGGTGATTTAGGAGGTGTCTGAGGTGGTGATTTAGGTGGTGTTTGTGGAGGAGTTTTAGGTGGTGTTTGCGGAGGAGACTTAGGTGGAGTTTGCGGTGGTGATTTAGGTGGTGTCAGAGGTGGTGATTTGGGTGGTGTCTGAGGTGGTGATTTGGGTGGAGTTTGCGGTGGTGATTTAGGAGGTGTTTTAGGAGGTGTCTGTGTTGGTGATTTAGGTGGAGTTTGCGGTGGTGATTTAGGAGGTGTCTGTGGTGGTGATTTAGGTGGAGTTTGCGGTGGTGATTTAGGTGGTGTCTGAGGTGGTGATTTAGGTGGTGTCTGAGGTGGAGATTTGGGTGGAGTTTGCGGTGGTGATTTAGGAGGTGTCTGTGGTGGTGATTTAGGTGGAGTTTGCGGTGGTGATTTAGGAGGTGTCTGTGGTGGTGATTTAGGTGGAGTTTGCGGTGGTGATTTAGGAGGTGTCTGTGGTGGTGATTTAGGAGGTGTCTGTGGTGGTGATTTAGGTGGGGTTTGCGGTGGTGATTTAGGAGGTGTTTGTGGTGGTGATTTAGGAGGTGTCTGTGGTGGTGATTTAGGTGGTGTCTGAGGTGGAGATTTGGGTGGAGTTTGTGGTGGTGATTTAGGAGGTGTCTGAGGTGGTGATTTAGGTGGTGTCTGAGGTGGAGATTTGGGTGGAGTTTGTGGTGGTGATTTAGGAGGTGTCTGAGGTGGTGATTTAGGTGGTGTTTGTGGAGGAGTTTTAGGTGGTGTTTGCGGAGGAGACTTAGGTGGAGTTTGCGGTGGTGATTTAGGTGGTGTCAGAGGTGGTGATTTGGGTGGTGTCTGAGGTGGTGATTTGGGTGGAGTTTGCGGTGGTGATTTAGGAGGTGTCTGAGGTGGAGATTTGGGTGGAGTTTGCGGTGGTGATTTAGGAGGTGTCTGAGGTGGAGATTTGGGTGGAGTTTGCGGTGGTGATTTTGGAGGTGTCTGTGGTGGTGTTTTAGGTGGTGTCTGAGGTGGTGATTTAGGTGGTGTTTGCGGAGGAGTTTTAGGTGGGGTTTGAGTTGGAGTTTTAGGAGGTGTCTGTGGTGGTGATTTAGGTGGAGTTTGCGGTGGTGATTTAGGAGGTGTCTGTGGTGGTGATTTAGGTGGAGTTTGCGGTGGTGATTTAGGAGGTGTCTGTGGTGGTGATTTAGGAGGTGTTTGTGGAGGAGTTTTAGGTGGTGTTTGCGGAGGAGACTTAGGTGGTGTTTGTGGAGGAGTTTTAGGTGGTGTTTGCGGAGGAGTTTTAGGTGGGGTTTGAGGTGGAGTTTTAGGAGGTGTCTGTGGTGGTGATTTAGGTGGAGTTTGCGGTGGTGATTTTGGAGGTGTCTGTGGTGGTGTTTTAGGTGGTGTCTGAGGTGGTAATTTAGGTGGTGTTTGCGGAGGAGTTTTAGGTGGGGTTTGAGGTGGAGTTTTAGGAGGTGTCTGTGGTGGTGATTTAGGTGGAGTTTGCGGTGGAGTTTTAGGAGGTGTCTGTGGTGGTGATTTAGGAGGTGTCTGTGGTGGTGATTTAGGTGGGGTTTGCGGTGGTGATTTAGGAGGTGTTTGTGGTGGTGATTTAGGAGGTGTCTGAGGTGGTGATTTAGGTGGTGTTTGCGGAGGAGTTTTAGGTGGGGTTTGAGGTGGAGATTTAGGAGGTGTCTGTGGTGGTGATTTAGGTGGAGTTTGCGGAGGAGTTTTAGGTGGGGTTTGAGGTGGAGATTTAGGAGGTGTCTGTGGTGGTGATTTAGGTGGAGTTTGCGGTGGTGATTTAGGAGGTGTCTGTGGTGGTGATTTAGGAGGTGTTTGTGGAGGAGTTTTAGGTGGTGTTTGCGGAGGAGACTTAGGTGGTGTTTGCGGTGGTGATTTAGGAGGTGTTTGCGGAGGAGACTTAGGTGGTGTTTGTGGAGGAGTTTTAGGTGGTGTTTGCGGAGGAGACTTAGGTGGAGTTTGCGGTGGTGATTTAGGAGGTGTCTGTGGTGGTGATTTAGGAGGTGTCTGTGGTGGTGATTTAGGTGGTGTCAGAGGTGGTGATTTGGGTGGTGTCTGAGGTGGTGATTTGGGTGGTGTTTGCGGTGGTGATTTAGGAGGTGTCTGAGGTGGAGATTTGGGTGGAGTTTGCGGTGGTGATTTTGGAGGTGTCTGTGGTGGTGTTTTAGGTGGAGTTTGCGGTGGTGATTTAGGAGGTGTCTGTGGTGGTGATTTAGGTGGAGTTTGCGGTGGTGATTTAGGAGGTGTCTGTGGTGGTGATTTAGGTGGAGTTTGCGGTGGTGATTTAGGAGGTGTCTGTGGTGGTGATTTAGGAGGTGTTTGTGGAGGAGTTTTAGGTGGTGTTTGCGGAGGAGACTTAGGTGGTGTTTGTGGAGGAGTTTTAGGTGGTGTTTGCGGTGGTGATTTAGGTGGAGTTTGCGGTGGTGATTTAGGAGGTGTCTGTGGTGGTGATTTAGGAGGTGTCTGTGGTGGTGATTTAGGAGGTGTTTGCGGAGGAGACTTAGGTGGTGTTTGTGGAGGAGTTTTAGGTGGTGTTTGCGGAGGAGACTTAGGTGGAGTTTGCGGTGGTGATTTAGGAGGTGTCTGTGGTGGTGATTTAGGTGGAGTTTGCGGTGGTGATTTTGGAGGTGTCTGTGGTGGTGTTTTAGGTGGTGTCTGAGGTGGTGATTTAGGTGGTGTTTGCGGAGGAGTTTTAGGTGGGGTTTGAGGTGGAGTTTTAGGAGGTGTCTGTGGTGGTGATTTAGGTGGAGTTTGCGGTGGAGTTTTAGGAGGTGTCTGTGGTGGTGATTTAGGTGGAGTTTGCGGTGGTGATTTAGGAGGTGTCTGTGGTGGTGATTTAGGAGGTGTCTGTGGTGGTGATTTAGGTGGGGTTTGCGGTGGTGATTTAGGAGGTGTTTGTGGTGGTGATTTAGGAGGTGTCTGAGGTGGTGATTTAGGTGGTGTTTGCGGAGGAGTTTTAGGTGGGGTTTGAGGTGGAGATTTAGGAGGTGTCTGTGGTGGTGATTTAGGTGGAGTTTGCGGAGGAGTTTTAGGTGGGGTTTGAGGTGGAGATTTAGGAGGTGTCTGTGGTGGTGATTTAGGTGGAGTTTGCGGTGGTGATTTAGGAGGTGTCTGTGGTGGTGATTTAGGAGGTGTTTGTGGAGGAGTTTTAGGTGGTGTTTGCGGAGGAGACTTAGGTGGTGTTTGCGGTGGTGATTTAGGAGGTGTTTGCGGAGGAGACTTAGGTGGTGTTTGTGGAGGAGTTTTAGGTGGTGTTTGCGGAGGAGACTTAGGTGGAGTTTGCGGTGGTGATTTAGGAGGTGTCTGTGGTGGTGATTTAGGAGGTGTCTGTGGTGGTGATTTAGGTGGTGTCAGAGGTGGTGATTTGGGTGGTGTCTGAGGTGGTGATTTGGGTGGTGTTTGCGGTGGTGATTTAGGAGGTGTCTGAGGTGGAGATTTGGGTGGAGTTTGCGGTGGTGATTTTGGAGGTGTCTGTGGTGGTGTTTTAGGTGGAGTTTGCGGTGGTGTTTTAGGAGGTGTCTGTGGTGGTGATTTAGGTGGAGTTTGCGGTGGTGATTTAGGAGGTGTCTGTGGTGGTGATTTAGGTGGAGTTTGCGGTGGTGATTTAGGAGGTGTCTGTGGTGGTGATTTAGGAGGTGTTTGTGGAGGAGTTTTAGGTGGTGTTTGCGGAGGAGACTTAGGTGGTGTTTGTGGAGGAGTTTTAGGTGGTGTTTGCGGTGGTGATTTAGGTGGAGTTTGCGGTGGTGATTTAGGAGGTGTCTGTGGTGGTGATTTAGGAGGTGTCTGTGGTGGTGATTTAGGAGGTGTTTGCGGAGGAGACTTAGGTGGAGTTTGCGGTGGTGATTTAGGAGGTGTCTGTGGTGGTGATTTAGGTGGAGTTTGCGGTGGTGATTTAGGAGGTGTCTGTGGTGGTGATTTAGGTGGTGTCAGAGGTGGTGATTTTGGCGGAGTTTGTGGAGGCGATTTGGGTGGTGTTTTTGGTGGAGTCTTTCGTGGTGTTTTTGGACCGCATGTAGTTTTTGTTACCGGTGGTTTTGGTGGAGATGATACTGGTGGCTTAGGTGGTGATGGCGTTGGTGGTTTTGGTGGAGATATTACAGGTGGTTTAGGTGGTGTTGGTGTAGGTGGTTTTGGTGGTGTTTTGGGTGGTGTTTTGGGTGGTGTCTTTTTGGTTGTTGTTGATTTGGGCACCAGGCAGGTTGTAGTTGTAGATTTGCCTGGTGTTTTACTTGGCGTCTTTGGCGGTGATATCATGGGTTTCTTTGTTGTTACTGGAGGACATTTCAATAATTTTCTCAAAGCAGCATCCTTGCAGAGAATACCCAAACATTTATCGTAACTCTTTTGCCATACGCTGAATCCATATTTTTTGAGCAGTTTGCTGGAGCAATCCAGAGACCACATAGTAGGCCCTATAAGATCTGAGCCAACGAACATAGCTGCGAAGAAATCATCACATTATCAATGTTCATTTTATATTTGATATGGGCTATCGGTAATCAGGATGAAAATTCGAGAATGTTTTAGGCAATAAAAATCGAAGTATCTGCCATACTTCCTTGCATCGCATGGAACCTTAGTGAGATGGGTTATGTAAGATCATTTTTTATAATAAAATGTATTTCGATGCATCTAATTAATATTAATATGTTTTGTATGTCTGATATAAAATTTTACTCACTTTCACATTTGCCGCAGTAAACATCATCTCCGACCGGCTTATCCCCGCAATACTTCCTGGGGATCTGGAGCAGGCCAACGCCCTTGGTGGTGTTCAAAGAAACATCGCGCCCACTCTCATAGTTGATGATGCAAGCCCCTGAAAAGGCACAACATTAATTATTTATCGAAATAAAATGTGGAAGTGTTTAAAGTCTTTGCAATATCATCTGCATCTGCAAGACAGGGGATTATTGATTTTTTCCTAGCGAGTCATAGCCTCCTACCGCGATCGAGCAGCGAGCGTCTTTTGGTGATACCACCACAGAGATCATCGTTCTATAACTTCTCTTTTGCTGTTTATGGCGATCGTTGTTGGAGCAGCCTTTTGTAGGTGGTGAGGTTGGAGGAATCACTACACTCCTTCAAAAGATTGGTTAAAAAAACATCCATGTCTTCAAATGCATCGTTATCCTGAAACCCTTTTTCCGTTAACCAAAAATATTTATTATATAATCAACTTACATAGATCTACGGTGTGTGGAATGTCTACGGCAAAGAGAAGCTCCTCTAGTTCTGTTTCTTTCCATTTGAGTGACTGCCCGCCTGGAAGCAGGCAGGATACAGCCAATACGAGAAGTACTGGCCACCTCATGGCTGGCGACTGAAAACCATCATTCTAAGTTGTTATATACAATAGAGTGGAACACTTTTGGATGAAAAATTTTTTTTTGTCAAATTTCGATTTGGAATAGTTGTATTATGTTGCCTATTGGCATCAATATGTAGATTATTGATGCCAATAGGCAACATAATACAACTATTCCAAATCGAAATTCGACTAAAAAAAATTTTGTTCCACTCTAATATACAATTTAAATACTGGCGGGGCTAGTACGAGTTTTATCGAAAGCTAATTGCACGCAAATAAGCGCTTATTAGCGTGCAAATAGTGTTCTTAATTCAAACGATAGAATCATTCGACCGTTTTAGTATGAAAATTTATCGAAACTCTTTCGATGATCGTTTCGATATTCGATCATCGAAAACTTATACTAGCGCTTGTTCCCAGACTGAACGAAACTGTAAACAATGGATATGGTAATATCCTGGCGTCACCTTGTTCCAGTAGTTATGCAATGGCTTTCTAGAAAAGCAATTTAACAGCTGTAATGCATAGAAAATCCTTATTCTCAATATTACTAACTAATTATATTTCAAAAGCTTTTGGATAGTATTTTTGCTAAGTTCATGAATTTTATTTCAGTGAGCGTCGTCTTGTTTACTGCGGCATCCAACCAGGGTTGCCAGGTGATTGGTATTTTTGCAACATGTTCGATATTTTTATTTTCGGAATGATTTTGTCATTTTTTCAGTGAATTTATAACTTTCCGGATAGCAAATTTCGAGAATGACCTTTGTTCTTCTTTTGGGGAACTTTCATATTTTCGGATACCAAGTGGGAACATTGGTTCGGTATATTTTTGGAAAAAACATGGCGACCCTCCAGCCAACTAATGACACTTCACAACAAAATTACATTTCTCAATTTTGCTTAAGAGACAAAGACAGGAATCAGACAAAATATCACAATGAATTTTGCAATTATATCAATTTAAAACTTTCTGCAAAATAATATTTCGGTAGATAATATGTACCAAATTTTTTAATATGAAAATCAATAAAATTTTAGGTATAGTAAAAAAACGTTAATTGTTTTCTTTTCTAACGCAAATAATAATCTTACTCTAAATGTATGTACCTATACAAAATTGCCTTTATTGAAGTATGCTTTCTGATACTCATAATAATTTAAAAACCTCCAAAAAGGAATTGGATTTTTTTTTTTACTTTGATCAAAATAATTGTATAAATATTAAAAAAAAGTAGAAATTTCTTACCAAGTTCACAGTTCTCTTTGGCTGAATTGAAGGTTAATTCGAAGGCTGCTTCAGTCTACAAATCAGACTTCGAGAGAAGTGTGAAGATGGATGATCTTCCAGCACGTTATATACCCTCAATCGATTAACATTCGTCACGAAAATATTGCATCGTTTCTTCATAATAATTTTAAATCCATTAGAAGAATCACTTAAAAATCTAAGTGATCCATTTTCTAAGTGATTCGTGTTTCTTTTTCAATTTTATTACTTGCGAGTGTGATGCAAAAATCCTAACTCAAGAAAGAGAGTTTGAAAAAAATTTCATTTTCTTGGTAATTTTCAGATGCCACTATTAATTTTTCAAGGCTGCTAAAACGTCACATTGCAATTTGGTCGAAGAATCGGAGAAGTCATTCGACACAGAGATCCGCGAGCCTTTCAAACCCCAATATCAATCTTCTTCTTCTCATTCTAGGCCTGAAGACCTGTTATTGGTGGGGTTTGCCTCTTTGGTGGTCTGCCTGGGAGTCGTCTTCCGTGAGGTTGGCCGTGCAATATAAGGTGAGGGAGTCTGAATGAGTTCATTTTCCTCACAGTATCTTCTTCTTTGCCTTCCCCATCTTACTATATCTTCAACCTCGCATATTTCCCGTACCCTCCTATTCCTTATCCTATCTCTGAGGGTCTTCCCAGCAATTCATTTCTGAGACTCTTAGCGCATTTTTGTTATGTAAGTACCTAACCACTCTAGACTTTATACGTAATCCTCTTCGCACTCCAAGATACTCGGAGCATACGTCTCCAGCACCACATATTGAACGCATCTATGTATCACTGCTTATCTGTGGTTTTCATTGTTTATGTCTTCACACCATACAGGCATATAGGGAAGACAAGAGCTCTCACAAGATGGATCTCGGTTGTAACAGAAATTAATTATTCCGTCACTCCAGATTTTAGACAATTTTGTCATAGCGCTTTTGGCCATGCTCATGGCCATCATAATTTTACCCTCAGATGTACGTTCATTATTGTACGAGATAAATTGGATCTGGTCAGGTCATTCTGTCCCGAGTCTTCTAGAAAGCCTTTTTTAAATTCGTTTGATGAACTCGAAGTTTTGAACTCGGAAAAATTTAACATCTGTCCATGTCCAAGTTCTATGAGCAACTTTGTTTTAAGGGATGTTCTGCTTAGTTTATTAAAATTAGGAAACCATTTACTCCTTGTCTGCTTCCCGAATCTGAAATTATAAGAGGACTCGTTAACAAGACAATAACTCCACATATTACAGCATCAACAGTTTGATCAGATTTCAAATCACGTGTATTCATTTTTTAAAGAAATCAGATATCTGTGAGTGGGTGGTAGCCTATTGTGGTTCCGTCGCTGACTTTTGTACTGTTTCATACTGGAGGTCGTAGGACAGGTTCCTCTTTCACGACACAAGCTTAAGATAACATACAGTGAAAGAGTCAAGGGGTGTATTTGTGTTCACTGATTCATTTTATTCAAAAAATATAGGTACTTATTTAACTTAAGGATATTTGTATTGTTCTTCTTCTTATGGTCGCTCACATCTGACCTCCACAGACTGTAGCCATCGGACCGCGTTATCCGTTAGTGCGTGCCTGTAGTCCTTCTTTGAATGCGTACATGGGGCACTCGTTTATCAGATGATCAATTGTTTGTGTCATCCCACATGCGCATGCTGGTGAGTCCATCCATCCCCATTTATGTAAGTTGGAAGCGGTGCAGCCTACATACATCACATCTTATTCGGTTAACTCTACACCATATAATGCTGCACTTACACGCTTGCCATGGTTTGGCAAACCACCACAAACACCAACGTGTAACGGGGTGTTTGCCTTGCCTTGTGTGAGCTTACCAACGCTTGCAACAAGCGTCGGTTTTTACACAGATCAAAGGAATTTGCGGCAAATGTATGAAAATACCGACGCGCACGCCAACGTGTAAACGGCGTCCAAGCGTTTGTGAAGGCTTGGAGCTTGTGGTGGCTTGCCAAGCCATGGCAAGCGTGTAAGTGTAGCATAATATTTCTGGGTTGCGTTGAGCCAGGCGGTTCTTTTGTCGGGTCAGCTACGAGGTTCTGGTTCCTTACTGACGATGCGGTCCATACTTGTCTCCATTAGTCTTCAATCGAGTAATCCGTAGGTGTAGCAGCAGCTAGCCAGTGCGGGTTTCGGGAATTCAGACGGCTTGAAGGTGAGTGTTGATGGGATATTTTTGTATAAATCTATCCCTTATACATGGTGAGGGATACAGTACTTCAGTACAATGTTCATCACTTCAACATAGAAAGAAATGGCCTTATTCAAAGACAGCAATCTGACGTTTAGAAACCTTGGGAAGGTGTGGAAGTCAACACAGTTTCAATGTGGTCCTGTATTTGAAACAATAGTAGAAGATTTTTCAAATGAATCATTGAAATCGAACACGATTGCTGTAATGTAATCATCAAAAACTTTGTTGTTTATTTATCATGAGGAGAGGAAGGCTTAATATTTATCGCTATAGATCACTTGCACCTCGATGCCATAAGAATTACGCTAAAGCTTATAAACCGTTAAAAAGTAGATGTAATGTTTTAACTGACAGTTCGGTAATGTTTAATTCTCCGAAACTCCTAATCATCAGAATTGTCGACATGTCAAAAAATCCCATGTATACAACATGTCTACGGGTATTTAATAATTAATGAGATATAGAGTTATCTGCTGGAAATTTTTGGAATCAAACATCAGTGATGAATTGTTGGTTGTTATATTATATTCGTTAAGATCTATTCCTGAAATATGGTCACAAGAATCTAGACATAATTAATACGTTGTGCAGCAACAAAGCCAATAGGCAATAAAGATGAGACATTAACAAAAAAAAGGATATATTCGTATCCTGGCGCCAAATACACGACAGCAGTCGGAGTCTTTACATTTGGTTGCTCTACTTGTTGTCAATAATTTAGTGTAGAATTGGTTTGTTCCATTTAAAAATCGAACATCAGTAACGAATTGCTAGAGTATTCAGTTGTAATTATGTTGTAGAGAATTTCAAAAAAGGTATCTAAATTATATAATATATACGTGAAAGTTTCAATACGTTTGAAAATAAATCGACCTTTTATCTAACGAACAACTTTGTTACATTGTCCCATATTATGATCATTATACAAAATGATCTTGTCCCATATTATGATCATTATACAAAGTGATCCTGTCCCATATTATGATCATTATACAAAATGATCCTGTCCCATATTATGATCAATATACAAAATGATCCTGGGTAGAATAATATTTGATCAAATTCTCACTACAAACAAAGAAAATAGTGCATCACGAAATCCTGTTACCATCGATGATGTATGGTTGTGAAACGTGGACATGGACATGGACGAAAAAAGAAGAACGTAGTATAAATAATAATAATAGAGATGAAATAATATATGTATATATAATAGAGATGAAACCTCTACGAAGAATATGTGGAAAAACTTTATGGGATATGTACTATGGAATAAGTGTTGTGACAAAGATGGAAGTTAATAAGTTGAGATGGTTTGGGCATGTGGAAAGAATGGATGCAAACAGAATGACAAAGAGAATTCATAAGGCTGAAAGGAAAGGTGTAAGAAAGCGTGGCCGACCAAGAATGACGTGGATCGAGGAAGGCCAGGTAAGAAGTAAGAGAAATAGGAGAGAGTGTATGAGAAATGTTATTTCGGTGGTAGAATCGAAAGAAGTATGCTTGTATAGAAAAGAGTGGAGGTCCGTTCTCTCTGCCCACCCCTTACGCGACACGGCGTGATGGGTAAAAAAAAATCTGACTCTAACAGGATTGGAACCATTGTCCTCTTCTTCAGAATGTGGCTTCTTGATCATGAGACTGCTGAGGGAAAAATTATTGGGCCGAAAAAAAACATCCTTTATATTTTTTGTTTTTAAATTGTCTGAAGGTCGTCAATTTTTAGAATAAATCAAAATAATTCGATTGAGCACGTTGCACCGTCACGTTTAGGCGTGATTTTTTTAATATCAATGACATTTTTTCATTTACATTTTGACCACTACTTGTATTTTTTTATAGGACCATTACATTTTGACCACTTGCTGATTGTTAGTAGTCACGTTTAGTTTTTAGCTTTCATGATATCGTAATTTCTTTTTAAATCTCAACTTTGTAGTTTAATACACCTATTATGAGGGTGGATAGAAAATTAGGAAATGTTTATGACCTCCTCCCACACCATGCCCAAACCCCTCAGCTCTGCTTCGAAATTACGGAACACAGAGCAAAAGGGTCTTACCCGTCTTCGGGATTTTCATGGGAGGAAGAACTAAGCGACTGTCATTCATTGTATGTATGTATCTGTTTGATTCAAATATGATATATGCACCTATGTCATATCGTTTGAAAGAAATGCCTCAGGAGAATCTTGAGTATAAGATGGTACCACCGCATCACGAACGACGATAGACGCCGGCGCACCCAGCGCTGGCCCATCACTTCCACCATTACGGGGAGGAGATGGACTTGCCTGGGACATGTGTTGAGGATGTCGAATAACAGTTGACCGAAGAGAGCGCTGTTTTTCCTCCCATCAGGGTCTCGAAGACGTGGGAGACCCTCTCATGCCGTGTTCCGATCCTTCGAGGCAGAGCTGAGGGAGTTGGACATGGTGTGGGAGGAGTTCATAAGCATTGCGCAAGATCGAGCACAATGGAGAACTCTTGTTGCCTCCCTATGCTCCTGTGTGGAAATCAAAGGGATTTTTGATTTTTATTGATATGATATGACATTGTCTTATCAGAAAAACTATGTGCAATGCCTGTTCGTGCTATTTTTAATAAATAAATCTCCCCTCCGCTATGTTGGAAGGGATAGGGGTTGGGGGTGCGCCGGTTTATATTCTAGTTCATGATGCGGTGGTCCCATGTAATACCGATAATAATTAATTCTTCTGAGGCATTTTGTTTCGAAGGCGAAATTTTAATTCCTCCCCTCCCACGATTTTTATTACGATCACACGTGGTCAGTGGAGAGCCCTTATTGGTTTTATAAGGTTTCTCATAAGGGGTATAGGCAGAAAAAACGGGCCCCCAATCTTTTCTATCCAAGCACAATTGTTTCGCTTTTTCCACCGGCATAACATTTCTCTTACTTCTGACCTGACCTTCCTTAAGGACGGAATCGACTTGTTCGATCCATCGATCCATGTCATTCTTGATTGACCACACTTATTTTCAGCCTAATAGATTCTCTTTGTTATTCGGTTTACATCTAATATTTCCACATGCCCAAACCATCTCAACTTCTCATACCTACTTTCATTTTTGTAACAACACTATTATCACAATCTTTCTTTTTCATTCGTTTCCATATTCCACAGAGTATGTTAGGCAATGTCCTAGCTGGTCGCATGAACGCGGACGCCCTGTTCAAACATAATATTGTATGAACGTGTCCTAACTGGGCAGACGTACAGACGTAAATTCGATCGTCCGATCGGTGCCTTGTTTGAAATTATCGCGCGTCGCTTTGTATTGCTCTGTTGTATCGATAATTAATACGACACCTACTTGCCAAAAGTTTTTACTTTCTTACTAACATTCATATTTATTTGTTTGCGTTGTCAAGGAAAGTGGACGCGCGATCATGCGATGGCAGTTAGGACACACAATTTTTCATCGTACGATCACAAATTTGTTTATGCGTTCATGTGATCATCGCAATCGTACGATCATGTGACTACCTAGGACAGGGCCTTAAAGTACAAAAAAAAGAAGAAGTTATCAATAGATATTTGATCGATTATTTTTTAGTGTGGCAACTCTCTTTCAATAGTTTTGTCACTTCTTGTTTCTCTTTGGCAAAAGTTAAATAAAAGAAAGGTTGTCTGTGTGTCTGAACTCCGAGTTTTTATTTCAAAACATATTTTCACGTTTTCTTCGTAGTCGTCTCATCTCCACTGCATTTTTCTTTTTTTGTCCATGTCCACGTGTAACATCTATTAATATCATTGACAGTAAGAGGGTTGAGATATGCACTAGATAGGAATCGAGCTCTATTCACTGAGATTCAAGTAAAATACCGTTAACCTTTAGCTCGTGGAAAATATTTTTATAGGTTTTCATGAAAATAAAATAGAAAAAATCTGCTAAAAGGTGCATTAAATTCATAACAAAGTAGGTATTCAATGAAAAAGAAAATTTATTTTTTTTAAACAAAAAAAATGACATTGAAAAGTACTTAAATAATAAATTTTGTTGCTATTTCGTGATTTTATAGTTGTAGAGTAAGCGTCACGTTTCTACGCGCGGTTTCAATCACAGTAACGAAATAACGTTGTTGACGGTGGCAGCCCTTTATTTTACATTCTGTCTCAGCTCTCTGGTGTGCTGATTTTTTACCTATGTAAACCGTTAGCTGCCGGAGTAACACTTTTTATATATGAGACTCACGTCTATATGGGCCTCCCTGCGGGAATGAGAAATTGTCACAAATACCATCCAATTTTTTTTCAACAATTTGTTACGATTGAATGTTGTGAAGGAATATCATGGAAGATGGGGAACAAATCTTCTTGTATTTAAAAATGGAGAGCTATTTTCCGTGGTCATCGCATCACGCCTAAACGGCTGGACCGATTTCGCTCATTCTTTTTTGTCGTGTTGGCTTTTATCAGGAGAAGGTTTTTATGAAAGAAAAAAAAGAAAGTTGTGTGGAAAATTATAAAATTAAAGAAAACTCTACGTAGGCAACCTTATTAGCACTTTTTACCACATATTATTTTTATTCCAATTTTGAATTTTTTACAGAAACTGTCACTTCTTAGATAGTCGGTGCGATTGACAGAATGCGGATGAAATATACATGGTTAAAAACAGACGAATCGGTCGGAATTACATTGGTCGAATAATAATTAATTCATCACCATACAAATTCGAATTCAATATTCATAGTTAGGAACACAGGACAACGTCTGTCGGGAAAGCTAGTTTCAAATATTTATCAAGATATGTATTAAAAAAATCCACCCCAGGCAGAGTTTCACCGCCTTTCGTGTGAGCACACTGAAAGAGTAAGGTGACGTTGGGTCTGTTTCACGACTCGTCATTAGAACTAAGTAATATTTACAAAGAAAAGAACTACATTATGTATTTGCGGCTGTTAAATGCACATTCACCTTCATAATAATATTAGTATGATACATATTTATTGGTAATGAAACACGTGCTTTGACAATATGAATGAAACTTTGTAACGGTCTATCTATACAGCTGATAAACTGAATTTCCCCAAAGAACATATAAATCAATAATAAATGTGTTCCATATTCATACCAAGGTGTGAGTATATAATGTAACTGGCGGAACTTATTGCATTAATATGGCTGGTTTACACGGGCTTCGTAGCTAAGTGTCATCTACTTGTCACTAATAATTTATTTATACTAAGCCTCAATGTGTAAACTTTGAGATCTTCGATGTTTTGAGCTGAAGGTGCTTGGTGATAATCAATTTCAAAATAATAATGAAGCGAGTCTTATATAGTTCTTTCACAATTTTTTTTAACAAAATTTAGTGATAGAACTATATTATATAAGACTCGTTTCATTTTTATTTTGTAAACTTTGAGATTAGTGCTTAGTATAAGTGTTATTGACTAGTGCTACCGACCTCGGTAACGTAGTGGTATAGGCGTGGACTTCAGAACACGAAGTCCCGGGCTCGATTCCCGGACGGGTGAGAGTTATTCCACTCGAAAATTCGGGAAACGGCGTGATGGGTAAAAAAAAAATTCTACCCGGGGTTGGCCTGTCTCAGATTGGACGGGATCGGTTGATTGGAAAAAATGCCTCAGGCAATAAGTTCCGCTGGCCATACTGACACCTTTATATAAAAGTGTTAATTAATTAATATATTTAGTTAGTGCAAGTGAATAGAAATCGATCCTATTTACTAAGCGACAAGTCGATACCTGACCCGCGTGTTGTCGCTTATTGACCTTGTGTTGTATTGACTCGACAAGTCTCCGAACGTTCCATTTCGAATGTCTACTGGCTCCAAAGATCGAATTTACGTCTGTCCGTCTGCCCAGTTAGGACACATTCATACAATGGTACCTATATGTTTGAATTGAACGGGGCGTCCGCGTGCGGTCATGCGACCAGCTAGGACAGGGCCTGTGAGTATGAAATACATAACACTACAGTAGTGTTTTCATCACGCTGTGTCCCGTAAGGGGTAGGCAGAGAGAACGAACCTCCACTCTTTTCTATCTAAGCATACTTCTTTCGCTTCTTCCACCGACATAACATTTCTCATACACCTTCTCCTATTTCTCTTACTTCTTACCTGGCCTTCCTTGAGGACGAAAACGATGTGTTCGATCCACGTCATTCTCGGTCGGCCACGCTTTCTTACACCTTTCGTTTTAGCCTTATGAATTCTCTTTGTCATTCTGTTTACATCCATTCTTTCCACATGCCCAAACTTATTAACTTTCATCTTTGTCACAACACTTACTTCCATACCACATTCCTTCCTAATATTTTCATTCCTTTCCATATCCCATAAAGTTTTTCCACATATTCTATTAGTTATACATAATATTTTTCGTCCATGTCCACTGCCCAGTCCATATTTCACAACCATACATCATCGACGGTAACAGGATTGGGTAATGCACTAGTTTCTTTGCTTGTAGTGAGACGTTGTTGTTTCTCATTATAGGTCTTAGTGCACCGCCCACCCTGCAACCAGCAACTTTCCTCGGTTCGATTTCTTTTTCACACTTTCCATCCCGACTAAACATGCTTCCTAAATACACACACTCATTCACTTGCTCAGAAGTGTTTGTAATGTTTTTTTTTAGTGATTTACATATTTTTATTATTTTATTTAAAAAAAATATTAGCATTCGCCACTCCTTCTCTATATAAATGTGCGAAATTTCATACTCCTCCGTCCGTGCAATTTTCGTAAAAATGGTCACAAAGTTTTTCCTTTCCGTATTGATATATGGAATCAATAGGTAGTTACTTTAAAAACCTCATCTAGAACGTGATTCCTGAGAAGTGATACTGATATTCTTAGAAATGCCTTAGACATTCTTAGAAAAGAAAAATTATCATGAATGAAAAGAAAAACAAGAATTTTGCGCGGAACAATAAAAAATTTAAGAAATCTTTAAGTAGGTAATCTTCTTAATAATAATCTAGACCCATGCCACGCAGTTCGATCAATTTAGGAGCATAGCGAGGCATCAAGAACTCTCCATTGCGCTCAATCTTGCACCTTTACAGGAAGGAGGCACCATTACTGAACCACCTCCTGATGGGATCCAGCCGTCCGAGGCTTATTTCTTGTTCCTCTTCTAACCTGTAACCCTAGTATAAGTTTTTATGATCGAATATCGATCATCGAAAGAGTTTCGAAAAATGTTCATACTTAAAAATGATCGAATGATTTGATCGTTTGATTTTAGAACACTAATTGCACGCTAATAAGCGCTTATTTGCGTGCAATTAGCTTTCGATAAAACTCGTACTAGCTCCACAGTTTAGTTTTAAGGACACGAGGTTTTCCGATCTGATTTTTCTATTTCTTTCCGATTTTTCTTCTTCTTTTGGTGCCATGTCAGGTACTTATTCCCAACGTCGGTGATCACTGCGGCGAATACTTTTCTGTCCTGGGCCGCTCGGAAAAATTGTTCCACAGTACGGAAACCACAGTATTGCTCAGCCAGGACATCTGCCATCTTTCAACCCCTCTGCTATCCTCGATTTTTCCCTATAGTATCAGGTGGAGCAGTCGATACTTTTCTCCACGCATGATGTGTCCCAGATATCAAATTTTACGAACTTTTACTTGCGACAGGAGTTCACGCACTGCCCCGGATCGACAAAGGACTTCTGAATTTGTCACCAGATCGGTCCAAGGAATCTTGGGCATTCTGCGATGTAACCACATCTCGAAAGCCTTGAGCCTGTTCATTGTGTTGACCTTCAGAGCAGTGCGGACCACACGTAGAATTTTACCATTCTCTGTCGCAATTTAATATTCAGTTTGTCATTGCTGAATAGAGTTCTCATTGCATTTATGCAGCTCTTACTGCCTCTATTCTGCATTTGACTTCCACATCTGGGTCGAGAGTCTCTGTGAGCATGCTACCAAGATACTTAAATTTAGTGACACGTTCTATATTAATACCCTTTAATTGAAGCGCAGATCCATGAGTGTAGTCAAGTCTACCAAAAGTCATCCATTTTGTTTTAGCTATATTCATCGTTAGCCCCAGTTGTTCGCCATGTCTATCAACACGGTTGATAATGTCTTGAAGGTCAGTATTGGAGTCTGCCATTAAAACAGTACCATCGGCATATCTAATATTATTGATTACAACTCCATTTATATTAATACCTATTTATATGTCATTGAGAGCTCTTTTGAAGACTATAGAATAAATATTAAAAAGCAGAGGGGACAAGATACAGCCCTGTCGCACTCCCCGCTGTATAGGTATTGCATTTGACACTTCACATCCTCGTCTTATTTCAGCTTTCTGGAACCAGTACAATTTCTGGATGAAAATTTTATCTTTCATGTCAAAATTACACTCCCTCAACATTTCTATCAGATCCGAGTGTTTCACCCTGTCAAAGGCCTTTTCGTAGTCAATAAGACAGGCAAATACTTCCTTTCTTTGATCACGACATTTTTGAAGTAGGATATTGACCGAAAACAATGCCTCATCTCTTGTACCGAATGCATTTCTAAAGCCAAACTGAGTGTCATCCAGATCTTGTTCACATTTGTTACGAATCCTAGCGTGTATGATTTTCAAGAACAATTTCAAGACATGACTCATTAGGCTAATCAATCTATAATCATTACACTTTTGTGGGTGTTGCTTCTTGGGTAACGTCACAAAAGTAGATCTTAACCAATCTTGGGGGATATTCCCTGTGTCATATGTGGCGTTAAATAATCTAGATGAGTTTCAACACCTCAGCTGGCATCTCATCCGGTCTGCATGCTTTCATGTTTTCAGAAGTGCGTACTGCGAGAAGAATTTCAGATTTTAGAATTGGTGGTCCATTCAATCCGTTATCATTATAAATAATTCTAATATCAGGTCTGTCATCTCTAAATGTAATTATATGTATATTTATCCCACGTTAACATAATTTCCTTCTCATCCAGTATCAAATTACTGGAGTCGTCAAGCAAGCACAAAGGAGTATGTTAATTTTTTTTCATTTTATATATTATTTTCGCTACCTCCAAGAAACAGAGTTTCGCTGTCGGAGGCAGCACATAATAAATTTTACATAATTTGGTACATGATAATTATACTAAAAAATAGAGTTAAGTCTATTTTCTTTTTACTTAAGCCTAGTACATACTTAAAAACTATTTAAATCATAATACAACATGAAGATAGTGGAAAACATTTATACCTTTTCGGAAACATTATTAATTAGGAAAGTTTTTCCTGTAGTTTGTACGCCAAGTATATTATAATTTTTTTAAGTAATTCCCTTAGGAAAATTGAAATTAAAAATGAAAAAAAAAACTGCCTTGTGATTTTAAAACGTTGTATTTCTGAGGTTGTTGAAATTCTCTTCTTGATTTTTTACTTCAACCTTTTATTTATTCTTCAGCTATTGGAAAGGTGTATTTTTACTATCCTACATGGAGTACTTTGTTCACAATTTTTGCTTTTAGGTCAAAAGGAGGAAAATTGAAAAAAAAACCTAATAATTTAAATAACTCGAAAACCACTGGCATTTGACCCCTGTTATTGGGAACAAAATTGTTGCAAATTTGCTCTAGTATAACCGTTTTCAAGGAATGTATCGAATTACCAGTCACCCTGTATACTTAATTTATTCTAATTTTGAAATCAAATTGACATTTGATAGAAACTGTCAGTTATTTGATAGTTGGTGCGATTGACAGAATGCGGATAGAATATATATAGTTTAAAGCAGATGCATAGGTCGGAATTAAATGGGTTAATCATAATGTATTTCATTCGTTATCAGAATACGTATTGGAATTAAATTTTCATAGTTAGGAGCACAGGGCAACGCCTGTCAGGAAATCTAGTACCTAATTAATAATTATTACCTATATGTAACATACGCTAATGATATTCTAGGTACCTACTATGAAGAAGGCCTTCTATATAATTAGATTAATAGTCATAATATTTTCTTAATACTTACTAAATATAAATAAATATGATAGTATTATGTATTTTTATGGTTTGTAAACATAATATCTATATATTATTAATAAGTGAAGGAAAAACTTTGTGACTATTTATACGAAAATTGCGCGGACAGAGGAGTATGAAATTTCGCACACTTATAGTTTATATAGAGAAGGGGTGACGAATGCTTTTTTTTTTTTTTAAATTGTGCATTAAAATGGATTAAATCAATATTAAAAACACTACGCTAATACACTACTCTGTAATGTTTGTATTTCATACTCACACACTTCGATGTATTTGACATTATTTGACACATATCTTTTGTTTATCTGTGGTCAAATTGAGAATAGATTAATATTTTTTTGTATTAAATAATCATAGAAAAAACTTCGAACATATCAACATTTCAAATTTGACGTATCCATGTCATTATTTAAAAAAAATGAAATAGCGCTCGCTCAGTCTTTGACAAATGAATCTTAATCATGATCAAATTTCGAGCACTGGCCGACCACTAGTTATTTAGTTATTTTGAAAAGTCAAGACTACACATTCAACATTATAATTTTTTCCGATATTTTTTTTGCCGATATTCATCGGTTAGATTCATAAAGCGCTTGTATAATATGTAAGACTAGGTGACCAGCCCGTCGAACTTCGACCTAACCCAAACCAACCAAACTCCCTTTAGACCCCACTTAGGGGCATAGGGAGGCAACAAGAGCTCTCCATTGCGCTCGATCTTGCGCAACGTTAATGACCTCCTCCCACACCATGTCCAGATTCCTCAGCTCTGCCTCGAAGGAGCGGAACACAGTATGAGAGGGTCTTCCTCGTCTCCGGGACCCTGATGGGAGGAAGAACAGCGCTCTCCTCGGCCAACTGTCATTCGGCATCCTTAACACATGTCCCAGCCAAGTCCATCTCCTCCACATAATAGTAGAGGTGATGGGCTCACGCTGGGTGCGCCGGCGTATAGCGTCGTTCGTGATGCGGTGGTACCATCTTATACCCAAAATTCTCCTGAGGCACTTCGTTTCGAATGCAGATATTTTTTGTGCCTGGGCCAGAGTCAGGTGCCAGGACTCACACCCATACAGGAGAATGGGCAACACACACGCATCAAACAGTTTACATTTTGTCTCGACACTAAACGCCACTTGCCATACCGATACGTATCGGGAGCTCAGCCCCGAGGTCACCAGTGGTGGTAATGGTTGCTCCCAGGTACTTAAATTTATCCACCCGGGAGATCTGGTGACCATCGATGGTTATCGGTAGCTGTTTAACGGGGCAGGCATTATTCGCCATGAGCTCCGTTTTACTGGCATTGACTCGAAGGCCGAGGCGTGCTGTTTCGTCGCAGAGTCTTGAAACACTGCGCTGTAATTCCTCCACTGTCGTACTGAACAACGCTAGGTCGTCCGCGTACTCCAGATCGCACAGTTCGCCCATTAGACCATCTCTCTGTGTTATCGGTATACCTCTTGCTCCTTGCATGGACTTTCTCAACAGGAAGTCCATGACAATTATGAATATAAAAAGAGCTAGTACGCAGCCCTGTCTGACTCCCGTGGTGATCTTAAAAGCTTCAGTAGGACCACCTGGCGTTTTCACGCTACACTCGGAGTCTTCATACAGGGACTGTACCATTTTTACTATCTTCGGAGGTATACCGTACAGAGCTAAAATTTTCCAAATCGATGGTCTATGTGGGCTGTCGAAGGCCTTTTCAAAATCTATAAAGCAACAAGCGACTAGAGAGTTAAACTCCTTGCACTGCTGAAAGATGCACCTGGCACAGAAAAATGGGTCCGTGCAGGACCTTCCAGGTACAAAGCCGCATTGTTGCTCTCTCAGGACAGCCATGACAGGTCCCCGAATGCGGTGTAGTAATATCTGAGATAATACCTTACCGGGAACACTCAGCAGAGTAATTCCACGGTAGTTTCCGCATTCAAGGGGGTCCCCCTTTTTAAATGTTGCGACGATGGATCCATTCCGCCAATCTTTTGGGCACCTCTCCTCTTCCCACGCCATTTTAAATATATCTAATAGTGGTTGGCCAAGGGTGTCTATGCCTTGTTTGAGGAGCTCTGCGTGAATTCCATCGTCTCCTGGCGCTTTGTTGTTCTTAAGTCTCATCACGGCCAGCACCATCTCACTGTATGTCGGCGGGTACCCAGCATAAATAAAATAATTTACTCCTGGATTATGCAATGTTTATTACATTTTGACCTTTTACACTTGTAACTACCCTCCAAGGAGTGGTATTGGACTCATGTTCCGCTTATACCTTCCCGGACCTTAGTAAAACAGATAGCCAAAGTAAATAAATGCAGATCTCTCACCTTAGTAAAGCAGCCACTCATCACCACTCACCACTCATCTTGGTGTTTTCTTGATAATTTCAGACCTATCGCTTAAGTAAAAACTTTATATATTATGCAGTCTCTCATCTTAGAAATATCTTAGTATATTATGCAGCCTTTCATTTTAGTAAAATCTTAGTAATTGCAGCCTCTCATCTTGGTACTCAATACTCATGCTCCGCTTGTACCTTCCCGGACCTTAGTAGAACAGATAACCAATAAATGCAGACCTCTCACCTTAGTAAAGTCTTAGTAAATGCAGCCACTCATCTTGCAGATTTCTTGCTAATTTCAGACCTATCGCTTAAGTGAAAACTTAATTTTACTTATTAATCTTTGGCTAAGTATTCACTCAGCGAACTACTTAAAGCTTGTGTAGTGAAAGAGGAAGATGTTCGGCACCCGGGATCGAACCCACGACCTCCGCACGATACAGTCCGAAAGCCGGCGTCGAAACCGCTAGGCTACCAACCACTTCAAATATTACAGTTAGCTTGGTGGTCTTAATGCTGCATTTACACGCTTGCCACGGGTTGGCAAACCACCACAAACACCAACGTGTAAACGGGGTGTTTGCCCTGCCGTGTGTGAGCTTGCCAACGCTTGCGACAAGCGTCGGTTTTTACACAGATCAAAGGAATTTGCGGCAAATGTATGAAAATACCGACGCGCACGCCAACGTGTAAACGGCGTCCAAGCGTTTGTGAAGGCTTGGAGCTTGTGGTGGTGTTGGTGCTTGGGGCAAGCGTGTAAGTGTAGCATTACATTTCACCTTAACACAATTTAAATCGGTGCAGCATTTCATTATGGTGCTTTCTTAATAAATTCAGACCTCTCACCTTGGCGCAATCTTAATAAAATTCCAGTCGTAGTTTGTTTACGAGTGGATCACGCAGACCGCGCGTGGCTAGTGTTTTCCATCGCAGAAGCATCGCATTGTTTACCGCAACAGGTTGTGGACGTATTATGATATATGAACTTGAGGTTGAGAGGAGGCAAGCAGTTATTTTTTAACTTGGAGAAAGTGTTCGAAAAAGAGACAATCATTGGGGATACATTTGCTTGTACTTATATACACACTTAATTAGAAAATTCATCATTCGTGCTTTATTAAAGTTACAACACATACAATATACCTTTGTACTCCATTCAGGGCATAAGGAGGCAACAAGAACTCTCCATTGCTTTTGACCCCTACCACAACATGGAACGGAACGAGGTATGAGAGGGTCTTCCACGTCTTCGAGACCCTGATGGGAGGAAGAACAGCGCTCTCCTCGGCCAACTGTCATTCGGCATCCTTAACACATGTCCCAGCCATGTCCACCTCCTCTTCACAATGTGGAAATGATGGGACTGCGCTGGGAGCGCCGACATTGAGCGTCATTCGTGATGCGGTGGTACCACCTAAACCCCAATATTCTTCATAGGCACTTTGTTTCAAAGGCGGAGAATTTTCGTGGCTGGGATTTGGAAATTTTATATGGTTAAAATAAATGTCACGTTTTTTATTGCATGAGTTGTGCCG
The DNA here is from genome assembly GCA_963576905.1 of Mystacides longicornis. Classification (NCBI taxonomy): domain Eukaryota; kingdom Metazoa; phylum Arthropoda; class Insecta; order Trichoptera; family Leptoceridae; genus Mystacides; species Mystacides longicornis. The sequence continues at coordinate 3,082,296 of OY756430.1, read as the reverse complement.
ACGTCGGGACATTTACCCCTTCAATCGTGGGTCAAACACACGACAAGATAAAAACAATCCGTTGAGATCCAAATAAACAAAACATTATGTGTATCCTGGAATACCATCTCATCTCATGTCCCGTTTTTTCGAGGCAGAGATGATGATTCTGGTGTGGGAGGAGGTCATCGAAACTGCGCGAGATCGAGTGCAGTGGAGAGATGCCCTTAAACAGGTCGATTGATGCAGGACCTTATCACCAAGTCCCACAGCCATACCTACACCAAGAAATTCCATTGACGAAGTGCATTCTGAGCGTATTAAGTTGGTAAATGCCACTCAGTCAGCACGGGACATCCCATTGTTGCCATCGGGATATCCCGAGGCGTTTGAATATCCCATTCATGTTTGGAATGTCCCAGGATATTCGGGATATCGCGTGCTGTCTAGGAAATCTTGTCTGATGCCGATCTCATTCTTATACCGACTTTCCCATGTGTTACCATTTGATTTTCTCTTCAACTCCGCTACAGTCTAGGACTAACGAATCACATAATCAATGACGAAGTTCTTCGAAGATTGAAGGTGAAAAGCATTTGCTCAAAGCCCCATCTTCCTTGTCCTTCTATCCAACTTCACCAGAAAAGCAGTTTTCTGAAACAACAGACAGATAATACTTATTCATAGGAAAAATAATAGATATCATTTATCAATTTATGTGTAAAATTTCCTTATATGCAATGTGTTATCTCGACATTTGATCAAAAGAAATATGCGAATAAATTACGAAAAATATATTATCTTACCACAATAACTCGGTAAAATTTTGTTTTAGTTGAGCCTATTCTTCCAAGAATATTTACAATCACGTAACATGTTTCACGTGTAACTTATTTCCTAATACACCGCCATCTCTTGGATTTTTTTTTAAAAGTTACGCAATTATAGAGGTTTTTATTACAAGATTCTTATGACCCATCAAATTTCATCCCGGCGCATTCGCATCAAAAATAATTATTATTACATAATGCAATTAATTAAAAGCTAAATAATTTAATTCAGCTTCAATGAAATTCTATCAAAAATCTGCGTACCAATGTATTGAAACTCAATGGTATAGGTAAATAAAAATTATGTTGTTATGGAATTTTTCACAGATGGCGTTGTTGTCAGTAAATCCGTTTCATACTAACTTTAATATTAGGTATATTATTTTCTATCAATTTTTCGAATTTTTAATGATTATTATGTTATCCGGAACGGAGAAGAATCCAATAAACTAAGCATCGTAAAATCCAATAAACTAAGCATCGTATCTGTTCAACCGATCTTGAGTTATAAGTGTTCGCACCAACCCGACTTTCTTTTATATTATAAATTATGTAAACCAAACAAAAACAGTTATATAAAAAGAGGACAGTTAATTTTCTTCCTTCTCTACATTGTCGAAAAATTCGTTCGCATAATTCAAATTGTCAAGGACCCCAGACCCACCATTATTATTTAGAATTGTATAAAATAAATAATATATAATAAATATAAATAACAAACAAAAAAGTCTATCTCAACGAATTAATAAAAAAAAAAAGTAAGTAATAGGTAGGCATGTTATACTTGCATTTTTTAACTAAGTTTTCGATTGATATCTTTACTTTTATACACTTTCTTATATACAAAGAAAATAAAAACAGGCTCCAACAAAGCCAATAGGCAATATAGATGAGACATTAACAAAAATGAATATAGTCATATCCTGCGCCTGGCGCCAAATACATGACAGCAGTCGCAGTCTTTAAATTTGGTTGCTCTCTGTTCTCAATAATTCCCAACTTTTATCTCTATGTTTCATTAATTATTAAACATCTACTTGTTGTATACATGGGATTTTTCGACATGTTGAACATGTCGAGAATTCTCATGATTAGGAGTTTCGGAGACTTAAACATTACCACCTAATGGCGAACGTTGTTAACGTAGAGTGATCACACTAAGCCAGCCTTCGAAATAACAGTAGAAGACGGTCGTAAGCCCGTAATGGTTAGTTCCATTTAAAAATCGAACATCAGTAATGAATTGTTAGTCTTAGTTGTTGCATATTCGTTTAATTTTATGCACTTTCTTAGATATTATAGACTTTCATAGTAAATTAAAACAAGTTATGATGTTGAAGGGAGCGAAACAGATTTGTCTATAGTTCATTTTTTTTAAAGATACAGTGCTAGAAAAATTTCGGCATATTCCCATTTCATTCTTTTCATACATAAGAAAAAGACACAACACTTCTATAAGATTTATTGTTTTATTGAGAGGCGGTAACAGTAGCCACCCTTAACCAGGTAGCACACTCATAAATATTTTGAAGTCGAGAAGTGCGGTTGTCTTCGCTAACATCTCGATAAGTCAGAGAAAAGGTTATTTAAAGTTATTTATTTATCGACTTTCGTTAACTTTATAATTCGATAAAAATGGTACCTAGGTATATTATAGATATGTATTTATTTCAATTTACGGCGTTAGCCATTATCATGTTGTAATATAATTATTAATTTTTTAGTCTGTGTATAATTATTTTATACCTAATGTTTTTTTTTTATTTTGATCTGTCTATAACGATCCTACAACTATTGCATTTTTTCATATCTGCATATCGCATTTTTTAATCTGTGCTAAAGCTTTTATCTATATGTCTTTTTATTTTGATCTACCTATAATGATCCTACATATATTGCATTTTTGTATGTCCGCATATCGCATTTTTTAATCTGTGTATAATCAGCGTATATCTAATACTTTTTTTATCTGTATGTCTTTTCATTTTATGTCTATAATGATCCTACACCTATTGCACTATTTATGTCTTTATAGCGCATTTTTTAATCTGTGTACAATCTTATATAACAAATATTTATACTTTTTGAAATACATAAACATTGTATTATATAACAACTGAATGTATTTTTAATAATATACCTACACCAGGATAAAAAATGCAACATAAATCAATTTCGATAAAAAATGAGAAGTAAATCCGATAAACTGAGTGCATTTCATAAAACTCGTGCAGTGTGTATCGCAACCCTTTAAAACAACTACCTGCGTAACAATAGGTTCTGTACCGCCTCTCGGCGAAGTCATAAATCTTATAGAAGTATTTTGTCTCTTTCTTATGTATGTAAAGAATGAAATGGGAGTATGCCGAATTTTCTAGTACTGTATCTTTAAAAAAAATGAACTATAGATAGGAATGAATAAAAGTCCGTACTCTCTGCCTACCCTCTTCGTGAAATGGCGTGATAATATTGCTCCCATTCTTCTTCTTCTTCTTATGATTGCTCACAACTTGACTTCCAGACACCGAAGCCATTCGATCGCGTCAACCGTGACAAGTCCTGCAGTCTCTCTTCGAATGCGTATACATGTGGCACTTGTTAAAAGATGATCGATAGTTCGAGTCATCCAACATGCGCATGCTATTGAGTCCATCCGTCCTACAAAAGAAGAAGAAAATTTATAAATATAACAATATTGAAATAAACAAAAACATATAATGTACAACAACAAAACACATTTAAGAAATTCAAATACAAATATACAGGGTGTCCCAGAAAGTACGACTAAGCGAAAGTTATAATTTTCGAGTAATAGTTATTTTAGTACTTTTTTTTGTCAAACCCTGACTTGCAGGATATATGTAAATGGTTACGGAAACACCCATTTTTGGGGTGCATTTATATTTTTTTTCTAAAATAGCTAAATAGTATACCTAGCAGATAACTAAACAATTATGGGTCTATCTTATACCATCGTGCCAACAAAAAAAATATGTTGAATCTCAAATTTCGCACTCAGCGAAAAGACGAATGCTGTTATGCTGAGTGCGATCATCTTTATTAAAGTAAAATAAAATAAAAAAATTAGGGTAAAACTTGAATTTTTTTTAAAACTTTGAAGAAGATTTAAAAAAAAGTTCACATAAATTTTTTCTTCCAACTATTTTCAAAAACTTGTCAATTAATCAATCTATGTACATAGTAAATTTCATTAAGCGATCTTTATTGCATCATACCTGTAACTCAATTATACATATGTATAGTGGAAATAAAATACGCACTAAACGCCAAAAATGAAAAAAATTAGTTGAGTATGAGGAAATGTTCTATAAACCATTGTCAATAGCCTAAATATTGCACTAAGTCCATATCGATGATCTAAAGGCGTAAAAAACAGATCCAAAAATCATCATAGTACTATGTCTGTATGGGGGGAAAATCAGTTTTATTAGATTATCTCGAAATGAAGTTTTTGGCGTTTAGTGCGTATTTTATTTCCACTATACATATAACTAATCTCTCTTCAAAATATGTTTGGTTCCCTTTAAGATTTGAAACTTGCAGGGGCTATCTATATTATTGAGCTATATTTTTGTTTGTTCTCGCTCGTTTGCTTGGCTTTATGTTTCATTTTTGACTTGCCTGTCTTTTTTATCGTGATTGCATGTGTTTGTTTTTTTTTTGTGTATTTTGTACTTTTTTCCCAGAATAAAGATTATTATTATAACTAAAAATTGGTGTCTCAAGTCAGGGTTTGACAAAAAAAAGTACTAAAATAACTATTACTCGAAAACTATAAAAAATCGCTGAACATAATATATTGAGTTATTTGGATAGCCCTTAAGGTGTTCTATCTCTGGACTCGCTTAGTCGTACTTTTTGGGACAGCCTGTATATAGGGAAACGGTGCAACAATTGAGCGGAGCCCATTTTAGCATATTTCGTTTGATCAAGTGTCTAAATAGCACATTGTTTTAAGTACATAGGTATTTTTGTTTATTTATATTATTGTTTATAAGTGTATTAATAAATTTGGGTGCGTAATTGTGAGAGATATTTGTGGGCTAAAGGAGGGCACTGCGGTCAATAGACGACATTGTTTTGGTTCTGATTAAAATACCAAAAAAAAACTTCAACGTCAAAATAACAAAAGTTATCGCAGACATTGTCTGATCTTCTTGTGAACCTTTCAAACAATAGATAGATTATGGTCTCCACAAGATAATCATATATCAACATGTAATAATATTATGTCCTTTAACTAGGAAGGGAATATGAAAGTTACCCTAAAGGTTGACGGAATGGATCCATCGTCTAAAAAAGGGGAGCTCGTCAAATACCGTGGAATTACTTTATTGAGTGTTCCCGGTAAGGTTAGATCAGACATTACTACACCGCATTCGGGGGCCTGTCATGGCTGTCCGGAGAGAGCAACAATGCGGCTTTGTTCCGGGTAAGTACTGCACGGGCTCAGATTTCTGTGCCAGCTGCGTCTTTCAACAGTGTAAAGAGTTTAACTCTCTAGCCGCTTGTTGTTTCATAGATTTTGAAAAGGCCTTCGACAACCCATATGGACCATCAGCATGGAAATATTAGCTCTGTGCGGGATACCTCTGAAGATATAGTTAAAATGGTGCGGTCCTTATATTATGAAGTCTCCGAGTGTAGGGTCAAAACGCCAGGTGGTCCTACTGAAGCTTTTAGAATCTCACGGGAGTATATTAATTATTATTGTCATTGACTTAATCTTGAGAAAGTTCAGGCAAGGAACAAGGAGGTGTACAAATAAATGTGCGATCTGGAGTAAGCGAACGACCTGGCCTCGTTCAGTACGACGTGGAGGAATTACAAGCCAATGTTTCAATAATCTGCAACGTAACAGCACGCCTTGGCCTTCCAGCTGAAAATAAACAGCTACCGATACATAACCATCGATAGTCACCAGGTCTCCCGGGTGGATAAATTTGAGTATCTGGGAGCAAACATTAACACCACTGGTGACCTCAGGGCTGAGCTTCCGATACGTATCGGTATGGCAAGTGTCGCCTTTAACAACATGACGGAAATATGGAAAGTGTCGGCATTTAGTGTCTAGACGAAATGTAAACTTTTTGATGCGTGTGTGTTGCCTATTCTCCTGGGTGGACGGGATTCCTGGTACCTGATCAAAGCCCAGGCACAAAAATGATCCGTGTTTGAAACCAAGTGCCACAGGAGAATTTTGGGTATAAGATGGTATCGCCGCATCACGAAAGATGCTATACGCCGGTAGGTACACCCAGCGTAGGTCCATCACTTCTACCATTATGGAGAGGAGGTAGACTTGGCTGGGATATGTGTTAAGGATGCCGAATGATAGATAGCCGAGGAGAGCGCTGTTCTTCCTCCTATCAGGATCCCGAAGATGAGGAAGACCCTCTCACACCGTACTCCTTTCCTTCAAAGTAGAGCTGAGGGATTTGGACATAGTATGGGAGGAGGTCATTGAAGCTGCGCAAGATCGAGCGCGGTGAAGGGCTCTTGTTGCCTCCCTATGTCCCTAAGTGGGGTCGAAAATGGAGTATTGATTGGTTGATTGATTGTCTTTAAATTAACGAACTTATTTTCGAACTTTCTTTATATTTTTCATTCATGAGAATCTTCTCCTGACGCTTTGATAGGGCTTCATTTTATATATTATACTAGCTTTCCTGACAGACGTTGTCCTGTGGACCCTTTGGTCCTATAACCACAAGCGGCCCGTTCATTGTGCACTGCGCCTCCAGAAACAAAAATTAACTAATTTTTAAATAATAACATTAAAATATTAATTCTTAAACGTCCATATTTCATTCGTATTCAAAGCTCAGACGGGATCAAAGCGAGAATATAATAATATGCGAGCAAATTGGTTGACTTTGTATGAAAAATTTCTAAAACGCCCTAAACGGTGGAGTAAGTGGGATAGGCTACTGTAAGAGTGGCAATTACGTATGCGAGAATGAGAGGGTGCAGTAGCCCTAGTATGATCGTTTCGATCATCGAAAGAGTTTCGAAAAATTTTCATTCTAAAACGATCGAATGATTCGATCGTTTGATTTTAGAACACTATTTGCACGCTAATAAGCGCATATTTGTGTGCAATTAGCTTTCGATAAAATTCGTACTAGCCCCACAGATGCAGACTGCAGAAGACAATAATTTTGTTGTTAGATTTTTTCAAAGATGGCGTCTCGTGAAATTCGTTCCATACTAACTTTAATATTATTTTCTTATCCATTTTTCAACTTTTTATTAGTTATTCTGTTATCCGGAGCGGGGAAGAATCCATTAAATCGCACATCGGAAGAATCTGTTGAGCCGATCTCGAGTTATAAGTGTTCGCACTAACCCGACTTTAATTTATATATTAGTGATTATGGTCAACATACGTAAACAGGCACACATACGTACTATTCAGAAATCTACCCATTGTATTGACATGTCTATTCCTAAAGCTAATAGGTAAACAATGGTGTCTACCCCTGATAGCTAATCTCACCAATTCTACGGTGTTCCATGCCAGAAACATGGTAGGTATGTATGTATGTATATAGACATGCAATTGGACTCAAAAATCTGCAGTCTCAAGTAAGCGCTCAAACCATGAGATGTGTTCAAAAGATCAACAGTCATTGACATAACCTTTATGCAAGCGATTGATCCAGATTGGAAATGGCAGTTTTTGTGATCAAAGGTTGCTGTTCTTATGTTATCGGATTATATGCATCAAAATATGCACTAAAAAGGTCGGAATATGCTCTAAATCATAATATTGGTACCTAAAATATGCACATCGCATTGATTTTTTTTATATGTAAATTTTATTTGAATACAGACGATTCTAAAACTACGAAATACTGTATAGTAAAAGTAGTATCATTTTGTTATTATTTTGAGTTATAAAATATGCAATTTTTGTAACTTCATAATCTAAATAAAAAAAAAACTTAACATTAAATAGAGTACGTTGTTAACGTCAAGTGATCAGTCACTAAGCCCGCCTTCGAAAGCACTTAGGGGTTTTTCATACCAATTTAAAATCGAACGGTATTAGTGTAATGTCAAAGTAATGAATTGATAAGAGTAATAAATCAGAGTAATATCATATTATATTAGTTAATTTTTTAACTTCCGCAATTTTATATTTTAATTGAGTATTTTCCAATTTTTCGAGAGCAAATTTGTGAAGTTTGTCTTGCATAATTAATTTGTACACTGAAAATGATTTCTCTATATCAACTGACGTCATTGTACAATTTTTGAATTTTGTTTCGTTTTTAAGAGCCTGTGCCGTTGATTTTGGCATTAATATTCTTCATATCATCGAGATTAAGATTTTAAAGACGTAAAATAGCGTCTAATTTTCTTTGAATTATTTCCAATATTAATTGGGAAAGAATTAACCAAATGGATCATAGCTTCGATGTGCACAAAATATGCAACATTAGGAAATAAAAAAACTCTTAAAAAATACGCCATTATTTTTGTAACGCGTCATAATAATATTATCTAAATAATTAAATGCATAAAACCATAAAATAAGAAAAAGTCAAGAAGGTATAAAACTAATAGCAAAATATTTCTCGCGATAAATAAGAAAAATATATTTCAAATAAAAAAATTTCTGGAAAAGTTATACATTTTTTTATTTGAACTTTATTTTCAAATAAACTCCACCAAGAAATGCATGTTCATCATTTAGTGAATTTTAAAAATATATTTCCTTATATTACGTACCTTTTTAATTGCAATCTGGCGTTAACGGGACACATTTTTTGTTAAATGAAGTGCATTATTAAAAAAGGTCTTTGGTTTCATAGGTGTAGATAAAAATTTATGAATTGTCATTGTTTTTTCTAATGAATGTATTGACGTTATTGACACGCGGATGATAGATGCAGTTAAACTAGCATATTATAAGACCCTTATAAATAAAATAGCTCGAGAATAAACTGTTTTTTTTTCTATTGTCAGGTGACAAATTAGTTATTAAGAGACAGGGCTAGTACGAGTTTAATCGAAAGCTATTTGCACAACCGGTCGATGTTTGAACAATAAATTTTGTGATAGAACTATACAAGACTCTTTCATTTTTATGTCTCTCTTTTTAGCCCACGTCTGAAATACACTCAACCAGAATGACAGGAGACAAGAAAATGTCAACATGCAGACAAATCTAATGAAAATGACCATTTCTATCACGAAAATTTGCTGACCCTCTTTTCTGTAATGTTGGGTAAAAGATGACAAATTAAAAATTATTATAATTGGGATGTTGTCAATAGTACCTACTTGATTATGGGTCTAAAATATTGTCAGATTATGGGTCGAAAAATTGAGTCCAAGATATCGGTTAGGTTTTTTTTTATGATTTGATTACTAAGTATAAATACTTATTTGCGATGTTTGGGTGCCTGCCTACTTAGTCGCATTATTTTTTTTTATGATTTGATTACAAAGTATAAATACTTATTTGCGATGTTTGGGTGCCTACTTAGTCGCATTACCTATATATCAATTCGTTCGTCTTAGTAAGTGTCTTATTCAATAGATATATCTTTTATCGTCTATGTAACTTTATTTATTTCATTATTAGTGCGCACACAAACAGGATATACAAAATATTACACAACGTGAGGAAAATCTGGAAATCTCCTAACTTCTCCACCACAAGTCAGTCTTATGCATGCGAATCCTGTCATATGACAGAGACTTAACAAAGGAAACTTCAAAAAGTTGAGGATTCGGTTGTACCATTACGTCTCCAATGAAACGATACGCGCCAGAACAGCACATCAGCCAATTTCAGACATATTTAAATGTCTAAAACCAAGTTAAAATTGATGTAATTGTTGCATCAAATAGTTGTACCGTGTGACGCAGAATGGACCTTATTCCTAGGTTAGTTAGTTAGCGATTCGCGTCGGGCTTGATTTGTCCGGGGCCGGCTTTTTGCTTTGATTGCTTCGATCGACCTGGGGGGGGGGGGTCGGTTTCGTGCGGGTCGGGTTTGCTGCGGATTGATCTCTGGGCTGGCTTGCGGTGTGCGGGGGCCTTAAAAGGAGAATGGATGTATGTAGTTAGTTAAGAAGGTTTAGGGAATTTGTTAGTTAATAAGGTTTAGGGGATTTAAAATGATTCATTATTCAATCGAACAAAGAACCCAAAGTATTGCATTTTAGTGTTAATGTCAACGGTCCATTATTTTGACTCGGCGTGCAAGAGAAAGTTAGGCCTCCGCATTTTATGGATTTTAACAGGTTTCTGACTGCTTTCTTTGATGACAATGAGCTAAAGTCTACCGTTGATAACAACCCGACGTTCAGGCGCATATTAACAAGGCTTCTTTGTACCAGAGCCCTGGAGATCGAGGGTTATCCGGTTGCTCAGACCTTGACTATGGAGCGAAATAGTCACTAAAAGCTTGTCACGGATTTAACAGCAGCAAGGATTTTAGGCTTCGAGTTCCAACGGTTACAATGGGTAGAATTAGATCGTGGTTCTCCACGATCTCCCAGACGTTACACCATATTGCCGGCGAGTGTCCACTTTATGCATTCGATGGGACATTAAAAAAATTAAATGAACACTTTATTGGGTCACTTAATCACACATTAATCGGGTCCATTATTGCTTTGGGCAACTTCTACCAACCAACCGATTGGAGGATTTTAATTCAATGACAACTGAAAGCAGAAACTGGTTACGGGATTTTAAAATTTGGACAATTATTAAGAACTTATCACTGTAAAAAAAGCTATTTTATTAAGGTTTTATTTTGCGCCAATCAATACCATACGAATATACAGAGGGTGTTTGGTAGAACGTAAGACAAACTGTTCAGTATGGTATATTACCTATTATAAATGAGACCATTAATAATTGGAACATCTTGTCTTAATTACAAGTAGGTAGTTCAAGATTTTTTTTTGTTAATCCCAATGTTCTATCTGTTAGCCTATTTATTATTAACTTATTTACTAATCAATCAGATTAGACTAAATTTTGTTTTAATATATAATAATAATAAAACACTTTATTGGTAAAAATATACAGAATAAACAACCAAAATTGGCGGGCTTATTGCCTATAGGGCAGTTTATTCCAACCAACCTATGAATATACATATTAAAAAAAAAATATCAAAATTCCTAAAACCGTTTAAAAAAAAGCAATGTTCATTGTTAGTTCTAGTCAGCTTTAAAAATATATTTATATATCTAAAAAATTGAGTTTTTGAAACCATCTAAAATAATATCTTAAATAGCTTCTTTTGAACGTTATAGGTACCTACATACAACTAGTGCGTGTATATTATCATCCCTTAAAAAATATAATAAAAACGTTACGGTAGTCAAGTGAACTATTTTCATATTTTGTATAATATCAACCATTCTGAGTATTTGGATGGGAGACAAATGAGTCATTATGCCCGTCCAATAGTATGAAAGTAGAACATTTGAGGTAAAGACTCTCGTGAAATTTTTATAGGATATTTTAGAAGTTTTTTAAGAGATTTGAAGAACTCAATCTTTTTTATCATAATTTTAAAATCAATCAATCAATCAATTCTCCCTTTTACACCCCACTCAGGGGCATAGGGAGGCAACAAGAGCTCTCCATTGCGCTCGATCTTGCGCAATGTTTATGACCTCCTCCCACACCATGTCCATGTCCCTCAGCTCTGCTTCGAAGGAGCGGAACACAGTGTGAGAGGGTCTTCCTCGTCTTCGGGACCCTGATGGGAGGAAGAACAGCGCTCTCCTCGGCCAACTGTCATTCGGCATCCTTAACACATGTCCCAGCCAAGTCCATCTCCTCCCCACAATGGTAGAGGTGATGGGCTCACGCTGGGTGCGCCGGCGTATAGCGTCGTTCGTGATGCGGTGGTACCATCTTACACCCAGAATTCTCCTTAGGCACTTCATTTCAAAAGCTGAGACTTTTTGTGCCTGGGCTTTGGTCAGGTGCCAGGACTCACACCCATAGAGGAGAATGGGCAACACACACGCATCAAACAGTTTACATTTCGTCTCGACACTAAACGCCGACGCTTTCCAAATCTTGGTCATGTTGTTAAAGGCGCCACTTGCCATACCGATACGTATCGGGAGCTCAGCCCCGAGGTCACCAGAGGTGGTAATGGTTGCTCCCAGGTATTTAAATTTATCCACCCGGGAGACCTGGTGACCGTCGATGGTTATCGGTAGCTGTTTATCGGGGCAGGCATTACTCGCCATGAGCTCCGTCTTACTGGCATTGACTCGAAGGCCAAGGCGTGCCGTTTCGTCGCAGAGTCTTGAAACACTGCGCTGTAATTCCTCCACTGTCGTACTGAACAACGCTAGGTCGTCCGCGTACTCCAGATCGCACAGTTCGCCCATTAGACCATCTCTCTGTGTTATCGGTATACCTCTTGCTCCTTGCATGGACTTTCTCAAGAGGAAGTCCATGACAATAATAAATATAAATGAAGCCAGTACGCAGCCCTGTCTGACTCCCGTAGTGATCCTGAAAGCTTCAGTAGGACCACCTGGCGTTTTGACGCTACACTCGGAGTCTTCATACAGGGACTGCACCATTTTTACTATCTTCGGAGGTATACCGTACAGAGCTAAAATTTTCCATATCGATGGTCTATGTGGGCTGTCGAAGGCCTTTTCAAAATCTATGAAGCAACAAGCGACCGGAGAGTTAAACTCTTTGCACTGCTGAAAGATGCACCTGACACAGAAAATTGGGTCCGTGCAGGACTTGCCAGGTACAAAGCCGCATTGTTGCTCTCTCAGGACAGCCATGATAGGCCCCCGAATGCGGTGTAGTAATATCTGAGATAATACCTTACCGGGAACACTCAGTAGAGTAATTCCACGGTAGTTTCCGCATTCAAGGGGGTCCCCCTTTTTAAATATTGCGACGATGGATCCATTCCGCCAATCTTTTGGGCACCTCTCCTCTTCCCACGCCATTTTAAATATATCAAGAAGTGGTTGGCCAAGGGTGTCTATGCCTTGTTTGAGGAGCTCTGCGTGGATTCCATCGTCTCCTGGCGCTTTGTTGTTTTTCAATCTCATCACGGCCAGCACCATCTCGCTGTGGGTCGGCGGATCTTCACATATCCCAGTCGCCTGAGGTATATTCAGACCCGCCAACTCCTCCTCAAAGTTGTAAGGTGAGGAGGGTTCGGGGCGGTTCAATATTGACTCAAAGTACTCCCTCCATCTCCCTTTAATCAGTTCGGGGGCAGTGACAGTGGCTCCACGAGAGTCTCGTATTGCCGTCACGGGTCTTTTTTGACCCCTGCCCCCGACCTCCCGGGTGATTTCGAAGAGTGTCCTCGAGTCATTACCGAGTGCAGCAGACTGTGCTCGCCGTATCTGAGAGTCCAGGTGTCTTCTTTTATCTGTTCGTACAGAGTGCTTCACCTTGCGGCTCAGCTCCCTGTACTCAGACACCAAAGCGGCCAGTTTTTGAGGGTCTTTTTCGCTGTCTCTGAGGGTCTTAGCCTTCTGGCGATCTTCGATGAGACTCCAGGACCCATCGGACATCCATATTGGCCTCTTTTTATTCTTGTAGCCAACAGAAGAACGTGCGGATTCCATAACCGCGTCACGAAAGCTAGTCCAGGCTGACTCAATTGGGGCAGCTCCGGGTGAATCCTGCAAGGGGGCAAACCTTGTGCGTAACTCAGTCTCGTACTTGTGGCGACACTGAGCACTCTCTAACCTGCGTATGTCCAGCGGGCGAGGAGCAGACGATCTTGGCTGGAAATGGTGAAATTTGAATCTGAACGAACCCACAAGGAGTTCGTGATCCGTGTCCATGTCTGCTCCCCGGCAGGTGCGGACATCCCGCAGGTCAGTTCGGCTGCTAGCCCTTACCAGGAGATGGTCTATCTGGTTTTTCGTTCTTCTGTCGGGCGAGGTCCAGGTGTATTTATGGATATCCTTGTGGGGGAAGAGAGTTCCCCCTATTAAGAGTCCATGGAGCGTGGCGAAACCAATGAGACGGCTTCCGTTATCATTCATCACTCCTAAGCCATGCTTACCCATGACGCCTGGTCCATTCTGGGGGTCGTTGCCAACCTTGGCATTAAAGTCCCCCAGAACTATTAGGCGATGGCGCCTCGGAACATGGGACACAACTGCATCCAGACTGTCATAGAAACAGTCCTTAGCAGCCGCGTCCCCATCCTCAGTGGGAGCATAGCATAGAAGGACCGTCAGTGTTTCGCCACTCATCTTAAAGGACGCACTCATCAGGCGGTCAGAAACAGGTTCCCAACCAAGAAGGCGAGAGAAGGCATATTTACTTAAAAGTAGAGCGACGCCACGCATCCGTGCAGTCCGGTGGCCAGAGTGAAGCATGACATAATTGCCAGCGTCACTCTGCCCCGAGCCTGGGGTGCGTGCCTCACTCAGCCCCAGGATATCTAGTCCATAATCTCCCGCCAACTTGGCAGCAACAAGCTCCCCGCCCGCCCTCAGAGTGCGGACATTCAGAGTCCCGATTTTTAAGCTCTTGTTCCTTAATCGAGCCGTGGTCAATACAGGGGGGACACCAGCTGCCTGAACCCCCCCCTGATGGGGTCCAGGCGTCCGAGGCTTAATTCTGTTGCCTTTTCTGACCGATTGTTTTAAGAACGTGAGGTGGTCAACCCCACGGTCCCGATCTGATTTTTCGATTTCCTGCCTCTTACAGGATGCTCGAAAAACCAGCAAAAAGAGCAGAGGTGCTATTCTAAGCCGGCAACCCCACGGCTATTTTAATTTTAAAAACTGACTTAAAAAAAAAGTAATTATAATTTTTTCTCGAAAGGATATATTTATAGGACTTGGGTGGATCATAACTTTGTTTTACGCCTCTTTCCGGCACAGAAATTTATTTTTTTTCTAAATATTCATATATTTTAGATATATTTTTTTGCTCGATTGGTAAATAAAATAAAGTTTCGATATTTCAGAAGTACAACCGCAATATTATATGTATTCTTAATGATGAGTTTGTCGTTCTACCAAACACCCTGTATAAACCGAATCACAATTATTAAACCCTTCCGTCGCTTAGACTCTTAAATACTTACCTAATGAAATAACTTTTGCTAAGAATGTCAAGCAGAAACCCTTTAAATTCTTGGTTATAGAGTGTATGGCAGTGGTCACATATTGGGGGTCTATTTATCGGAATAGAAAATATATAATGAATGAGCAGGGCTCATAAATTTAGAAAAAAAAAAGAAAACTTAACCCGTAGGGCGCCGTAAATGTCACCGGTGACCACACCATGTTAAGTCCACTGCGCCACGTAGGTCACTGATGACCACATCATGCTAAGTCCATTGCGCCACGTAGGTCACCGGTGAATTCAACAGGCGCCTACGAGTCGATCCATACACTTCTCATGTATCAGTATTACTAGAAGTTACTACGAAAAATGTCCACTGCTATCATAAAAATACTTATCTACATTAAGTACCTACATAACATTATACTGTGGGTAGATGGCTAAATATGATAAGTGACATTTTCTGCGATATTGAAATAAGAATTTTGTTGGATTCTTCTTCGCGGGCTCTATCAGATGGCATTCTAACATAATTATGATGTTGTAGGATGCAAATACATTTCGTGAAAAAGCCCATGTTAAACTATAATATATAATAAAAGTCAGGTTAGTGCGAACACTTATAACTTGAGATCGGCTGAACAGATTTTTATGGTGTTTGGTTTATTGGATTCTTCCCCTCTCCGAATAACAGAATAATTATTAAAAATTCGAAAAATGGTTAGCAAATAATATAAAATATAATACTAAAGTTATTCAAGATTTACTGACAACAACGCCATCTGTGAAAAATCCATAACAGCACAATTTTTATTTACTTGGCAACCATTGAGTTTCAAAACATTTGGTACGCAGATTTTTGATAGAACTTCTTTCAAGCATTCAGAAATAATTTGTCAACATTCAAACATACTATAATTAAAATTTTCATTAATATTCAATATCAAATCAATATTCATAGTAAGGACTACTGGACAACGTCTGTCGGGAAAGCTGTATAGTATAATATTTCCATCTTAAGATGCCAAAACCTATATTATGTCCTCTTACCTATTTCTGTACAATAGCTATGCGGGAGATACCTGTTATTGGAGCACTGTGTGTGTTTTTCAGTGCTCTGTTTGTTTCTCTAATCAATTCTTCTTCTCTTTTTTCCATGTCCGCTCCCTAGATGGAGCATATGGACTCCACAAGTCGTCGCCAGTGAGAAGTCTACCGCGTCTTCCGTTGCCTTTAGGGTGGTAGTTGAGGGGTTAAATCTTCTGACCCAGCCAGTTAAGACGGCGGAATTTGGTGATGAGACGCTTTCTTACAGCCGTGTTCGGCACAAAGTCATACCACCGGATAGCCAGCATTCGTCGGAGGCACTTGCTCTCAAAACCTGTCAAGCGTGAGTTTTGGGCACACGTTAGATGCCAGAATTCACAACCGTAGAGTAAAGCCACGGCTACACCATGGGCCATGCTGGTCCAGGCTGCCCAAATAGGAACTCTGGTCCATCATTGGCAAGTAGCAACATTTGGCAAGTATATTTGTACACCTGGCTACACTACTGGCCCAACGTTGACAGTTGGCTCGCTTAGTTATAGATTATTGCAGTAATGTCAATTGATGTTAAGCAAACTTTGTTTACCAAAATTTATTTACCTAGCTCTTTGCAGTTTGAATTGGACTATAACATAAAAAAAATATGTAAAAAATAACAAATGTAATGCATACGAATGCAAAATTAAATAAATATCCTGATATGGTAAACTTTTTATTGCGAACTTTGCATTCGTATGTCTTTTCTCCGCTGTGAATTATTCATAACGAGATAAATCTATTTATATTTTCTCAACTTCAAAAAAAATAATGTACTAAACACTGTGAAAATAACAACATGCTGTCAACTTTGGACCAGTATGGGCGATATTTGCCAACTTGATCCACAAGTACACAAGTAATGGCCAATGTCAAATATTGGGCGATATTGGTCATTGGTGAAGCGGCCACACTACTTGCCCATGCTGGGCCAGAGCCTCTATTTGGCCAGCATGGCCCATAGTGTAGTCGTGGCTTAATACTAGGACGCAGGCATTATAGTCGGACCTTCGTTCTCGTTAATCAACTTAAATAAATAATTGGCCATCTTAATATTAATTTTGGCAAAGTATGATGTGTGATCTTTTTGTATGGAGACAAACGCATTTTCAAGGTTTGATGTATGTAATCTCCATCTAGTTTAGAAATATAATGTATCATGTTCATATTATAAATATATCTTTGTCTGTATATTAATGTAAAAAAAAAATGGAATAAAAATCTCAATCTTCTTTTTTTATTTCTTTCTGAATAGAATCTAGAAAATTTTCTGGAAGATTGAACGAAGTAGCGAGCTATTGTGGCCTCCCTGTACTTCTAAGTGGGAACACTTAGCTGGCAATCTGTAGAATTTGTTTCACCTTTTGCACCCCTAGCTCCTACATTAGACATACAATAAAAGTCACTGCCCAATCCCCCATTTCCTGAGAAAGTATCTAGTAACAAACAACATAAAGAATTATCTAACAACTAATGACTCTAAAAATTCATTATGAATGTTCGTTTTTTTAATGGAAAAAACCACCACGGGCTTACGACTCTACTCTTGTTTCGAAGGCTGGCTTAGTGTGATCACTTTACGTTAACAACGTTCGCCATTAGGTGGTAATGTTTGAGTCTCCGAACAAACAACAACATACCTTACGCGTAGAAGTTGTAAGTTCGATCCCAGTTGGCGACCATCTTACTCTTTCACGACACAAGCTTTAAGTAGCTTACTGTGAAAGAGTCAAAGAGTAGGTATATTTTTGTTTTCACTTTGTGTGAGCACAGATTCATTTTTACAAAAAAAAATATTGTTTGCGGTTGAAATAAAAATGGTCCAGTTGTTATCTCTTTATTCATCTTTTGTGAGTCTTATTATCTAAATATTTCCTTTACAAATCTTGTAATCTACAATTTTACATTATTTTTTTTAAATGTGTAGGTATATTTTGTAAAAAACGGGATTCCGATATTTATTTTCGATATTAAATTTATTACTAATAATAATTAAAAAAATGTATAAATCGATTAATGAAATACATGAGAAGGTACAAACCACAGAAAAATAGGCAATAGTTGATTCATATGTCTAACGGTAAAGAAAGCAAAAACATCAGAAACATACATATAAATCATCTGCAGAAGTGTCAGCAAGCAGTCCCGTCCAATCTGAAAAAGACGAATCCCGGATAGAAATTAAAAGTGGAAAGCACATAGAAAAATTCTGACCCGACTATTAATCGATCTCGGGTCAACTCGATAGTGAAACAGACGCTTTTGAAAATATTATACACTTATAAAATAATATATGGTGATGATTTGAAAAAAGGCGGAGCAAAGCAAGATAATAAAATATCTTGATATTGCTTATAAGATCAAACATTTGTGGAATACACCCACACAATACCTATAGTGATATCGAAAAATGGAGTTAATCCTGAGTCTCTTAAAGGGAATCTAGGAAAACTTAGCATCTGTAATGGTCTCAGATATGCCATTCAAAGGGAGTTCTGTTGTCGTCTTGTAGGATGCTAAGAATGTTCCTTTCTTCAGAGGTCGAAGGTCTCTCGTGATTATTGATTACATTACATTGTTTTTAATGAAAATTTATTTTTTATTTATTTTTTTATATAATGATAACGCAGTCACCTCCTGATCTGCCTACTGATTGGAGAGAGCTGTTGTAGCCCTAAGAGGATCTAATCCTAGCCAAAGACAAGGCAACTTCATATTGGAGTGACAAATTATTATAGTCCCATATGTGATGTTTATTCGGCATCCACAAACACCACACTCAAATCCCAATTGCTGACAAGAAGCACAAAACTAATGCTTTGCATTACAAAACATTGCTGCGATCAGAACGCTCTCCTGGTCTATGAAAGGAAGGTATTGAGAAAAATCTTTGGACCTATTTGCGAACATGGAGTGTGGAGAATAAGGTATAACCATGAGCTGGAAGCACTGTACAAATAACCCAATATAATAAAATTTGTTAAGGTGTACCGTCTGAGATGGTTAGGACATGTCCAGCGCATGGAGGATGACCGAACACCAAATAAAATTCTCAATACACGACCAGATAGTAGACGCGGGGTGGGCAGAGCCAAACTTCGATGGATGGATGGTGTGGAAAGGAACCTTGGGGCTGTTGGTGTGACTTATTGGAGAGTGCGGGTGATGGAGAGGAGGGAATGGCGACGAAATCTGGAGGAGATCGAGGCTCACAGTGAGCTGTAGCGCCAATGATGATGATAATGATCCGATGCATCATCACTACATAGAACAACAACAAAACATTGGATAGCAGACGATGACGTTTTTGACGAGGAACGGTTAAACGGTACACTCAAACTGCTGTGTTTTATACGCGTGTTTCAAAGATCGCACATTAGTTGCTTTTCTATTTTTTTTCTGCACGGAAACGCTCCACGGAAGACATCGATACTGAGATTCTCTAAAACCTTGTTAACTGAAAAAGACGAATATGTAACAACTAATGACTCTAACAATTCATTACTGATGGTCGATTTTTAAATGTTTATTTTACCTTTTAACCAATGTAATTTATATCAATGCATCTGTTTCAAACCATTTATTTTCCATCGCATCAACTATCAAACAACTGACAGTTCAAATGTTTCAAAATTGGAATAAAAATTACATTGCTAAGCGTACTAAGAAGGTTAAAGTTTTCTTTAATTTCCTAATTTTCCGACCAACTTTCTTGATTTTTTCTTTCATAAGAACCTTCTCCTGATAAAAGCCGACACGACAAAAAAAGAATTAGCGAAATCGGTCCAGCTCTCCATTTTTATATAATAGACAAGAGAGCAACCAAATTTAAAAACTGCGACTGCTGTCATCTATTTGGCGCCAGAATATAATGAATATATCCATTTTTTAAATGTCTCAATGAAAAAGAGACGTTGATTTAAAAAGGCGTCCCAGACTGTCGTCAGTCAGTCGAGCACCCCGCTTTGGCATCAGGTGGCAACCGGTGATAAAACAGAATTAATAGCCTAACTAACATACTCCACCAAAGTGCAATGATAAAGTCGAGCAATATATAAGAATCGTGAAAGGAAAAGGGGTTAATTTAAAGTTGCCATTAATAATATATACAAGGAACACTATTGAAAAAAGAAATGACGTGAAATCATTCCACATAGAAAATTTATACTGCTTTATTTTTTGAGCCAGGGTGACTGCCACTATAACCTTTCCCTTTCAAAGGGTTATACTAAAAGTTACGTATATAGTATATGTATATTATAAAACTGATTAGGTGTGAGTATGTTTCGCTAAATCCGAGAATGGCTAGACTGATTTAGCTAATTCTGGTTTCGAAATATTTAATAATATATACGGATTGAAAATATGGAATAATTGTTCAATCAACTATTTAATGCTGAAATCACACCAATTATATCGATCCATATGTTCGATTTTTAAATGGTAAATTATTCAATAAGACCACAACTTTAACAATCTAATACTAGATTAGTGTGATCTCTTTATTTTTAAATAGCCATGGGTGAAAAATCATGTACATCTACAATAATATAGTATTTTCGTTCTACTTTTATGCACAAATTATGCTTTGCCATCGTGATCATAGATGGCAAAACATAATCCCATAATGTAATATGTAAAAGAAAGTCGGGTTAGTGCGAACACTTATAATTCGAGATCGGCTTAAAAGATTCTTCTGACGTTTGATTTATTTGATTTTTCTCCGCTCCGGATAACGGAATAACTAATAAAAAGTTGAAAAAAAAAAAATGGATTAGAAATATTATAAAATATAGTATTAGAGTTATTATGGAACAGATATCTTGCGACGCCATCGCCATCTATGAAATTTCCATGACAACACAATTTTTATTTACCTGACAACCATAGAGTTTCAAACACGTTTTAAAACACTGGGCACGCAGATTATTGATATAATTTCATTCAAGCTTTCAGAAATATTTTTTTAACATTAAAACATATTATTTTTGTATAAATTACATATACGAAATCATTATTCATAGTAACGGCTACAGGACACCGTCTGTCGGGAATGCTAGTGTGTGTGCCATAAAAAGATGCCGAAAATGAAATAAAAAAATAGAGTTCCGCCGGGTATACTGACACATTTGTATAGAAAAGTTTTAATTAATTTATATATATTTTTTTTTAATAGATAAAACTTTTTGTTTATGAAAATAGGGGGCGTCCATTAATCACGTGATGTTTTTTTGTAATTTTTAAGACCCCCCCCTCCCCCCTGGTGATATTTGGTGATGTTTCAGGATACCCCCCCCCCCCATCCCCCCGATAATCACGTGTACTTTTTTAGTACAAGTCAATTTTATAAATTTCTTCAAATTCATCAGAAAAATAAAATTTAAACTTAAAATTACTTTAAAAAATATCAGGTAAAATTAGAAAAATGTCACACATCACGTTTATCCATCTTCCCACAGATTTGTAACTCGCTCGCACTTACGGTTTTCATGATAAGCAGTAGTGAAGTAAATCAGCACGATGTTGTTACAAAGACACATCGAAAAAATCATTCGATGGAAAGTTTTCAAACTTCAAACCACGATAAATTAAATAGATTCTAAATTTAAATTTTACAAAAAACATCGACATTCGTCTTCTGTTATATTCTATTTTTGGATTGCTATCCCGTTACACACCTTTCTCTTAATCAATTTCTCGCATTTTCTCTACATGATTCACACAATGACGTTTGGGCATTTATTTCACAATATTATACTAGAGTCTGTTCGATGAAATCTGAGCAGAGGCTAAATCTTTTTTGTTATTTTTTTATTTTTAACAATCTTTGGTACACAACAATATATAAAAACAACACATTATACATATAAAGTTAAAAAAAAAAACAATTGATACACTAAAGATCCCACCAGGCGAAGCCTGAGTGTGACTTTACTAAAAAGTGAATCATTTTAAGTAGGTACATTAAAATGAAGCTAAGCTTCCATATTTTTTTTTACAGAATTAGAGTAAGTACACTTTATATGATGTATTATTGTACATCATATAAAGTGCTAAGGCAGCACAATGCCGGCAGCACACAGTGTGCGGTGCATTCTATAAGTAAATTCAAACTATAATACAATAGAAAAGGGTAGGATTATTTTTATGACGGATGCACCCTTATATTATTGTTATTGGCGAAGCATTAATTGGGAATTTAGATAAATCTTATAACATAAACGTTTCTGTCACTGACTGATATCATTATCGCTTTTAGTCTTGTTGTGGAAAAAAACATTTTTTTGGGTTATGTTGACTCACATGCGAATTCAGCCATAAGATAGCAAAGTTTGCAAGAAAAAGTTTACCAAATCAGTAAACTAACGCTCACGCGCTACTCCATAGCGGAGATAAGCCTTACGAATGCAACACAGCGGGAGATGTGTTGAGGATGCCGAATGACAGTTGGCCGAGGAGAGCGCTGTTCTTCTTCCCATCAGGGTCTCGAAGACGAGGAAGACCATCTCACACTGTGTTCCGCTTCTTAGAAGCAGAACTGAGGGATTTGGACATAGTAAAGGAGGAGGTCATAAACATTGTGCAAGATTGAGCGCAATGGAGAGCTCTTGTTGTCTCCCTATGCTCCTGAGTGGGGTGTAAAAGGGAGAATTTATTGAACTAATTGCGGAGAAAAGCTCATGCAATAATTTGCATTCGTATGGCTTTTCTCCGCTATTATGCAATGAAAAGTTAAATAACTCAAATAATTAAACACCCTCATGATAAAAGCCATTTGAATACAAATTTTGTTATAAAAAGTTTATGTTTTTTTTTCAAGTTTTCGTAGAGTTCAATCCACCAAGTGCTTTAATGACTCCTTAGCCCTTAGAAGTAAGGGAAACTACCTGTGCAAATTCGGTTGATATTTACCCGGTACGTGATTGGTTAATAACACCTGTCACCGTAAGACAATACCACTACCTGCTATATTGTTTTTCAATTGCTATTACTTTGATTGGCTTGTTCGCCAGAATTCAGAAAATGGTATTATAACATCCCCGACAGACGCTGTCCCGTGATATCCCGTGTTAGATACCCGGTAAGGATATATTTTGATATTTCACTTCAACCTTTTGTAGAGATACCTAATTATTATTATCCAAAGATTTTCGCGCACAAGTAGGTATCCGATACGTATTAAGTACGTCAAAGAAACAAAACTTAAATCCCTTTACCCATGTACTTTCTTCATATAAAAAAAAACTCATAAATATTATAGTGTTTAAGAAAACGCTTCAACCATTCTACGATCTTATTGCTGCACTTTATTAATAAAATCACCCTTTCGATGAGTTCACGTATATTGGTGAATTTTTGGTGAAAAATGATTTTTGTTAGTTCGAGCGTGTCGCTGGCCGTTGATCTGAACGCGTGAAACTTTTCAATGTTTTCGATAGAGGCGCTCATTTAAAAATCGATAAAATCATTAAATAAAATTTAGAAAAAGGGCTTCTAGATATCTGAGTTTGCTTCAAACCCATCATCGGATAACCACCGAGACACCCAAAAAGTTTCTTTAAGATCTGTCCAGTTTTGATGGAGGAGTTCGACGACAAAGAATCCAGATTGTAGATGATATGCCGAGAAGATTGAGAGAGAATGTCAAAATGCTTGGCAAAAACATAGATTTTTATATATCATTATATCTTCCTATATGGAGTACTCCTATGTATATCTTTTCATAGAAAAAAGTGAAGCGATATTGGTCGTCAATTTTTACAGTGCGGTAGTCAAAACGGAACGTAAAAAATTAAGTTAACATTTATAAAGACGCTTAAAAATGATCAAATTGCACTTATTCAAAAGTTAAAATACATACATACATACATTCTCCCTTTAAGGCTCCCCGCACACAGCAAGCCAGCCCGGAGGAGACAAATCCGCAGCAAATCCGACCCGCACGAAACCAACCCTCTAGCCTGATCGAAGCAATCAAAATCAAAAGCCGGCTCCACACAAATCAAGCCCGCCACAGATCCCCCCCAAACCATCCCGCAATGCGGGGGGCCTGAACCCCACAGGATAGGGAGGCATCAAGAGCTCTCCATTGCGCTCGAAGGCGACTGAGGCCTATGGTACCTTTTCTGACCGGATGAGGTTTAAGGACGTGAGGTGGTCAACCTCACGGTCCCGATCTGATTTTTCGATTTCCTGCCTATTACAGGATACTCGAAAAACCAGCAAAAATAGCAGAGGTGCTATTCTTAGCCGACAACCCCACGGCCAAAGTAAAAATACGATTTGTTATAAAAACACGAGAAAAAAAACAAATAAACATCCGCCGTACCACGTACTTTTGGGAACCAAACTGTCAAAAGTTGTAATATATTTGGGCCATTTTGGGCTTCACTTTTGAACGTGAGTCGGGATGATAGGTTATTGTATTGAATTCTGTGGTCAAAAACCAATCTCAGAACTAACGAGATAGTCGCTATTTGGGAAGAATCTATATATATATATATATATATATATATATATATATATATATATATATATATATATATATATAATACGTCACATGCGTCGCAAACTGTTGAACTTTGACATTTATTTTTGAATCATAACAAAACTAAATTATTGTAAAGATTGTAAGGAAGTGTTGATTTGTCGCAACCAGACTATGAAGAAGCGTGCCGTGAGGTATATTATTTTGATTCCAGTGTGCGCATACATCCGCGTGCCAACATCGATTATTATTACATTAATTATTATATTTTTTTGAAACAAAAGACACCCAAATAAATCGATGATAATTTACTAAAAGCAAAATGAAGTATGTTTGAAACTTGATAATGTTAGGTAATTAATAATAACTAGTGGTCGACCAGTGCTCGTCATTCGACCATACTTTTATTTAAATTATAAGTTGACCATTATTAAGGTTCCATTGTCATAATCTGAGTGAGGGCTATTTCAAAATTTTCTTTCAAAAACAATGACATTAATACGTCAAATTTGAAATGTTGATATGTGCAAAGTTTTTTCTATTATTATTAAAGACAAACAATATTAACCTATTCTCAATTTGACCACAGAAAAACAAAATAATATCTGCGTCTTTGTCAATGTCAAACACATCATAGTGTGTGAGTATCAAATTCACAACACTATGTAGTTTATTTATTTATTCATTCAGTGTTTGTAATGTTTTTTTTATATTAATGTATTTTTAAATATAATTAAATAAATATTAGCATTCGCCACTCCTTCACTATATAAACAACTATAAGTGTGCGAACTTTCACTCTCCGCAGTGGCATACTGTGGGTTTTCGCCGCCTGAGGTGGGAACCAAATCCCCCTCCCAATATACTTTTTATTAATTAGGCATTCCGCCCATAATGTTTAAATTTTTGAAAAAAATTTGTCCAAAAGTGAAAAATATTCATTACCGGGGCGGTCCGCCCCTCCGCCCCCACCTCGGTACGCCACTGCTCCTCCGTCCACGCAATTTTCGTAAAGATAGTCACAAAGTTTTTCCTTCACGAATTAATATATAGATGATTGTTGACTGAACCGAAGGAGATAACTTGGGATCTTATTTTTTGGTCTGGAAATAGGTACCTATAGTGTTATTTCAATTTGGGTTTTTTAATTTTTATCCGTGACTTGGAGGCATGCCAGGAATTGGATGACGCAATCCAAAGGATTCTTCTGATTGGGTATATCAACGATCAAGAAATTATACTTTATTTTCCAGCTCTGGCTCTACTTTCGTTTGGTATAAACGCACCCTTACGCAGGCAGCGAACAGTATTTTAGACAGATATATAGTTTCATTTATAATAATAAAAAAATATTATAATAATAAAATATTATGATAATAAACAAATCGAAGATACACGCTATTTTATGAACGCGTATAACCAACAAAGTAAAGACGCATTTGAAACAAGACTCACCGCAGATCGAAGAAGATAAGATAAAGAATTAAGAGAAGAAAAAATGCCATCGATGAGATACACTGGTTTGGAGAACCTGACATGGATTTCCAAGAAAAAAAAAATGAAGAAATGAGACATTTTCTCTATGTTCCAAGATTTGGCAATGATTATTGCACAAAAAATAATATCCGGCTAAATTCAGAATAATATAATTAGGTTTAAGAAATCAGTAATAATATTAATAAAAAAAACTGAAATAGATAAGACATACGGTGAAGTAATAATAAAAATGACAAAAACAGATATGTCAGAAGTCAGTTCGATGATAGTGTCTGGAATATGGACTTGTTTTCATAATGTTGACGTATTTTTTGTTTATACACGCTCCAATATAGAATCATCATTGATAATAAAAAAGAACAAACCCTCGATATTAAACAAAATGTCTTCACAAAAGTTGTTTTTTATGTAAAGGGTAGCACATACTTTTTTGAGAACAACTGCTTTATTTGTTTAATATGGTTTGGTGTTCCTCAAGGTTCCATTAAGGTACCCGTAACTATTGCATCTCCTTAAAATCTATCGAAGCTTTGTTGTCAAAATGTGTCATATCTGTGCATAAAAAAAGTCTTGACAAAAGTTATTTTTTATTTATAGGGTAGCACATACTTCTTTTAGAACTCTTTTATTTGTTTAATATGGTTTGGTGTTCCTCAAGGTTCCATTAAGGTACCCGTAACTATTGCATTCTTCTTAAAGTCTATCGAAGCTTTGGTGTCAATATGCGTCATGACTGTGCATGACCGATTTTTTTCTCCATTAAGTTGTTTTCACAGTTGACAGTTTAACGCTTTTGTGTGTTTTATCTTGCTGACAATTTATACATTCCTGGAACTACCTGGTGTTTTTATGACATCGTTTCAGGTGCAAGATAAACAGGTCACGTATTTATGTACCAGCTTAGGTGTAAGAAAAGTAAACAATAATTTCAGAGAATAACATTTCAGACATATGTCAGCTAGAGAAGACAAATGGAATATATGTAATACACCCTTCTGCAATGAACTAATGATTGGTAATTCAACATATTCCTCGAAATGGATTATACTAGGGCTTTGTAAAATTTGCAATAATTTTGCGCTGCTCATCATAGCGATAGTTCAATGAGGTTTATTTTCGAAATCTCTATATAAAAGTGGAATTTATTTTTATATACCCTTTAAGGAAGCTTATGAATTGGGAAGACGCCAAGTGTATTACACTTTTAAGGATTAACTCCCTTCGAAAAATAAAAAATTTACACATAAAAAACTGGTTTGATATGATTTAAGAACGTTTTAGGATTTCTGAGGTTTTTGAAATGATCCCCTTGATTCTTTTTTTAAATAATAATGCATCATTCGTCAGCTATTGGCAGAATGTATTTTAAGTTTCCAATGATATGTAATGTTTTCAAAACTTTCAATTTTAGGTCAAACAATGGAAAAATTAAATAACCCGAAACCCCTGGCATTTGACCGCTAGTACCTACATCGGAACAAAATTATTGCAAATTATCTCTAGTATACCTCTTTCAAAGAATATGACGAATTTCAAGTCACCCTGTATATAATAATACTGCTACTTGGTAAGGCGTATTGCTAGAAACACAGACTCCACGTGGAAAAAGCTTATGTATGCAGATGATTTAGTACTTATGGCTGAGTGTGGAAATGATTTGCAAGAACATGTGTCAAATGTATTTGAAAATTGTGCAAAGAACGGTTTTAAAATGAATTTTAGCAAAACAAAGGTTTTGGTATTTATTTATTTTTTTATTTTATTTATTTAAAACAACATAAATCAATACATACACAACAATATGAGAATGGACAAATTTAAATTATAATCAAAATATAATTATATTATTATTCCTCCTTATAGAGACAAGTCTCGTGTAAAGGAGGAGTTTAACTGAGAATTTTAGATTAAGCACTTAACTCACAGGAATAAACACACACGTAAATAATACTACAATACACATTCGATTTTTTTTTTTTTTTGTTTTTTTTTTTTTTTTTTTTTCTAAAAATATATCACTATTAATTATTGTCATACTATTGGTGACAAAATGTGTTTTATCACCTCTTTTTTAAATTGTTCGTTGCTTCTATTTGCGCGCACTTCACTGGGCAGATCATTGAAATATTTGATACCTAGATATGTATAATGTCTTTGAGCCACATCTCTGTTGCACAGTGGCACTGGTATACAATTGATGGTCCTTAAGATTCTGGAGGTTTCAGTACTCACGGTAGTCTGAGACTCTCGTTCTTTAACTACCTGCAGCAATGCATATTTTTTGAATATCTGTGCCACTGTCATCACCTTTATTTCGGAGAAAAGCTGGCTCGTTGAATAATCTCTGGGCTTCTTCAGAATGATTTTGAGAATAAGTCTCTGGGTTACTTCAAGAGGATACAGATTTGATGGGTAGGCGCCTCCCCATCCCAATATGCCATACTGAGCAATAGATTGAAACAGGGCATAATAAACTGTTTTTAGTTGTGTCACAATCAGTGTATTTCTTAATTCTAAGAAAATATATATCAGTTTTCTCAATCTTGTCGTTGTCAATGCTATGTGCTCTTTCCATTTAACATTTTGATCAATTGTTATACCTAAATATTTCATTGTTTTTACCTGTTTAATTTGATTACATGTGTCTTTGCAATTATTGTCAACTCTGCATAGATCCGAATGTATGATTATTTTAACGTCTTTTGGAGTACTTGCCTGGTTTATTGTAAATGGGATGCATGTCGTTTTGTCTGCATTCAATGACAGAATATTATGGTCAAACCACCTTTTAAGTTTGTTAATGTCGTGGTTGGCTCGTTCGTTAACTTCGTCCCATGTTCTTCCTTTCGTGAAAAGGACTGTGTCGTCTGCGTACGATACTATGGTACTTTTTAGTTGCAATGTAAACAAGTCGTTTACGTATACAATAAACAGAGCAGGTCCAAGAACGGTTCCCTGTGGTATACCGAAATCAGTGGTGCTTGAGTCACTGATAGCGCTACAGACTTTTGTGTATTGTTTTCTATCATGGAGGTAGCTTTGCATCAATTTGAGTGCTTTATTATTTATTCCAATATTAGACAGCTTCGTTGCCAATCTAGAATGTGAAATGCTATCGAATGCTTTTCGCAAATCAATAAATGTACCAATGCATTTGTATCCATTATCTAAGGCGTTGTATATGTCAGTAGTGAGGCAGGCAATTGCGTCCTGTGTGCCAAGTTTTGGCATAAAACCGTATTGTCTTTCGTTTATAATCTTATTGTTTACAATATGATCCATCAATTGTTTCTTGATAATTTTTTCGAAAACCTTGGCTACATTAGAGATAAGTGAGATCGGTCTATAATTACCTATATCATCCTGTGGTCCTGCTTTATGTATTGGTGTGATTATACTTGTTTTGTAATTTTGTGGAAATTTGCCCTGGTTTAAACTTAAGTTGATGATATGTGTTAATGGTTTACTTATATATTTTATTACGGACTTTAATAGGTCTACTCCTATTCCATCAAAACCTGGAGCTGCTCCCCTTTTCAATTCCGTTATTGTTTTTTCTACATCGTTCTGAGATACTTCTTTGAATTCACTAAGAGCAGGATATGCGTTTCTAGGCACTTCTGATTCGCTAGCACCGTCATCACAGACATTTATGTTACTTGCAATATTCTTACCCACGCTGGAAAAGTATTCGTTCATGATGTTTGCTGCAATTTTTGGCTCTTCGGACACCTGTACATAATTATCACCGTGCTTTATCTGCTTTATATGTGTCTTTTTGCGCACATTACCTATAACCTCGTTTATCGCTTTCCATGTTTTCCCGGCATCATTTTGAGATTTAACGATCTTTTCACTGAAGTATTTATTCTTTGCTTCCCTTATTGTAAGTGTTAGTCTGTTTCTAAAATTTCTGAAGTTCTTTAATAGTTTTTCATTATTTGGATTCTTCTTTGTTGATATAAAGAGCTTTTGTTTTTCTCTAATGGATTTCAATAATCTGTGTGTTATCCATGGTTTCAATTTTTTATTTTTCTTGCTCGTATTTCTGTTTTCATGGGATGCAATTTCAATATAAGATTCAAAGGTGTTTTCGAAATTAGTAGAAGCTATGTCGACATTCCTTTCCTGGAAGATAGAAGACCAAGTTTCAAATTTTATATTATCTTTCAGGACTCCAACATTGATAGTTTTTCTTTTTGTTTCATCTTGTCTGTTAGTATTATTATGTGTACTTTCAATTGGACAGGTGTACTGTAGAATACAAGTATAGTGATCAGTAATGCTTGTTTTCCAGACTATGCTCTTTAAGCATTCAGTATGCTTTGTGTTGCACCAAATATGGTCGATGCACGATGGTTGCTGACCCTCGAATTCTCTAGTATTGCCATTTATACACGATTTGAAGTTTAATTCGGTCATCATATTTAAATAGTCGTCTTTAATACTATTCGGGGAGTCATTACTGATGTTTATGTTAATGTCACCCAATACAACTGTGAACTCACGTCTTGCATTGAGCAAGACACGCCTCAGATCTTCCACAAACGTTGAAGGATCCGATTTATGTGTTCTGTAGATGGCGTACAGGTGGTATGCAATTTTGTCATTCAGAGATATCTGCGCAGAGAGGCAATTGGTAAAATTTATGCTAGTAATTTCATTCACTCTAACATTTACGAACCTTTCGTGAATGTATAGGACAACACCACTATTCTTGTTTATTTTACTGGAAGTGTCATAGCAAGTATAGCATGGTATACTATATGAAATGTCATTATTGTATGTTTCCGTTAACACTATGCAACCAGGCAGAATCTTCATGCAGCCAAGGTGCAAAATAAATTCATCAAAGTTTTTTCTTAGGCTTCTGATGTTCATTAAGAGAATACTAAGTGTATCCCTGTTCTCTCCCAGTGCTAGATTGCACTGATGTATGTTCTCACAGATTATCTCATTTACCCTATACGCATCATCCACATCTGCCAAGAAATCGTCCATTGCAACCTCAGCAACAATATTGTGTTGCCTCTCTTGCAAATCTTTCATATACAGCACGTATCGGGCAGGCCGCGTTAAATGCTGAATGCTGTGTGTTTTCTTTATTGCTTTCTTTGCATAGCACACACGTATTATTTCTCTTATTGCATTCTCTAGAGTCATGGTTATCAAAGCAATAGGCACATCGTACTGTTGTATGTGTACAGTACTTAGATATATGTCCGAATGAAAGGCATCTGTAGCATTGTACCAATGGGCTATGATCCACTACACTTATCCTTTGGTACCCAATAAATACCCTGCCGCAATTCGTCAGCTTTTTCCATGTTTGAGGAGTCACTTGACAAACTATATTAGCTAGCAGGTTATTTCTGTGTAACTTTCTGAATTTAACTTTGATATCCTCCTTAACATCTATGTGTTTATTCTGTCCACGCAATGAAGAGTTCAAATCCTCCTCTGTGATACCCTTTATAACCCCCTTGAAGATTATCAGTGGATTTCTCTTGACCGGCTCTCTTGCAAGAAGTTCTGCTGATTTTTCTATTTCTTTCTTAATTGTGCACATATCTTCCTTTGAACTTGTCTTAATTACGATCTGATTTTTTGTTCCTTTTCGGAGACCGATAATACCGATACCTAGTGAGCGTACATTAATGTTTCGCTTGATAATTCCCTCGATCTCATTGCTTGTTTTTAAATTGTCCTTTCCGGATACAATCAGAGGATAATCAGAACTCCTTGCCAATTTTGGGTTTCGTTCAATGTCGTCTTTTTTAGTGACATCAGCATATGTGGACTTATTGTTCTGGTTTTCGACGACACTAAGTCGTTGATCGATTGCTTCTAGGACGTGGTTTATCTTTTTCATTGTATCAGACTCCCCCCTCTTCAGACACTGTTGTTCAAGCAACTTAGTTAATTCATTAAATGCTTTAATTACTGCATCTTTAGTCTCTCTTTTCATATTCGTGACTCCACTTAAAAGTCTTATTGCCCCAGATGCTATATTTTGACCGCGAAACACGGCATCATGAGCCCGGTCTGTACATTGAGGTTTGTCACCTAAGCTGGGTGAGGAGGAAGAAGACAATGTCCTTCTTTTCTCGGTCTTACGTACACTTTCCATTATATATATTGTACAATAATTAGTAATCTTGTATAGCGAGATTGGTAGTGGAAGAATGCGAAACTTCAACGCAGGGTTTTTTTTCTTTCAACGAAACCCAAAATGTGGGTAGTTTACTGGTGAAAAAATGGTATTCTGCTGAATAGCTCTTTAATAGAAGCTCCCACTATGGGGTCGTCGCGAAGTTTTTTGTAGCGAGTTATTTAGGCTATCTGATGGTATAATCCACTCACCTCAATCTCCTTCCACTGAAGCAGCGTTTCACTATTTATGTCAAATCTATACTTTAAAATGTTCAAAAACTTTATCGTGTATTTATTTTTCCAACTGGATTTTATTTCGGAAAACTACACACAACATCAGCAAGAGAAAAAAATTCTCTACCGTTTGATATATAAATGTTTACTGTTCACAGGGTTTTTCACTAAGAATATTTTATTTTTGTAAGAGCAAATAAACATGAACCGCACACATGAAATATTTTTAACTGTTATTTGAAAGGGAAGCAAGAACGAATTGTTAAATAACCGTAGAAAATGAATGTCTTGAGCAAGTGAATGAGTATGTGTATTTATGAAGCATGTTTAGTCGGGATGGAAAGTGTGAAAAAGAAATCGAACCGAGGAAAGTTGCAGGGTGGACGGTGCACTAAGACCCATCAATGATGTATGGGTGTGAAATGTGGACTGGGCAGTGGACATGGACGAATAATATGTATACCTAATAGAATATGTGGAAAAACTTTATGGGATATGGAAAGGAATGAAAATATTAGGAAGTAATGTGGTATGGAAGTAAGTGTTGTGACAAAGATGAAAGTCAATAAGTTGAGATGGCATATGGAAATATTGTATGCAAACTGAATGACAAAGAGAATTCATAAGGCTGAAAGGAAAGGTGTAAGAAGGCGTGGCCAACCGAGAATGACGTGGATCGATTCCGTCCTCAAGGAAGGCCAGGTAAGAAGTAAGAGTAATAGGAGAGGGTGTATGTGAAATTTTATGTCGGTGGAAGAAGCGAAAGAAGTATGCATGGATAGAAAAGAGTGGAGGTCCATTCTCTCTGCCTAACCCTTATGGGACACGGCGTGATGGGTAAAAAAAGTTTAGATATCTCGGCAGCATGATAATATAGAACACTGATCCACAAGTTAGGAGTAGGAGAGAGTGCTACATTTTCCCCGGCTCGGGTATTTCTCTGTCTAGGAGTAGATGGGGCATAATCCTTGTGTCGGAGAAATGACTAAGAATGCAGTTTATGGTAAAATAATTAAAATTTATTTACTACTTACATAATATAATTAAGACTAATGCCCAAAACTTACAGCTAACCTTAAAATTAAAAACACATTAACATTAATATTATAATAACTATCCGAATCATTTATTTTCACAATCCGCGCGGTAACAGTTCATATTATTAATGTCCATTAAAATCACATAAAAGTCTTTGCGCAACACTAATTTAATAAATAACAATAGTTCTAAAATCGAAATCCACGCACACGCATATCTACTGCGGAGGAGGATAATTCCTACTCTCTCCTCCACCAAAAGTTTAGGGTCGTCACCCCATTATTTGGCCGCTTTTACACCATGTTTCAAAATTCACCATCCTCGTAACGTACCCTAAATCGTCCTGCGCGTCACCGCTGCCCTCCGCCAAGCTTGCTACGCCGCGCATCCCTGTGACCACCCCTATTGATCTTGAGGGTGGCAGGTGGATGCGATATTGGGGCTGCAGTTTTTTCAGCACACAAAATTATCGTTACAAGAGGCAGCAAGAGCTGCATTTAATAAAATGAGAATCCTTTTCTCTAATAATAACTTCAACTTGTAACTCCGAGTGCTATGTGTGGTCTGCAGCCCGATTCACGGAAAAGTTTAAGTCTAAGTTTAGTTCGAAGTTCGAACGAAGTTCGATTCAAACCCTCCGTGAATAGGGCTGCTGGTAATAATAATTGTAGGCGGCGACTATCTACAGTCTATGTACCTATTCACGGAGGGTTTGAATCGAACTTCGTTCGAACTTCGAACTAAACTTAGACTTAAACTTTTCCGTGAATCGGGCTGCTGTTCTGTTCTACAGATGGGGAAATGGATTTTGAAAATCAACCATACCATGAACATACTAGAAGCGTCTGAAATGTGGGTCCATCTCAGGATGTTGAAAATACTCTTAACAGACGTGATAACAAAAATGCCGAAGACTTAAGGCGTGCAAGCTGAGGCAGATAGAGTTGCTTTACTATCAAGGTTCGCAACATACTTAGCCCATGTACTGCCGGGGAAACACATCATTAAAGAGGAAAATTGAGGGACTCCAATGACCTGGTCGAATACAAACTTCATGACTATGTAACGTAAGAGACTGTACAGGTATTCGAAGTGTATGGGAGTTGTTCCCAGTGGCGCAGGATAGAGAGATTAATAGAGATATTCGTCAAAGTGATAGCCAACGTTGGAAACCCAACAGAGGACTTGCAGAAGTGCACAGATTTTTCAGGAGCATCACTTCACCATTCAAAACAGAATGCGTATTCTTTTAATATTGACGAACCTGTCTACGGCGACAGCCTGTCAGTCAGTGATTATGGATCTAATTTACTGACATTAGTCACTCCTTAATAATTATGGAAAATGCCGTGAGTAAGATAACATAAGACGTTGATATTGTGTTTTTTTTCCAATTGCCCCTATCCACCCTTCCAGACAATCAATTCGTTAGCCCCAGCTCCACGGGAGGTCAACGTTTATTGCTTGATGCGTTGACAACAAAACAATTAAGTGGCTAATTAATTTATGAGCCACAGTTTAATCGTTAATGGACCAATTAGTCGCTAATTATAGCTGAATTGCTGATTTTTTTATTATTATTTTCTCTGAAACGATAACTGAATTCAGTTGTCAAGAGTGTAAATTTGCGGATCTATTTTTGAGATACCATAAACTTCGCTGTTATTTGGTGGAATATCACGAATCAATAAATTGCTGAATGCTAAAGAACTATTGCAATTATGACTGTAGGGTGCTGCTGGAAGTCTTGCACTTGTTGAGGTACCCGTCGATGCAGGTGACTTGTGGGGCGGAGGACCTTATGATGGCGAGTGATAAGGAGATGGAGTGGCAAAATCTGATGAAATAAAACAACATTTCAAAGATTCAAAAGGATCCCAAAGAATGAATATCGAATACCACTCAGAAAAATCTTGATGATGGATGGGGCATGCACTTGGTATTACTGTAGAGGGTATTGAAGTGTAGGGTACCTCTAGTACCTCCACACCAGGTCACATGTTTGGTCATAGGTTGCAACCAGGAGAAGGGAATCCTGTAAGGACCTTTCATTCGGGGTCATGAAGAAAACTATTAAGGAGACATCTTGCGGAACACAAGAGGCCTCTGGAAATGAGACGCAATAAGATGTAGCGCTCCATGAATGAACTGAAATCGTCACACAAGACCAATGGGAAAGAGGCGCTGACATTTATAGTGAGGATGGCTGATATGCTGGACATCCTCGAAAGGAAGGTTCTGCGTCAAACCTGTGGACCAGTGAGACAGGGCAAATGGCTGCGTATTAGAACCAATGAAGAGCTGTACAATATACAGGGTATTATGTGGAACGTTAGCCAAACTGGTAGGTTATATTATACAGGTTATCATTTCCAACATCGTTTCCATACATCAAAATGTATACAGGTTGTTACTTTTTTTTCTAGGACTTTTTAATTTTTTTTTGAAAAAATCCCAAAATTTTACCTATTAGTGTCTAACTTTTTTTATTTATCAACCAATCAGATTCAATTAAATTTTAATATTATCTCAAATACATGCTTATTCAGAAAAACATAAAACCTGTTTAAAACATCAACCCTAAATAAAATATATCATCCGACAAAATCCGAAAAACGTTTTGAGAAAAAAATGAAGTTAATTTTAAATCAATTTTAAAAATATTTAGAACAATAGTAGAGTTCTTAATATAACATCAAACTTTCTCTGAAGTCTCCTCTTTCAAATGATATATTGCATGTGCGTACAACATATCCAAAAACAAAAAATAAAAACCAAAATCTGAACGCTAGAGTGTTGTTGAACAGTACGTAGCGCCATTGGGGAGAGAGGGAGACCTATTATTTTAGTCTGATTGACTCGAGGGGCGTATGGTTCCTTGCCCTTCTTTATAAAAAAAATCTGACAAATTAATATTGTTATTGATTCTTGGGAACGATGAGCGGTGTGGTAGACAATCAAATGCAGTCTGCAATAACACATACAGTGACCTCTGTATTAATTGCAGACGACCCCGAGACATGGCAGACATTCTGTATCTTCACGTCTCCGACAGACGCTAATATCCTA
The DNA here is from genome assembly GCA_963576905.1 of Mystacides longicornis. Lineage (NCBI taxonomy): Eukaryota > Metazoa > Arthropoda > Insecta > Trichoptera > Leptoceridae > Mystacides > Mystacides longicornis. The sequence goes on along the minus strand of OY756430.1, from coordinate 3,045,840 downwards.
GATTCGCTGCCCTTGCACATATCTGCAGAGTGGCGGACTTTCCACGCGACCTTTCAACCTCAATATAGGTATGTGTCATATTTATCTACACTTTCTCAAAAGAAGACTGCTGCGAGATAGATTAGCACAAAATTACGTGGTTTTTAATCACAACACCCAAAATGGATATATTTAATATACTAGCGCCATCTACTGCGCAGTTGCAAATACATTTGGCAGCTAAAGTGTTTTCAACACTTTCCAACAGATATCTCTGCCGAAAACGAAAAATACGAGTATCCTCTTATAATGTTCCTTTGTTGCAGCCCCCGTAGACAAATTCAAATTGGCGTTCGACTACAAACAAAGATTTCGCCAATGTATAGTGCGAAAAAATTAACTGTCCACTGGAACAGATAAACAGATAAACCTACCTGGTGTTTAATTTTAGTGAATAATGAATGAGACAATGTATGTACCTACTTCTGTTCTACTTCTGTAAAAGGCTTTAGCCGTTGATTTAATAAATAAATAAATAAATAAATAAATAAATAAATAAATAAATAAATAAATAAATAAATAAATAAATTATTTAAACCAAACAAAGACACTTGTATAAAAATATAAAAAGTGGACAGTTAATTTTCTTCCTACTCTACATTGTCGAAGAATTCGTTTGTAGTCGATCGCCAAATGCAATTTGTCTAGGCCTACTGGACTGAGATATCTGGATCTGGTGTGGAAAAAGGTCATAAGTTGCGAGAGATAAAGCGCAGCTGAGTGCTTTGCCTCCCTTTGCCCCTTAATGGGGTAAAAAGGGATATAGTTAGTTAGTCTCTGAATTAAATCAATAAAAAAATATAATTAATATTTTTAAGTGCTTGTATACACAAACTTATATAAGCAAAGGCACAAGAAATAAGCCTCGGACGCCTGGGTCGCATCAGGGGGGGCTCAGCCTGAAGGTGTCCTCCCTGTAAAGGTGCATGATCCAGCGCAATTGAGAGCTCTTGTGCCTCCCTATGCTCTTTAGTGGGGCTTAGACCCCCTGTATTGCGGGTCGGTTTGGAGGGTAGGTCCGCGGTGGGCTTGATTTGTGTGGGGCCGACTTTTTGGTTTAGTTGCTTCGACAAGCTAGGGGGTTGGTTTCGTGCGGGTCGAGTATCCTGCGGATTGCTCTCCTTCGGGCTGGGTGCGGTGTGCGGGGGGCCTCAAGGGAGAATGTATCTATGTATGTATATACACAAACACATATGACGAAGGTTAGTTGGTTTTATATCTTATTTATATTTATCTTATTTATATCTTATTCTAACGAATATGGAGCAGAATCTAGACACGGAGCATACTTTCTTTTATGGTTGATTTTGGACACCATGGAAACAGTAACGAGCAAGAACTAATTAGTAGGCGATGACAGTTCTTTCTCATTGTTATTTCCTTGGTGACTATATCAACAATCAAGAAAATATCCGTCGGTGAGCTGACAATACCTGCTATCTGACAATTTTTGGGAAATGCGTTTTTTGGTTCCATTCGATTCTAAATCGAATTCAGCACATTCTGACATTATCAGATAAGTGAAAAAATGATTATAACCTAGTGTTTTTTTTTAATAAAAACAATAGCTGCCATATGGGCAGCTAATAAAAAGCATGACAATACCTGCTATCTGTCAGATTTTCCTGCAAATATATAGGGAAAAGGGCGCTCATTTTTCATTCATTTAATTTTTGGCATTAAATGAAGCATCAGGTCACTAGGTATAATAAAGGAATCGGATATATCGAATATCGATGTTTACAAGGAAAACATTAAAAACTGTCTATGATAGAAGTTCATTGACGTATTTCATGAATACCGTATGAAAATATTTTCACTGAAAAAAATACTGATAATTCTTTTGTAAGTCAAGTATTAAAATAATTACGCAAACGATGATTTTTGATTAAGACACATAAGAGACAATATTCCAGTTGATCTGGACACAAGATAAAACTAGAGAATTATAATAATTATAATCATCAATTCATTTTTAATGGATTAACAAGCTGATTAGTCGACACCAACATCGAATGCCACAAAAATTTCGTCCACAATGAATATTGAATTGAAATTGTATTTATTATTACGAAAAAATAATATAAAACAAGAAACAAAAATTCTTGACAGAAATAATTGTATAAAACAATATTCAACTTCATTTAATAACTGAAACAATTGGTAGCCTAGAGCTTCCGACGCCAACTTTCTTACTGTACCGTATTAGAGGTCGTGGGCTCAATCGCAGGTGCCATAAAAAAAGGTAAACGAAAGTCACATGTAAGTTTTGAACAAGATGAGTTTCTGTTATTCAGCATGTGGTCAACAGAATAAAAGGACATTCCAACGAAATACCTACCCTCGTATCTTCATCAGAAATGTGAGATCATGCAATAAACTACCTCACTTCCTTAGTTAGGTTATTGAATATATTTAATAGGCACTTATACACATAGGGATTGCAAACCGGAAAACCGGATCCGGTATTCCGGCGGATCCGGCATCAAAATGCTCATATCGGATCCGGCACAAATTGACGGATCCGGAGATCGGATCCGGTTAATCATATCGAAGTATTTTTCGACTTACTCAACATGGACCGGACTCGAACCCGTAGGTACTTCTAGCAATTCCACAGGGTCATTGCAAGTAAAATTGTAGGTACCCATAAAGATACAAAGAAAAGAGGAGGCAAACGTGTAACACTGAGCGCAGTGGAATAATGCTTTTGCCTGCCTGTGCCCAAGGTGGGCTTTTAAAGGTAGTGTTGACTGATTGTTTTGGCTATCGAACGAAAAGACATCTGTTGGAAAAATGGAAAGCATTACGCAATAAAAATAGCCAATAAAATGTATATTAACCTATTTAAAAGCAAAATTATTGTGATAATTGTCTGCTTTTTATTAGATTAGTTTGGTAGTCTGTATGTATAATGTGTGTGCAGTTATATTCAAGGAAAACTAAATAATTTATGTGTGCAGTTATATTCAAGGAAAACTAAAGAATTAAAACTAAATAAAAAACACTTAATCTTGATAAAGGAGTGTCTCAGATTATTCTCGGTTATAGGTATTACTCCTGGGATGCGAATGTCCAACTGCCAATCCATCTCATTGGTGCTCGTCCAAGGGTCTGTGGTTGATGTGATTTCATCCTATTATATTTACCGGAATCACCGGATCCGTTCTGTTCTACCCCTTGCCTGACGTCGTCGATATTGCAGAACCTCCGAATCCGGAGTATATATGTAACTCTGCCTCGAATGGTTTATTCCACAATGGGTTGGACAGTTTTCGAGAACCTTTCTTTTTCGTGGTGTCGGTTCTGGTTTGCACATCGTAAATCATGATCAATCAAGCAGGTCATATAAATATGTGGTAGGTATTTATTTTCGTAAATTTCAATTTGACTTTTATGATATTATGTAATATTATTTGTTTTGAAACTTAAAATTTTATAGTTTTTTTCTATTTAAAAGTAGTCGTACCTGATTTAATTAATTTCGTATACGTGCCGTTATATTTTAAGCCTTCTTTATTGTTAAACATGTTAATTAAGCAAGGTTGGTTCAATCCGGTCGGATCCGATCGGATCCGGCCGGATTGATGAAAATCCGGTTGGATCCGGCCGGATTCAAAATGAGACCGGATTGCAATCCCTATATACACAGTTCACTTTTGGAGTTTTTTTAGCAAACTGTAATTTGTTAACCTAACTCTTTGAGCGTTTCTCATATTACCTATACCTATAGTTGTAACAATCAGAATTCTTCTTCGCCTTGTCGTGTCTTATGCACGTGTATATTATGTATTCTTTTTGAAAAATTCAAAAATAAAATGGGATATTGTAAATATAGAAGCAAATTTCAGGATTTCCCAAACATATTTACTGGTTAATGTAATGGTTTTCAATGTGCTGAAGGACTCTCTGAAAAAGTCTCTTTGACTTTTAAATTTGCCATTGCTCGAATTGCTCTTTTTGTATTATAAACTAGCTTTCCCGACAGACGTTTTCCTGTGGTTCTAGCCCGAAGTGGCCCATTAATATGTACATGATGTGCACTGCGCCCCCGTTAAACAATACAAAATTAATTCGAATAGATAAGCTAATAAAATAATAACATTAAATTATTTCTGAAACATCCCTATTTCATTCGTATTCAAAGCTCTGGCGGGAACAACTTGAGAAAAATGCTCTCGCGCACACACCCTACCTCGCCTATTACCAACACGAATATGCCCTATAATATTGTTGACTTTGTATGAAAAATTTCTAAAACTATCGAAACGGTGCGGTGGAGTAAGTGGGATGGGCTACTGTAAGAGCGTATGCGAGAATGGGAGGGAGCTACCCGCGATGTCGTGGGCGCGTCCCAGGTATCCTTTCCATACAAACTTAAATATTGTATTTTACATCATTTCTTATCCATTTTTTTACTTTTTATTAGTTATTCTGTTATCCGGAGCGGAGAAGAATCCAATAAATCAAACATCAGAAGAATCTGTTGAGCCAATCTCGAGTTATAAGTGTTCGCACTAACCCGACTTTAATTTATATAGTAGAAGATATCAGACCTTGTAATAGAACGACCACTCGTCCGAAGTAAGTGTTAGGATTAAAGAAACTGACTCTTGTCACAAGGTCCACATTTGTGTCCAGCTTGATCGATTACCCGGAGCACTATTAAATTGCAAAAGAAACCTTCCTTTAGATTTAAATTCAAATGATTGTACAACTCATTGAATAATGCATTTTTTTATTCTGCTATTATGCATATATCGATGTATTTAAAAAGTAATGTGATTTAAGAGAGTTGAATTGATAGAATATTGAAGTTTTATATAGGATTATTTATAACAATAGCTGCTAAGTGAACATTTTTCAGAAAGCAATATCAGCTATGTGCAGTATTCAGTATTTACAGTTATATTTATTACAAAATAGCATATTATTCAGATGTTCAAGTACACTAATTTAAGAATATTTGCATCATTACATTTTCGAAAAGTTGTGAAATGAAAGTATGAAATTTCCCACACTTATAATATTTATATAGAGTAGGAGTGGCGAATTCTGTTTTCTTTTATTATGCATAAAAATACATTAAATCAATAAAAAAACATTATGCACATTACTGTAATGTTATGTAGTTGATTCTCACACACACTACAAGACGAATATTTTTATTTGATTATCTCTATTCAAATTGAGAATAGATGAATATTGTTTATCTTTTATAATAATACAAGTTCTCCCGACAGACGTTGTCCTATAGTCCTTACTATGAATATTGATTTCAAATTTGTAATTTATACAAAAATACGTTTAAAATATGTTTGAATATAAAAAAATATATATATTTTAAAGCTCGAAAAAAAATCCTCAAAAATCTTCGTATCAATATCGACGGTCAAAAGGTAATAGGTGATAAGCGACAAATACCTAATTGTTCAGGAGAGCAGTTTAAAGTTTGAAATTTCATAAAAACGTTCATAACTTTTTTATTTATTGTCATATTTTGAAAATTGAAACAGTTATCGAATGAAAAAAAATAAATGTAATAATTTTAATTTCATTATTTTGATTCGAAATTGCTTTTTGTGGTTTTATGTCGCTTAGATCAATTGATCTTATTTTTCTTTAGAGGTAATTCGGCATAAGTTACCTCTTCACAGAAAATAACTAAGGGTAAAGAAGACTTAGCTACATTCGACATCCTCGTACCAAAAGGTAATAGGTCATAAGCGACATGACTGTAGAATAGCTTAAACGGGTAAAGAAGGATAAGTGACGATTAACATCATTGTGCCAATTGGTAATGGAGCATAAGAAACAGTGCTTATAAAAAACATCTAGAGGATGTTAGAGATTAGCGACACTGTAAGTGGATTGACCAAAGGGTAAAGAGGAACATCCGTACATCAAGATTTTTATACCAAATGGAAAATGGAAACATCCAACGCTCTGCATTATCTGGAAAATTGGTAATGAGGATTGAACGCCTCATCTTTAAAATTATAAAATCACAACCACCATGTTTTTTCTTTAAAATAAGACTTACCGCCTGCCTGAATTTAAAGAGTCATACAAAATCATAAACGGATTATTTTATAAGAAGGTAATCTGATTTTTTTTAGTTTCATTTTAATTTTCAAATCTTTGCCCAAACACACAGTTTTTTAATACATAATAAGCAATAGCCATAAAACCAGCAAATTATGCCAACATTATTTTTTTTACTTGAAATACACTACCTACACAAAGAAAAAGAAAAACACTTAAAAGCTAGACGGGCATGTCGCCGAAAATCCACCAGCGCATACATCGACTCTTGCCATGACGGGTTCCAGACACCCGGCATCAGTATCCTCATCATAATGTATACAACATGGACACTAGTATGGGGATTGGGGAAGATAAGGAAAGAGGAAAAGGGAAGATGAAAATAGATCGGAGGGCCCCCGCATATGCCCGATGAGACCCAGAACCTATCAGGGATCCAATTATGGACCTCTTAAACATAGAAAGGGATACATGAAAGATGTCTATATAAAAAATGCGTTAGAATTATCCGATGAAAGATTAATGAAAAAAAATTGCAGGTAATAAGTGCTGCACCTCGATTGTTTAAAAGTAAGTGTCGTCCTGGTCAATCTGATTGGGAAGTTGAAAAAAAAACTTGTTAGATGTTACTGTCGATTATATTATGGGTTATTTTATATACGAAAGAAGGCAACGTGCGCCTGTTCTCTAAGGTCATTATTTTATGGTGACGTGCAGAGAAACGAGAGCTCTTGAATGATAAGAAGCATCTAAAATCTTAAACATAATAAATATTTATTCCGTACTTTCTCCAACCTGTCAATATACGTGATGTTTTGGGGACTCCAGACCATAGTAGCAAAGTCGAGATAACTTCGCACATACGTAAAGTATTTTTAGTTTTTCTATTGACCTAAATGGCTTAGATACTCTCATAACAAATCCCAGTTGTTAAAATGCCTTGTTCGTGATCATATCAATGAGAGTTCTTAGTGTCATTTTGCTGTCCACCAGTGCCCCGAGATCCCTGATAACGAGACATCTCCTCAAGGAAATTTCATTAATTTTGTAGTCCTATGGAGGGGCTCCTTTCGTCTTGTGAAGGATATCGCGTTGCATTCATCAACTTTGAGGAACAGTTGGTTTTCTAGCACAGTTTTGAAAGAGATCGACCTGAAAAGATTTTTGCGTCCTTAAAATTACTTGTCCTTTGGTAGACCTTTGTGTTAAGAAAATCAGAAGACCTCTAGCACTGCTGGATAATATCATTAATGTACAAGATGAAGAGAATTGGGCCCAGGTGAGAACCCTGCGGTACACCGGACACGTAACGTCTAAGCGTCTGGATAATCTAATCCAATCTATTACAAACTCCTTTCACGCCCCACTTAAAGGCACATGGAGGCAACAAGAGCTCTCCAATACGCTCGATCTTGCGCAATGATTATGACCTCAGCTATATCCATAGACCTATATCCAAATCCCTCAGCTGTGCTTCAAAGTAGCGGATCACGATATGAATGGCTCTTTCTCGTCTCATTGGCTTACTGTTATTCGGCATCCTAAACACATGTCCCAGCCAAGTCCATCTCCTCTCCATTGTAGTAGTGATGAGCTCATGCTGGGTTCGCCGGCTGCTGATGCGGTGGTACCATCTTACACCCACAGTTCTTCTGATAATTTAATCAAATAATTATTTGTATAATTAAATAAAACTTTTATCTCTATATTTCATTAAATATCTACTTGTTGTATACATGGGATTTTTCGACATTCTCATGATTAGGAGTTTCGGAGACTTAATCATTACCACCTAATGGTGAACGTTGTTAACGTCAAGTGATCACACTAAGTCAGCCTTTAAAATAACAGTAGAAGACGTTCGTAAGTCCGTAATGTTTTGTTCCATATAAAAATCTAAAATCAGTAACGAATTGTTATTTATTAGTTGTAACATATTCATATATTATTATAATTATTTGTATAGCTCTCATAAGTCCATACATAATAATATGTACATAGATACGTAAATAAAGGTTTTTTCACACTATTCTTTGTTAGGTAGGTATGCGGTATCTTTATTATCTACGTTAGCTAGACTCCACTGTTAAAAATGTACTTTTCAGACAAAAACTAAATATTTAGAGTAGGATGGTAATGGAGGTTTCATAACCTGCCCTTGTGGTTTAGTCGGTAGGTACCATAGGCCTATTATGTCTAAATTGATAATGATATGAATGCGGAAATTGGGAGAATAATTTTTTCAGCTAACCGTAGCTATTTCGGTCTCACTGGACAGTAGTTAAAGTCACGCCTTATATCCAGGAAGACTAAAGCCACTCTAAATAAGACACTAATTAGACCAGTCCTAACATATGGCTCAGAGATCTGGACATTGTCTAAGCATGACGAAAACAGGCTGAACGCGTTTGAAAGGAAATTCCTACGCAGCATACACTGCCCTATAAATTATGGTCAAACTTGGTGCAAAGGTACAACACGGAGCTCTACAAGGATATCAGCGTAGTCAGGTTCATTAAGATTAACAAACTGCGCTGGCTGGGTCATTTGCACCGTATGGAGGATCTGGAGCTCCCAAAAGGGTATTTTTATATAACCCAATCGGTAGAAAAAGCGTCGAAAAACCAAAACTGAGATGGCTGGATGGCGTTGTCGCGGACTGTCGGGCTCTGGAGCAGCAAAACTGGAGGGTGGCAGCCAGTGACACATCGGGATGGAGAAGCTTTTTGGATGCAGCTTCGACCCACCACGGGTTGTAACGCTGAAGATGATGATGATTATTTCTAAATTACTGGATTACCTACTAACCTACATAAGAGTTTTTATGCTCTGTCTAAGGTTAGTTGTTGATGTAATTTATTGGATACCAAAATACGTTTTATCACTTTTTATTAGAAAAAAAATATAGATGTACTTAAAAAAATAAAGCAAGAACTTATTGAAATAACGCAATGCACCTTTATATAAAACAGGTTTCATTATTTTAAATATTGTAAATGATAGGTACCTTCTTACAAAAATAGAGATTTTTTCAAATTTAATACAATATTCGCTATGTGGTACTAAAGTAACTAAGCAATTAGAATCTTTGAAAAAAAAACAATAGCCTTCAAGGCAACTATATTATCCTGTAATAAAAGACTCAAAATATTATTTTTACTCGCACCTAAGCACTATGCTGTTTCATGCGCGGTGACCATTCATTCATTCACCATGTACTTATTTAGCTTCTATGGCGATTTTTTTTAAGTAAGTAAATAAAAAATTTATAATCAGTCAAAATTGTAGTAGGAAGGCTATTAGAACTTTTACTTCGGGGTAAATGAACTAGGTCTTATATTATTACTAAGCAGTCTTTAAAACGATTTAACTTATCATAGAAGCTAAGCAATTGAAATAAATCGAGGATATGATGGCCTGTACAAGTGTACACATCTGAATACGCGTGGTAACGTAAGCAATGCTAAGTTGAATACAACGCATCAAAATTCCATAGTACGCGGTGAGTAGCATGGTTCTATGAAATAAGCGCCTCGCTAAGTATCTAATTGAGTACAAAAATGTGATAAAAATTGGTGTAAGCACAAATTAATAAATTATCAATATAAAGTAATACAGCGTAAGCGACAGATTTGTATTATAATTGTAAATGGTAGTACGATTTAAGCAACATATCAATATTAATTTTGATTTTAGTAATTGGATATAAGCGACAGCTCTATTGTAAACTTGTAAACGAAAGTAAGATATAACCGACAGTTTAATATTAAATAAGAATAAGTAATTGGGTATAAGGGACAACTATAGAGTAAATTTGTTGATGGTAGTAAGGTATAACCGACGCATCATGTTTTTGACGACAAAGGTAAAGACGCATAAGTTCTAGCTTTCAAAACAGGTGGAAATGGTAAAGAGTCATAAGTGGCGGGAATATCTATGCCAAGAAGAAGTAAACAGACATTACCGACTATAAACCAAAAATAATGCCATTTTTACACAGGTACAAGCGCCCTAAGGGTAAAAAAGACCTAAAAATCGGTCGGTTACACCAAAATGACACTTATATTTTGCTGGGGCATAAGCGACAAAAAAGTCATCGTAGAGCCGTGGGAGTGAGCGCATTCGAAAGAGCGGAAAATTTTAAGTAAGATGGCATTCATAACTCATTTTTGACCAAAGTGTCGCTTATCCCCTATTACCTTTTAACCGTCGAATTATTTTCTACAAATTAAGTGTTTTTATGTCGCTTTTAGGTTAAATTTCTGAATATCTTGGATATTTCGTTCTGTGCAACTGCTATGAAGTGTGTCATGATTATTTTAAGTGTAATTTAATAATGTGTTGTTATCCAGTATTTCTGACGAACTTTGTATTAAAACAATTGATTTATAGAATAAAATAGATTAATTATTTCATGCCTTGTCCCCCAAAGGAATAGCAATAGTGCTTGCCAACAAATTTTATTACTATGCACAATGAAACTAAATGATTTTTTATATTAAATTATTGATTGTAGATCACAAAAACTACAAATTGTGTTTGTTATCCATTAAGGTTAATTTTTCTATGATTCTATGGTAATTGTGACAGCTCCGTTATATAATGCCGGTATTAACCTTTTGATTGTTTTATATAGTTTTTGTTTAATTTAGAAAGAGAAAAAAATTAAAAATAAATTTATTTTCCTTTGTTGTTTATGGTAAATTGATAAAAAAAATTCAAAAATTTGACACTAATGACGGTTGAAGTGTATAAATAACCACGGCCTAAAAATAAAAAGAATGATAATAAACAAAAAAATACTCGACATTATCAAGACTCAGGAGCTTCATAAAACACGTGCGCACTTGACAGATCGCCGTCTCAGCCAAGACAATTTTATTTGTGTACTAAATCTTTGGTTTACTAGTTGGTAGTGCGAGATTTTAAAATGTAAAATATATCGGATACAGTTCAAAAAGTGGCTACTCGCGGCGCTAGTAGTTCAAAAATAAAATGTCACTCCTTGCAAGGAAAAGATTTTTGACAAAACCCTTCTAAATGAATATGTTTCAACCTAACAGAGTGAAGTGTTATCATTCGGTGAGGTGTCCGAAGAGGTATGGGGGGTTCCACCCCCCAAACCCCCCTTAAAAACTAAGTTCCAACCTTAACCTAACCTATTCAAATCGTAATGTTGTTATTCGAGGATGTTGTCAAATCCCTAATCTATTCAAATTGACTTAACTAAACGACAATGACCAGCAATATCTTCATTTTTCAAAAAAAAAAACACCAATTTGTGAATAAAAAAATAAAATGACATTCCATACTCCATGAAAGAAAACTTTGTATGAGAAAATAGGCAACTTTTAAAATTGATTTTTACTTAAAATTGGTTATTAAAATAATATATACTTCAAAAATGAAAAAAAAAGGGAAAAAAATAAGGCCTGCACCGGGAATCGAACTTACAACCATCGGTATGAAAGACGGCGGTTATAACCACTCGTCCGCTGTGGTCTTAAGACTTCACGCCAAAAATTGAGCTTCCTATACATTCTCGATCCGCTAGTGATATGAAAGAACTACTAGCGCCGCGAGTAGCCACTTTTTGAACTGTGAGTAAAATCCGATATAATGTTTTACATTTTAAAATCTCGCATTGGTAGTTACGTCAAATTTAGTCCGTCTATGGTGCACGCGTGCCTTACTTGCGCCAAATACAATGTGGGTTTTTGGTGTGTTTAGCCGTGGAAATGTGTACTGTAGTTAGTGTAATCGTGTTATTTGTGCTGTAGCGTGCGTTTATCGCACGAGATTTCTCTGGAGAATTTTGGTTAAGTTTCGAACGATCGCACTGACGTACCCGATATGTCTCGAAAGTATATAATTCGTTGAAGGCATCTCTGAAATAAATTAATAAATATATTTTTTTGGAACCGCTTTCATTCTGGCACTATATTGTTTTTCTATGAATGTAAAAAACTTGCAAAAAAAGCTTTTCCAATATCTGATACAATGGATACTAAATCTATAAACGATAATGACTTATGTGATAGTGATAATAATATACTCATTTATAAATTAGAGGAAAATGAAATTGAACATTTTTTAATAAATGTCAACGTAGCTCTTTCAAAGCCACACGACAGTAATAATGCGAAAGGAACTATTATTGGTGATAAAAAACCTATAAATATGCAAATGCAGATTGGACAAAAACCAAACGAGTGTGATATATGCCGCAAAAAGTTCAATCAATCAGGAAATTTAAAACATCATATGCGAACACATAGTGGTGAAAAACCATTCGAGTGTGATATATGCCGCAAAAAGTTCACCATATCAGGACATTTAAAGAGACATATGCGAACACATAGTGGTGAAAAACCATTCGAGTGTAATATATGCCGCAAAAACTTCAATGAATCAGGAAATTTAAAACATCATATGCGAACACATAGTGGTGAAAAACCATACGAGTGTAACATATGCCGCAAAAAATTCAATGAATCAGGAACTTTAAAGAAACATATGCGAACACATAGTGGTGAAAAACCATACGAGTGTAACATATGCCGCAAAAAATTCAATGAATCAGGAACTTTAAAGAAACATATGCGAACACATAGTGGTGAAAAACCATACGAGTGTGATATATGCCGCAAAAAGTTTAATCAATCAGGATCTTTAAAGATACATATGCGAACACATAGTGGTGAAAAACCATACGAGTGTGATATATGCAGCAAAAAGTTTAATCAATCAGGATCTTTAAAGAAACATATGCGAACACATTGTGATGAAAAACCATACGAGTGTAATATATGCCGCAAAAAGTTCAATAGATCAGAATATTTAAAGATACATATGCGAACACATAGTGGTGAAAAACCATAAGAGTGTAACAACATATGCCGCAAAAAGTTCAATGAATCAGGAACTTTAAAGAAACATATGCGAACACATAGTGGTGAAAAACCATACGAGTGTAACATATGCCGCAAAAAGTTTAATGAATCAGAAACATATGCGAACACATAGTGGTGAAAACACTACACACAAGCTTAGCTCTAGTGGGAGAATAATAACGTAGATATTTAAGTGAATGTGTAATATAAATTTATTGTTTAATTAAATTAAAAAAAAAAAAAAAAAAAAAAACAAAATTAAAAAAAACCTTCCGAGTGTATTATATGCTGCAAAATGTTCAATTTATCAGGAATTTTAGACACATATTCGAATACATAGTGGTGAAATACCATACGAGGGGAGAATCAAAAGTGATCTACCTATTTTTTTTAAATAAAACTTTGTTTATTTCACTTATATTATTTTATTGACAGAGGCCTTTCTGTCACACGACCATCTTCAGTGCCGCAAATACTTAAACTCTGCCAATAAAATAAACAAAGTTTTATTTAAAAAAATAATCACCTGTTCAAAAATGGGATTTCACAAAGTTTCCGCCAACAACATCAATAATTATTTGTGATCTACCTAGTTGTGAAAGAAAAGACTCACAGGGGATGTTTATTTTTTCAATGTAGTTCAGTCCTAATTCAATACATTTGTCCCACTTGGATGGGAGGCATTTGCTGGTTTATGTGTTGTACTTTTCATTATATTTGTTATTATTTGACGTATCGCCTGGAATAACGTTGAATATTATACATTTGGTCGATTTTCGGTTTTTTATATCATTCGACAGAGTAGACTTTCCTCTATCTACTGGCATTTTCAAAAATTCAAATATCTACTTTTAACACAGCAAAAAATAGATTTTAATTAATCAACTCTTCAAAAATTTCTTAAAAATACATTCAATTTGGTAGGTATAGATTCTATTGTTTACCCGGGCTGATTGTTTCTCAGCGCATCTGCTAATGTTAAACGTTGTGTCGTGGGGTTTATTTAAGTTTTGTTATATTTCTTGGAAGGATTTCAAATTTATTGCAGTGGACAGATTAGTGGATATTTCGTGTGTTTATATAATATACGACCAGTGTGTATTATTATTTACACTTTATAGGTGCGGCATATTATTATTTTGTTATCTAATACACCCTCATATTTGTTTTGTAAATGTCTTTTGTTACAAAAATAAACAATGGTCATTGTCTTTTTATTTTATGACGCTTCTTTTGCTTAATGAAAAAAAAATGCATATAATTATTAAGAAAGTTGACAGTGAGTATCTTATTGTTATTGGTATCAACAATAAAACACTTAATTAGTTTTTTAAATACTACTTTATTATTTATTTGAGAAACAAGACCACAGAGTAAATTTGTATGAAATAACCACTTTGACTGATAACAATAATAACAGAGAATTCCCCACAGTTTGAGGGTTTGGCTATTTATATACCTGGTCAGTTTTTATAAGATATTTCGTGGAATTTTAAATGGACAGCAAAGAAATCTCTAAAAATCTTTGTAGGCTCTTTTCTCGATACTTTTAGTATGCATATCTAACGTTATTCCATGCGATACGTCATTTGTTAAAAAATAGTGTTTGCGAAAATATGAAAATAAAAAATTTGATACCCTCAGAAATATTTTTTGAATCTTGCTTCGTGAAAAATGCTGAAACGGCGCACACGACTTCTTTTCGAAAATTTGCGTCCCCGTAGGTGTTACCACCAGCATAATACTTCCCTGTGATTATCTCCTTGTGAGGAAGATAATCAATCAACAGCTTACCTTCCAAATCCCAGAAAATTGTGGCAACAATCTTCCCGACGGACGGTTGAGTGCGAAATTTCTTCGGCGGCGGGGAACCCCTGTGTTTCCATTACAATACATAATATGTAGATTTTTGTTTAGTCTCCAGGTCCCAGTGGTAAATCCACGTCCCATCACCTGTTACTATCTTGGACAGAAACGCTTCACATCCTTCTCGAATAGGTTCAAACTTTCTTTTGAAATCAGAACACGGTTTTGGTTCTGGAAGGACGTCGGCATTCTGGGGACTCATCTTGCACTGAATGTCCGTGTAGAATTCTCAAAACCGATGATTCTGGAAAGCCGCATTCAGTAGCTAACTGAGAAGCATTTAAACGACGGTCTTGAAGCACAAGCTTTTCCACTTTCCACGGCGAAGATTTCAGGTGTGGTTGCTTCTACAGACCTTCCACTACGCGGGTCATCTTCAATGGACTCACGTCCCCACTTGAACTGTTCAGCCCTGGGATCATACGCTCGTTGATGGCCGACCCATTTCGTTCTTTCACTAAAAACTTGATGACAGCACGGTGCTGTAAACTAACGTTTTCCATAGTTTCCGCAACTAGTCACACTTAACGACCTCTCACTAGAAGACCTGATGCGTTACTGAACTAAGACCAAGTATGCATTACATATAGCCACCTACATGCTCACTGTGTAAGGAATATTTAAAAGTACCTACCTACTAAGTATAACACCAAGCCTTCTTCATGAAATGTGCCATAGGTAAGGTGGGTTTAGACCAAACAAGCGAATGTTCATTCTAGTAAATTCTATCTTGTGTACAGATCATTCTTCCATTGCTCTACCTTCATTCGCTAAGATTCTATGGCATGTTCTAAGAATGTTTGCTCGTTTTATATTCAAACGGTGCAAAACTTGGACCTAAAATTTCAGTCTCAGAATCAGACATAGTGTACTACCAGCCACAGACAGTGGAAGAACAATAAATTTTTTGGCACTAGTGATCAACATCTCTTAGAGTGTATACCCAAGAATGTTGGCTAGGAAAGTATTCAGTTGGAAAATTTGTGAAATGAAAGAAACATTGTTAAACTTAATTTTTTATTTGATTTCAAAGGCAAGTTATCATAAAATACATATAAATCTTTATCAATAGCTGGTTTCAGTTCTTGGAGGCATTTGTATTTTGACTCTGTAATAGGAATTTGCCTATAGTAGAGTCATGCTGGTGAACTTGTACTAATTTCATTTCTTCTTAAACTTCTCCTCTCACCTTGTAAAAGAGGAAAGAAATCGCTCTCATAATCTTAATTATACAATATTTGTCCATCAGACATGTAGAGCATTTGCCTGATATCCGTGACTCGGCTACTTTCTGACGGTTTCATTGATTTTAAATGTGTTGATAAATCTTGATAATTAAAAAAAAATCATAATGCCCCACCTATTTAATATATGGCTGGTGGTTTTTTGCCATCCGCATCCTATGTGACAGTGACTTAGTGAGTGTGGCACTTCTCAAAAAATAGCTGGCGCACCTTCACATTATTTTTTTGTGAGAACTGCCGACGAGCAGAACTTCAAAATTTGTTGCGGTTTTGGTATACGCAACCATCAGAACAACAGCACAAACTCTTCATATGTGAACAAACATCACACATGTCTTTTTTTGGCTTATGGATCCCAATATTTTTCTTCTTTTGTAAAATGTTTACAAATTGTTTCCTGGCGAAACTTTGTTTATTTTCTTCAGTGGACCACTTTTCATATATTTTGTGCATTTGGGACCATGATTTAAATGTTGACATAATTTTTATTGATGTTGACCGGCAGTAGTTGCTCGGTACCTTCGGAATCAATTCGAGCCACTCATCAAGGATTACTGTCTTATTTTCCTTGCTGAATTCTCTTTTACTTGGTTCATTAGATTTTTTTGTCTTGTCATTTTTTTTCTATATTCTCCTTGATTAAAGTGTTATTATGTAAATGAGATGCTTCTTTCTGGAGAATCGATTCTACGTCTGTTGTCCACCTCTTGAAACTATCTACTCCTATATTATTTGTATTTATAAACATTGTTCTGCTTCTGCACACTCTCACATGCAAACCAACATCATTTGGCAATACAGCCTCATGTCCTTCCAATTTTGCCACCTTAGGCACCTTATTTAATGTATTATGTCTTCTCTTAATTTTTTGCCTTGACGACAACAATGCTTTCACATATATACCCGCTTTTCTTTCCGAAATGATCAAAAAATTTCTCCCTTTTTTTATTGGAAATGGTCCCACACATAAATGATCTCTTCCCTTTTGGTTGTTGAGAGGTATGGCTGCAACGGGGTTTCAATAATTTGGCTTCTCTTCTCGTTTTGCCAATGATGCCCACATACTCTTTTCCTTCTCTTCTGTGTAGTTTTTCCTGTAGTGACATTTTAGTTTTACTGATTTTATTCAGCACTACTTCACCATCTGAAACAACAGTTCATTGAATAAAAAAACTAAATAAAAAATATTATGACAGAATTGCAATATAATATGTAGGTACATGGGATTAATCGAATTATAAAGTTATGTACTAGTTGCATGTAAACATGAGATCCAACTGTCGATGGCCTGAGTCGGTATGTTTATTGTATGAAACGATGTCGTCAATAAATTAAATTTTTACAAAAAATGTTAAGAAAAGTTTGAGATGTACTGATATAATGTAAATATTTTTTATAGAAAATTAAATTATCTAGTTTATGGGTTTCGGCGTTTTTCTATATTTTTTTTAAATTCTGAAATATAGGCATTGAAACTCGTAAATTTGTCATAAAAAATATATTTATCTTTATAAAAAAAAGTTTGAGAAACCCTGGAACTTTTTATTAAATTATATTTGAGATATTGTATTTTTCTATATACATACAAATTTTTAGGGTTCTAGCTTTTATAGTTTTCGAGATATATGCAAACATTAATTGAAAATTCAAAGGTTGATTACCCCTGACTGAAAGAAAATTTCAAAATTCTGAGTATACAAGTTTTGTAGGCTTAAAGTATTAAATATTTTCTGAAATTTTAGGATCTGTGCATCAAGCGAATCAAAAGTTATAAGGGGGGGACGGACACACACAGACACACACACAGACACACTAAATGTTCTCCTCCAAATTCTGAGTAAATCCATATATGGAACATATATGCTGCGAAGCCTCTAAGTTGGTGTTTTTTGTCGTCAAAGTTTGAAAAACCGTTTAAAATGTAGACCTGGCCATACAAATCTCACGTATCTTGGCTTGATACTGCCGATCTGTCTCGAGAAATAATTTCTCTTCAACAAATCGACAGTTGGATTAAAATTATTACCTGTTCTGGTTGTTGGCTCGGTGATTAAAGGACTCTCCATATTGTGTACGTCTCCATGAGAAACATTGTCCATGTCTACATTTATCCGCAACAAATTAACAGAATTGATTTAGTATTAATTTCATAAAAATATTGTGATTCAGCATTTCACCACATTTAATGATTAGATATACACAAATACAACGTGGATGATTTGATTTGAATTTAAGGATCCCAACAAAGATAATGTATAACTTTCATCTAACTATTATCTAAAACAAATCATATTTTCAATTACCGATCTTTAAAAGCATTTACTAACTGATCATATGACAATGAAAGCTCTGTGATGTCACTTTTTCGCTTCATCGAGACTGAACCTGTGATCGATGTTAAGACATTAGAGATCCGTCGAAAACATGCACACAGAAAGAAAGCCTATAACCGTTAAGTTTCCTACGAAGAGCGCCAAACAAGAAGTCATGAAACGCAAGAAAATCAAAGGTGACGTTACGGCTAATAATCTTGGATTTGAGGGCGAAAATCGCAGAATATATGTCAACGACAAATTGACCGGACTCAATAGACATCTCCTATGGTTGGCAAAGACTACGAAGGCAATTGGGTATAAATACGCTTGGACTAAATATGGAAAAGTATTCATAAGGAAGGATGAAAACGCCAAACCTATGCATATAAGGGAGGCTGGAGATATTCCTACTCGATAGAAGTGAGATCACAAGACATGGTTGGCATGATGGCGGATGATTGTGATTTGATAGTATTTTACTCAGTGGTTTGCCGTGACTTCCTACACTTATGCTATTGAGTTATTGTAAACAGTTATTAGATTTTTATGGCTATCTATTGTTTATATCATTTGTTGATCCTGGAACATTATATTTAGTTTGTGTACCATGAAGTAATACTGCCATGAACATTGTTATTGTGAAATTTTATTTTTTCGTATTAGAGTGAAACTAATGTTAATAACTGAGCCAAATGATATATACGATTCACAAATAAAATGTAATCTGTGTTTCTACATAATTGTTAATCCAGTGTTAGATTGTACATAAGTATTGCATTAATTTTGACAGATAAAATAGTCGTAAATCTTAACTTCAGAATATCATAACGTTAATATTATAACATTATTAATTTTTATTATTTTGCCTAGCAATTTTGTATGATGTATATCTTTGTGGATTTGCCCGCAACTACAACATAAAAATTTGACATTGCTGAGCGGCTGGTGATAATAACACTGCCGGTAAACTATCATAGCGATGCACGCAGCGAGGTCCGTTTTGCATTGGGTTGTAGCGAATGTACTAATAGTACCTACCTGCCTATACGTATGTATGTGGTATGTTGCTGTGTGGACGTATTGCGCTGTGTAGACTCATACAATATTATGATACAGTGGTGTCTTGGCGTGAATGAAATAATTTACTTAATTGTTCTGTTGTTGATGGGGATATAGTTGCATTAAACAAGATTGTGTATTATTACTTGATGTAGGATAGTTTTTTTTTAACCCTGGATAGCTAACCTCCGTCGAATCGACGGGCATCGCATAGTAATATCGCTGTCTCTTTTTAACGATGCATCCAATCATCTTGGTTCGGCTAGTCAACTCAGCCGGCGATGAGGTTGTCCTAATAGCATACTCGCCGATAGGGTAGGTGGCATACTTTTTTACTTTTTTGAGGTATATGTAGCTGATGCCCGTCGTTTCGACGGATGGTTAGCTTTAACGTTAGTATTTTAGTTTCACTACGCGTGCATATTTTAATTGTAA
This sequence comes from Mystacides longicornis, assembly GCA_963576905.1. Classification (NCBI taxonomy): domain Eukaryota; kingdom Metazoa; phylum Arthropoda; class Insecta; order Trichoptera; family Leptoceridae; genus Mystacides; species Mystacides longicornis. Next base: position 3,025,944 of record OY756430.1, on the reverse strand, counting down.
ACTGTTTCTTTTTTTATTTTTTCGATGTTTTTATGTAAGTGAAGATACGATAACTATTGTGATGAGCCAGGAGTACAGTGACAATGATCTGAATGTCGATTCTGAAAGTGAAACCGAAGACATTTTGGCGGAAGATGATGTCCTTTTGGACATCTCTTTAGACGTCTCTTTTATGAACCATCAGTCTCTGAAGAAAGACATTTGAGTCCACTATCTCATACATTTAGACGGTGAAAGAATGTTGTCTTCTTCTTCCTCTTCTTTTCAGCCTTAAGCATCCACTGCTGGATGACGGCCTCCCTCGTATATTATATCCGACCATTTCTGAATTGAACTTGATATATGCGTGGGATAGTTGGTAATACAAGGCCACGCTTGTCAGCAGGTTGGCCTCGGATGCTGCTCCTTCAGAAACCTCACAAAGCAGTATCATATTCTATGGTAAGACTGGCTAAAACAATGATGCCAACGCAAGTCAAAGAAAAGATCGAGAGCGATCTTTTAGGGCAGCTATCCACCAGTCAAGAGCAGCAACCTTCGGGTCAAGGTTCTCTTCAAGATTAAGAAAATGAAAAAGAGTCATTACAAAGAAAAAAAACGTTTAAAAAAATAATTTTGGGAAGAAAAAGTTGATAACAGTAAGTATTTCTAAGGTAGCAATATGTGGTGAACATTAAGTTATTTTTTGTGTCACATGTGCTATATAAAACAGTTCATTTTGTATTAAAAAATAAAGTTTTATGTTTCCATGTGCCATGCAACGCCAGAAAACTGATTATTTTTTAAAAAAAAATTGTAACATGAGCATAATAAACATTTTGATGAAAAAATGTGTATTTTTCTTTAGAGGTCTAAGAAAAACCGTTATAATTTAAAAATAAATAAAAATATTCAATTAATTTTTATTCTTAAATTAAGAAACCTATTAAATAACCGTAATATAAAGAAATAAATATCTTAAGATTTCAACTTATTACAAAAAAAAAATAGTTTTTCTAATGCCCGTCGTTTAGGCGGATGGTTAGCTTTAACAGGGTACTCGAGAAGGTTAGCTATCCAGGGTTAACTAACATTATCTTATTATGTTTAGTATACCCACACACAGGCTTAGCCTGGTGGGATCTTTGGTTTAATCATAAAATATGTTCTTTATATTATGCTATTTATTGTACCAAAGTTTGTTAAAAATAAATAAAATAAATAAATTAATATATCAATGAGAAAATGGCACAAAGCTCCCCACACTTTTTCAATAATTGTACAAAATTTTTTATATTATTTTTATTTAACCACCATTGAAAATTATTTTGCACTTATTATTTCAATATGCTGTGATAAAATGTTTTTCAGTTCCTCTTTCTAATATTTAAAAGATTAAATTATTATTTTCAGTCAAATGCCACCGAAAAAATCTAACCTCAACAACGCGAGCAGCAAAGGGTCACGACGCAAACGTGTTGAAAGAGCTCAGCAATTACCAGAACAAATCGAAACAAGAAATGCAGCTCAAAGAATCAGGACTGCAGAAAGTCGTGCACAAGAATCTCAAGAACAGCGTGACGAACGTCTGCAACAGAATATTACGAGAACAAGAGCGGCACGAGAACGAAACATAGCTACAGTACGAGTACTAGATCGACGAAGGCAACGGATCAGCCGCTCATTAACACGTGCATCATTCGTTCGGCTTGCCTTTGAATATGCACCAGATATTAACTACTCAGCGCATTCAAAAATTGCTATCGGTGGAATGGATAAAGTATGTCAATATGTCAGGCATTGAAATTTCGGAATGAAGCAGCCGGCATGTGCTGCGCATCAGGAAAAGTTGTGCTGTCACCTCTACCCGCTCCGCCGGAGCCTTTATTATCCCTTCTTACTGGCAATTCAGATGATTCCAAATTATTTTTGCGTAAGATACGCAAATTTAATTCTTGCTTCCAAATGACGTCATTTGGGGCAACTAAAATTTGCGATCGTGCATCCGATGGACGTAATTATGAAACTACATTCAAAATTCAAGGCCAGGTGTAGACTCGGTGCCTGTATAATTTTATTGAACAAGCAGAGGAAAGAGCAATTGTGATATTATTGGAAATTTTTTTAGAAGATCACAATCAACTAATTCAATTGGTCAAAAGAGTTTCGCCACGACTGCAAAATGACAATAATTATCAAATCGTCATAAAAGCCGACAAAGTACCATTAGGTGAACATGCTGGTAGATTCAACGCTCCAACTGTTGATGAGGTTGCTGTTATCATGGTTGGTGATCCAGTTGACAAAAGATCTATAAAAATTACACGGCGAGACAACACTGTCAGTACGATTTCGGATCTACACCGTTCATATGACGCACTACAATATCCATTGATATTTTGGCAAGGACAAGATGAATATCACCTTAATATCAAACAGTATGATCCAAATACCGGTAAATTTGACAATTATCTATTTACTTTCTTACTGTATGTATAGATTTTAATTTCGTATTGCATTTTATTTTTTTAGGTGATTACAGAAATAATAAAGTTAGCTCAATTAACTACTACTCACACTGAATAATGGTTAGACAACATCAAGACAATTATATCCTTCGATATCGTCAGCTGTTCCATCAATACATTGTTGATATGTATGCTAAGGTCGAAAGCGAACGCTTGCGATTCCTTCGATTCAACCAGGCAAAACTACGATCGGAAGAATATATTCACTTACGAGATGCTGTTGCTGGAAACATCGATGGAAATTTAAATCCCAATGACATCGGTAATGCTTTCATTTTACCTTCAAGCTACATCGGCAGTCCACGGAACATGCAGGAATACATACAAGATGCGATGACTTACGTACGTCATTACGGCCGACCGGATTTATTTATTACATTCACATGTAATCCGAATTGGGAAGAGATACAAACTTTACTATTGCCAGGACAACAAGCCATTCATCGTCATGATTTAACTGCACGTGTGTTTAAACAAAAATTGAAATCCTTAATTGATTTTATTATTAAATATTCAATTTTTGGTATCACACGTTGTTGACTGTATACGATAGAGTGGCAAAAGCGAGGTTTGCCTCATGCCCACATTTTGGTTTGGCTTAAAGATAGAATCCGTCCTGAAGAAATCGATCAAATAATTTCAGCCGAAATTCCAGACCCATTAATTGATCAAGAATTATTTGATATTGTCACCAAACACATGATCCATGGGCCATGCGGTGCTTTCAACATGACGTCACCGTGCATGGAAAATGTAAAATAAACTTCCCAAAGCCGCATACGAATGACACGATCACGGATATTGATGGTTATCCAATGTATCGCCGCAGAAGTACTGAGAATGGTGGCCACACATTTACAATGCGACTGCCGAACTTTCCAAATCAAGTTGAGTTTGATAATCAGTGGGTGGTACCATACTCACCACTACTTTCAAAAACTTACAAAGCTCATATCAATGTTGAGCTTTGCAGTTCTGTTAAATCAATTAAGTATATTTGTAAATATGTAAACAAAGGCAGTGATTTGGCCATATTTGAAGTACAAAACATAAATAAAAATGACGAAATAGCACGATACCAAATGGGCAGATACATTAGCAGCAATGAAGCTATTTGGCATATTCTCAGCTTTCCCATCCACGAAAGAGATCCTGCTGTCCAACATCTGGCAATACATCTTGAAAACGGTCAACGTGTATACTTCACTGAAGAAAATGTTCTCCAAAGAGCGTTCGAAGCTCCGAAAACGACTCTAACTAATTTTTTTACATTGTGTCAAAAACCTGATGTTTTTGGCCAATTCGCGAAGACATTGGTGTATGGTGATGTTCCACGTTATTTCACATGGAACAAATCCAGTAAAAAATGGGAGCCACGGAAACAAGGAAAACCACATCCTTCCATTACAGGCATATTCAAAGCTAAGACATTGGGGAGACTTTACACGGTACATCCAAAGCAATGTGAGTGCTTGTATTTACGTTTGTTATTGGTGAATGTTCCCGGACCAACGTCTTTTGAATTTTTACGAACAGTTAATGGTCGAGTATTCAATACATACCAGGATGCATATCGTGAACTGCAATTGCTAGAAGACTTATTGGGACTTAACGCTTGCTGATGCTGCGTTGACATCAACACCGAATAACATTCGTCAGTTGTTTGCAATTATTTTGACGACATGTTATCCCTTGCAAGCACAAACTTTGTGGGAAAAATATAAAAATTGTATGACAGAAGACATCTTGCACCGAATTAGACAAACAAATCGATGCCAAAACATAGATTATACACCAGAAATGTACAATGAAGCATTGGTCTTGATCGAGGATTTATGTGTTCTTATTTCAAATTTACCACTTAATCATTATGGTATGCCATCACCTAATCGTCCAGCCACCGACTTAGTCAATACCGATTTACAACGAGAAAATCAATATGACCATGGAAGTTTAGCAACAATTATCATGAACAGTGAACCATTACTGACAGCAGAACAAAAAAATATTTATGATCGGATTATGCTGGCTGTTGCTGCTGAACAAGGCGGTTTTTTTTTTCTTGGATGCACCCGGTGGAACCGGTAAGACATTTTTAATATCGTTGATTCTTGCCAAAATACGGTCGCAACAAAAAATCGCATTAGCAGTAGCATCGTCAGGCATTGCGGCTACTTTACTGGATGGTGGGCGAACAGCACATTCAACATTCAAGCTGCCATTGGACGTTCATAATAAACCAGATGCAATGTGTAACATCAAAAAGAATAGTGGAATAGCTGCAGTGTTGCGGAAGAGTTCTATAATAATTTGGGATGAGTGCACAATGGCACACAAATATTCACTTGAAGCATTAAACAGAACTATGCAAGATTTAAACAGCAATAATAAACTTTTCGGTGGTGCTATCTTACTTTTGTCTGGTGACTTCCGGCAGACCTTACCGGTTATACCTCGCTCTACTTTCGCGGATGAGATTAATGCATGTTTGAAACAATCATTCTTATGGCGAAGTGTTGAAACACTTCGATTGACCATATTGCAAAATGATCCATCAGCACAAATATTTTCTGAACAACTACTAGATATTGGGAACGGTAAAATAGAACTGCAACCAAATACGCAATGCATTAAACTACAAGACAATTATTGCACTGTTGTTCAGGATAAAAATGAATTGATTCAGAGTATTTTCTCGGATATACAGAATAATTATTTGAATCATGAATGGCTTAGTCAACGGGCGATTTTGGCAGCCAAAAACGTTGATGTTGACGAAATTAACTTCCAGATACAACAGTTGTTACCAGGCGATCTGATGTCTTTTAAATCAATCGATACTGTTGTTGATGAAAATGAAAGTGTAAATTTTCCGATTGAATTTTTAAATTCATTAGATATCCCTGGAATGCCACCACATAATCTTCGATTAAAGATTGGTTCCCCTATTATTCTCCTCCGTAATTTGAATCCACCTCAATTATGTAACGGTACGCGTTTGGTCATCAAAAAGATCACCGGAAACATTCTTGAAGCAACCATTTTGGCTGGGAAGTTTAAAGGAAAAGTGGTCCTGCTGCCACGTATTCCGATGATACCATCAGATTCTACCATACCCTTCAAAAGGCTACAGTTCCCAATTCGTTTAGCTTTCGCCATGTCTATAAATAAATCTCAAGGTCAAACAATGTCCATTTGTGGTTTAGATTTGGAAAATCCATGATTTTCTCATGGGCAACTATATTTTGCGTGTTCACGTGTTGGGAAACCGTCGAATCTATTTGTGTTAGCTAAAGACAGGTTAACCAAAAACATTGTGCACCGATTGGTGTTAAATTAAATTGAAATTGAAAGTATTTATAATTCAAAAAAATAGATATTAATGTTTAAAAGTTTAAGACTGTCTGCCTTGCCTACCTCATTCATGAGTTTAAGCGTCACATGTTATTTACTATATTATACTGTAATATAGTTATATTTGTTATAAAATTAAATGGAAATAATAAATCTGATAAATTTTTATTTTGTACCTATTGATTTCTGCTTAATATCAAGTGTAAGAACAATTTAATCAATTGTGTTCAACGTACTTCTCCTTCAAATATCAATCCAGTGAATTTGTATACCAACATCAACATTTTCGTCTTTGTTCGTAAATAATTTCATTTTACTAAAGGGTTATAGTAGTAGAAAGTCAAATAAGGAGATCACCATATTTTTTTACAAATACCATCTGTGTGAAAAAGCATAGTGGACTCCGTTACTGATGTTCTCTTATTGTTCCTCTTAGATTGTTTACTATAATGTAATATAACAAAAACTTTAACCACAGCAACGCGTGGCCGGGTCAGCTAGTTATACCATAAATATGTTCATATACATTCTATAAATGAAAAAAAATCGATTACTTAACATTTTTTTTGTGATTGACCATTGAAAAGTTTTAAACATACTTACATAAACAATGTATTCACAGAACTCTGGTATTCACCGACAAAATGTTAGTGCTTTCTCTTCCGACACTGAAGACTTTCAATTATTTATTATCATAAAACACTTCGTCATTCGGATAAAACAAATTATCACTCTTATTTTGACAAAACTTCACACCGAATCACACAAAAAAACTAGATTTATAACAAAAAATAATAGTACACCATCATAATACTTTCTTGACAGTTGAGGTTGACAATGCACAATATATCAAACTCGAGTAACGACACGAAGATTGCCGAATGGTCGGAGTATCGTTAAAAGTCGAACGTCGACGCCGTCGCAAAACATAATGGAAATCCCCGTTTATATGGACAAAATAAATTTACGCTCGGAGTTCGGCTCTTCAATTGAGACTATAATTTCTTGAACCAACAAAACGTTTTCTTCAATGAAAGTTTTGTGTGTTTACTTAATCCAAGATATTCAAATTACTTAGAATGAGATAAAATCTCTTAGAGCAAGAAAACAATGTTTATTAAAATGAGAAAAAAAATTGTTTGATTGGAGATATGTGGTTTACTTAATTCAAGGAAATATTCTTAACTCAAAACAATAAACTCTTGAATTGCCTGAGACAGTTTAAATTCTTGGATTGAGAGAATAAAATCCAGTTGTTTTTTCTGTGTAGCTGGTTTTGCTAGTTTGTTGAAGGATAAAAATTATTATTCTGCCGTCTTGAGAATTTGACATGACCATCTGTCAAATTTGCTGTAGCGTGTGCAAAATGATAATGGATGTAAAGAGCTTATAATAACGAATTGATATAATATTAGGTACATTTAACATATATGTACCTAAGTACTTATTAAAATTATTGTTACATCAGCGGTTCAGTCGGCGGCATTCAATCCGAAGGTAGTGGGTTTGATCCCCTATGCTGACTATTGTCCATTCAACACAAGCTTTTGCTTAGTGTGAAAGATTTCAAGTGTATTTGTCTTCACTTTAGGGCGAGCCATGATTATTTTTTTATTACAGACATTTGTAACATAAATAGGTATAGGTACCTACCTACATTTTATTAGAAAATATCAGTTTACCTATAAATATTACATAAATAATGACAATTTCACATTCCTGTACACACATTTAATCTGCGAAATCGTTTTTTTAGAATTTCATTATAAAATAACCGTTCTTCTGCTCAAAAAGAAAATTATTGTGACTGTGTACACATATTATAACAAGATAAATATTATAAAGAATTATTAGTACTTATAAAATATCAGTACTCAGGTAAATATATCATGATCACAAAAATTTCACATCACTGTAATGATAGTAAAGTCCGTAATGCATTTTTTGAAAGGTTTTATGATAATTTATCATTCCTCCTGCAAAATATAAAATATCGTGACAATATCATGATAGTTTAACAAAAACAATTTGAAATAACTATCATTACACTGATATTAACTTCGTATGGCATGGTATTTTATTGTTTTTCCATGGTGATATCGCACGAATTCTTAACACTTTCGCATTGAATTAATAATATATAGAGACGTCTTGTCAATTTATTAAGAGCACAAAAATCGATTTCTCTCCGTGTATCAACTACTAAACCACTAACAGTTTGTGCTACTTTAATTCACTTCTCGCGTTTTAATGTATAAAAAATGCGCTTTAATGTTAACAAATTAGAAAAAAGCTTGAAAATAATCTATAAAAAAACTGCGTGCCAATATTTTTAATGTCAATGGTTGCCAGGTAAATAAAAATTGTAATTCTTTACGATTTTCACAGATGGCGTTCTTGAAAGGAAATTCGTTCCATGCCAACTTTAATATTATATTTTATATTATTTGATATCCATTTTTCGATTTTTTTATTACTTATTCTGTTATCCGGGCCGGATTAAAATCCAATAAATCAAACATTATAAAGATCTGTTCAGCCGATCTCGAGTTAGGTATAAGTGTTCGCTCTAACCCGACTTTCTTTTATATTATAGAAGATATAAGGATAAAAATAATTATTATTCTTGAGAGAGCTTACATATTATTATATATGTAATTATACTCTTCGGGTTTGGTGTATGAAGAATTAATAATTTCAACATTCTCCACTTTTTACCTTCCTGTATCCTAAAAACAAAAATAAATTATTAAAAAAATTAAGCTAATGCCGAAAAAAAGTATACATTTACTACACAGATAAAATTTGACTACAAAATGTACATAAGTACATTTTATTTGTTTTATTTGTGACAATTATAGAATAATGGAATAATGGAAATTATAGAATTTGGGGTTCAAATTTTCAGTAGGGTCACAGTGGTCTCCAACTAGCTGGAAGATGCAGACTTACAAAATACTGTGTAACGCCAAACTGCATGTCATCAGCAGTACTACTGATTAGTCCTTCTCTCTAGCGTCCTTGCCGCGAACCCCGGGCAATGCGGCCTTGAAAAGGTCGTAGCAGATACAGAGAGGATGCAAGGCGAGTGCCTGGCGCCTCAAAACCAGGTCCACCCAGCTAAGGGAAGGTAACCCTAACAGAAAATCCACCAGAGAAGGCAACGGGATACCACTCTGGTTATCTTTTCCCAGCAAATCACTATGGCGAGAAAACCAAAAACCACGGCCCCTAGTCCCGGGCAGCCCTTTGATGGGCAGGGGGTGCGAAGAATCTCCCGGCTCAAAATGGTGAATTCTGAGATAAGAATAGGCACGTGGAACGTTAGAAGCCTTTATGCTGCCGGCAAGCTGGAGAACACAGCACAGGAGGCAAAGAGACTGGGCATTAATATTTTGGGTATAAGCGAACTCAGGTGGATGGGTGCAGGAATACATCATCATGACAGTGGGAACTTATACTACTCAGGAAGTGACCCAAATGATAGATATCGTAGAAATGGTGTTGCCATGCTGGTCCTAAAAGAGTATGTAAGATATGTGAAGAACTTTGTTCCGGTGTCTGATAGAATTATGTTGCTTCAATTTCATGGTCAACCACTCAACATAAATATCGTGCAAATTTACGCACCAACTGCTGAGACACGTTACGATGATGATGTGGAAGAATTTTATGAGTCCCTCACTCGCACCATCAGGGGGCTAAAATCTGGGGATGTTAATATGATTATTGGTGACTTCAACGCAAAGCTTGGTGAAGGACGTCGCGAAAACATTGTTGGCGAATTTGGTTTGGGGCAGAGCAATTCTAGAGGTGACAGACTGTTTGAATTCTGTCTGGATAATAAATATAAATAAATATAATAATAACTTTATTACATCAAAATAAATATGACAGATATAACCTAGTTATCTCAAATACATGGTTTAAGCTCCCTAAGAGGAGACTATACACATGGAAATCACCACAGGATGGCGCTCTGGGAACAGTTAGAAACCAAATCGACTACATACTGGTGAATAATAGATTTAGGAACTCAATAAAACGAGTCACCACATACCCGCGGACATTGGATCAGATCATAATCCTCTAGTGGCGGAAATATCATTGAAGTTAAAATGCATTCGCATTTCCAAAAATAAAAGAAGGATTGATCTTAGACAACTGGAATCCAATGTGGTTAGAAACTCTATCGCCGCTGAGATAAACAACAAACTCAGTAATGTTATAACAACGGGTAATTCAAGTACATCAGTTGAAGCACAATGGAGCAATTTTAAGTCTGTGCTAAGCGATGTGTGTGATTCCAGATTGAGAACCAATAATACAGTAAAGAAGCAGAATTGGATGACGGATCACATACTGGGTCTCATGGAGGAGCGAAGGAAGGTTAAAAATGATAACAACAAATACAAACACTTCCAAAGGATCATCAAGAGGGAAATCAAGAAAGCTAAAGAAAATTGGATGCGTAGAGAGTGCGAGGAGCTTGAAGGGCTAAACCGCCGTCATGATTTATGCGGTCTACACAGAAAAATTAAGTCTTTATCTAACACGAGTTCTAGTGTACAATCCACATGTCTATTAGACAACAATAACCAAATAATTTCCGATGAAATGGAAATCCTTAGAACATGGGAAAAATATATTGCGGAACTTTTCAAAGACACAAGACCAACAAACTCACTTGCTTCAGAACTAGAAGGTCCATGTATACTTAAGACCGAGATTATGCACGCCATCCAAACATCTGATAATAATAAAGCTTGTGGCCCAGATGAAATTCCTATTGAGATTGTCAAGCTCGTCAATGAAGACAACATTGACCACCTGCTAAGGTTGTTTAATCAGATATACGACACCGGAATAATACCCCAGGACTGGTTGAAATCAACATTTATCACTCTACCAAAAAAGCAACGTCCCAAAAGATGTAGCGACTACCGCCTCATAAGTCTGATGAGCCATGTATTAAAATTATTTCTGAAAATAATACATGCAAGAATAAGAAACAAATGCGAACTTGACCTTGATGCTTCACAATTTGGTTTCAGAAATGCTTTTGGAACCAGAGAGGCTCTTTTCTCAATGAATGTATTACTTCAAAAGTGCCGGGATCAACGAAGGGATGTGTTTGCATGTTTCATCGACTATGAGAAAGCATTTGACAGAGTGAAACACCACGAGCTTATCAGAATGCTGAAGGAATGCAGCATTGACGGGAAAGATATAAACTTCATTCGGAATCTTTACTGGTTCCAAACAGCTGAGATTCGGTTTGATGGACAATGTTCAGAAGCCGTAGACATTCAGCGTGGAATCCGTCAGGGCTGCATCTTGTCACCCTTACTGTTCAACCTGTACTCCAACAAGGTTTTCCAAAGAGCCCTAGCAAACTCTACCAAAGGAGTGAAGATAAATGGCGAGTTGATATCCAATATTAGATACGCAGATGACACCGTTATCCTCGCGGAAAGTCTCGACGATCTTCAAGAACTCCTGCATGGTATCAATGTTGCCGGAGAGGATTTGGGTCTATCAATTAACACTGGAAAAACAAAATGGATGTACTTTGGCAGGTTGAATTACTCTGGACCATCTCTGATGCTCAAGGGGAAATGTGTTGAGAAAGTGGATCGTTTTAAATACCTTGGCAGCATAATTACATCGTCTCTGGACCCGGATATAGAGGTTAAATGCAGGATTGAGTGTGCTAGAAATGCATTTAACAAGATGAGATCATTCTTTTGTAACGATAATTTGAATTTAAAACTAAGACAAAGGATGATAAAATGTTATGTCTGGTCAATATTGATATATAGCTCCGAAGCGTGGACCCTAAAGGTCAACACGATGAATAGATTAGAAGCCTTCGAAATGTGGATACACAGGCGAATGCTAGACATATCGTGGACCGAGAGAGTTACAAACTCGGAGGTGCTGCGCAGAGCCGGAGTTGACCGTGAGCTACTCATGACAATTAAAACGCGTAAGATCTCATATCTGGGTGATGTGCTGAGGGGTGATAAATACACCTTACTCCAGCTAATTATGAAGGAGAAGATTGAGGGGCGCAGAGGGGTTGGGAGAAGGCAGATGTCTTGGCTGCGAAATGTTCGAGACTGGACCGGAATAAGAAGCGTGGAAGAGTTGTTCCGGGTAGCGCAAGACAGGGAAGCTTTCGCCGAAGTGATCGCCAACGTCGGGGTGACCTGATACGGCACACGAAGAAGAAATAGAATAATAATTGTCACAAATTACTTAATTGAAGGGACGAGATAAGTAATTCAGAATTAACAGGGCTATGTACGGTAAGTGCGACAATAAGGATAGTTATCAGCGAGTTCAGGTAGGACTGATTGTCCTTATTAAGAACGTCCCTTAGGGATTCGATAGGGTTCTTAGAATAAGAATGTTCTTATTTTTATGATAGAATTTTTTCAATATTTGAAGCCAATATTGAAGATTAACTTTTTGGATTTTGAACCATTGGGGCTTATGACCCTCGCCTTAGCGGCTGGTTTAGAATGATCATTTTACACTATAGAAACTATTCACCATTAGGTTCCATTGATCCAGGTTTTTACCTCTCCAGCGATGTCGGAGGCAGGCTTTGAACCAACGCTCCTACGATGTGTGTGTAGAAGCCTGCCACCAGTAGCCATTAGGTCACTGGCGGGTACAGCTTGTTCGTCATTTTTTACATAATATGTATTAGATATTATCTAAGCGTTTTATACAAGTATCCTTCTATGGCGACATCTATCGAAATGATCGAGAGATTATTTTAAAGCTACCTACATTATCTGAGGACCATCTGGTAGGACCCGATATGATTACCTCATTTTACCGGGAGATGGCTCTCTTGCAGGCGCTCGGCACATTAATTGTACACATTTTATTCTAATGTCTCTAACGTTTGTATGGTTAAGTTCATACTAACTATCAAATATTCGTAATATTTTGATAACTTTATCTACATTACTATAGATGGTTCTTATTTATGATGGAAATGGGCAAACGTAATGACTATAGTCCTGGATGGCTTCCAAGAAGTGGTATCTGATTGTCTGTCGTTATACGCAAGACGCCCGACCTTCACTATGTCCAAATTGGGATTTCCGGCAGTTATGGCATTCTTTATTTCCTCCTCCGACAAATCCTCGTCCACCCCCCCTTATAATACCCATACGGCAAGATTGAAAAGATTGGACAAAGACCTTGTATCGTGAGTTTGAGAGAACAAATACATTCTTCAAAAATGAGTTTGCAGAGCTTGCAGAAGAGAAGTCCACTGACACTTTGTATTTGCCCTCAGGTTTAATCGAACGGTTTACCACTCCCTGTACATTTCTCGAGAACAAAAATTTCCCCAATTGAATGGGGAGCAGTGGAGGAGCAGTCTTAGTGTCCGCGTATTGGACAAATACTGTAAATGGTCCTACCGATTTTTTATTAAAAAAGTATTCTCTTATGATGGGATATGATGATTCATTAGTCGGCGACAACAATTTAGTGTTAAATGTGACCAAAACAAGTGCTATTCATTTCTCTTTGAGACAAGCTACAGAGCCCGATCCAGTTGCTACTGCACTCTCTGAAACCGGGATGAAAGTGGTGGATCGATGTAGGTTTCTGGGTGTTACGATCGATAGGCGATTGCAGTGGTCAGCGCATGTAGGGGAATTATGTGGCAGGCTTAACTCAGCCATTTTTGCAATTAGAAAAATAAAAGAATCTTGCGGATTTGATGCAGCTAAAATAATTTATTTCGCATATTTCCACAACATTATGAGCTACGGAGTATTGTTTCTGGCATGTTTATGTATGAGTGTCTATGTTATGCGCAATCAAATGTCGCAAACACCCCACTCAACTCGGACGCTCATGAATATGATACTCGTACGGGAGGCCGCATTCGGCCCATAAAACATAGATTGACAAAAATGTCTAAGAGTTTCATATGCATGAGCGTTAGATTATTCAATGCATTGCCTGACGGTCTGAAGCACCTTGAGCCTGGGGTTTTTCGAAGGGAGGTGAAGAAGTATCTTGTGGAGAAAGAATTTTATACTATTGACGAAATGTTAACCGGAAGAAGAGATTCCGTTTAGCATCGAAGTATATTATTGTGCAACTGACAACCGTGTTTTTATTTATTTGTAATTATTGATCATTGATGATTTTTGTACATATGTTTTTATGGATTGTGAATTATTTATGCATGATTTTTGATTGATTTTATTTATTGAAATTATTATTGATTGTTCTCGACATTTATTATTATTATCAATTATTTGCAGTTGTTATTATTTTTCTATTGTTTTAATTTTTTTTTCTGATTCTCTTTTAGATCTGACTATCAAGTTTATTATCTTTATTACAATTTCCGGCCAAGTTATAGTTAGGCATACTGAGCAGCCAGGATTGTGTCTCCTCCGGTTGTCTCGCACTCCTTTTACCATGTACGATTGACGTGAACGCTGGCCAGAAACTTATAGATCCTGCCCAGCGTCCGATTACATTGATAATTCATCATAAGAGTTACATTATTCCTAGTATATTTTTTGTATATAGACTACCTGACAAAATGCTGGTCGGAGCTCTTTACACTGCGACCAGAATTGCTCTTCTATCATGTTCTATTGACTGTTCTCTACCAGTGTATAAAACATTAATAATTATTGTTTTCCATCTATATTTTCCATGTCTGTTTTTTCTTGGTTTTGTGTTATTTTCTAATTTTTATTGGATAAATGATAATGTTCAAATGACGATTCCAAGTGTCCGAATGGACCTAAGGATGATAAAAAAACAATAAACAATAAAAAATTACTTTGAGAAGAATTATCGGGATAAAATTTTTTGAGAACTATTGGAATGTTATTGTTGTTTTTCCTCTTGCTATTGTCATCTGGGGGATCCGGCGGAATCGGGGGCTTAGGCGGGATTTCATCCATAATATCAATAAATTAGGTTGTTAAAAATCAAGGAAAGAATAAATAAAAAGTCGTACCGAAGAAGAACAAAAAGAAAATAAATTCAACGAATTCTATTAAAAAATACTAAACAGAAACAAAAAACTTACCTTATAGTCACAAAAAAACGGTTCTACAGTGTCAAAAAAAAAACATAAATATCTGTATTTACTATATATAAACTTATTTAAAAATAACGTAGTCGCTATTTCTACCCCTTGGTTTCCCGCCCTTTTTCAATTTAAAATTTCTCCCGCCATAAAAGTGGTTATTCCTACCCATTTTCTGCGACTTCTATGGTTTACAAAGTAAATAAACGTGTGTCACTTGTTATATACTAGTCGAAAGTGGTTTATATACTGTCATTTGACGTCTGTGAAGTTTTGATCGATATTTTTAGCTACATTTGTGTGCAACCTTTATTTTTATTATACTAGTTATCTACTTTTTTTATTGCAATTAATTTCCTTACATATCGACGGTCAAAAGGTAATAGGTGATAAGCGACAAATACCTAATTGTTCAGGAGAGCAGTTTAAAGTTTGAAATTTCATAAAAATGTACATAACTTTTTTATTTATTGTCATGTTTTGAAAATTGAAACAGTTATCGAATGAAAAAAAATAAATGTAATAATTTTAATTTCATTATTTTGATTCGAAATTGCTTTTTGTGGTTTTATGTCGCTTAGATCAATTGATCTTATTTTTCTTTAGAGGTAATTCGGCATAAGTTACCTCTTCACAGAAAATAACTAAGGGTAAAGAAGACTTAGCTACATTCGACATCCTCGTACCAAAAGGTAATAGGTCATAAGCGACATGACTGTAGAATAGCTTAAACGGGTAAAGAAGGATAAGTGACGATTAACATCATTGTGCCAATTGGTAATGGAGCATAAGAAACAGTGCTTATAAAAAACATCGAGAGGATGTTAGAGATTAGCGACACTGTAAGTGGATTGACCAAAGGGTAAAGAGGAACATCCGTACATCAGGATTTTTATACCAAATGGAAAATGGAAACATCCAACGCTCTGCATTATCTGGAAAATTGGTAATGAGGATTGAACGCCTCATCTTTAAAATTATAAAATCACAACCACCATGTTTTTTCTTTAAAATAAGACTTACCGCCTGCCTGAATTTAAAGAGTCATACAAAATCATAAACGGATTATTTTATAAGAAGGTAATCTGATTTTTTTAGTTTCATTTTAATTTTCAAATCTTTGCCCAAACACACAGTTTTTTAATACATAATAAGCAATAGCCATAAAACCAGCAAATTATGCCAACATTATTTTTTTTACTTGAAATACACTACCTACACAAAGAAAAAGAAAAACACTTAAAAGCTAGACGGGCATGTCGCCGAAAATCCACCAGCGCATACATCGACTCTTGCCATGACGGGTTCCAGACACCCGGCATCAGTATCCTCATCATAATGTATACAACATGGACACTAGTATGGGGATTGGGGAAGATAAGGAAAGAGGAAAAGGGAAGATGAAAATAGATTGGAGGGCCCCCGCATATGCCCGATGAGACCCAGAACCTATCAGGGATCCAATTATGGACCTCTTAAACATAGAAAGGGATACATGAAAGATGTCTATATAAAAAATGCGTTAGAATTATCCGATGAAAGATTAATGAAAAAAAATTGCAGGTAATAAGTGCTGCACCTCGATTGTTTAAAAGTAAGTGTCGTCCTGGTCAATCTGATTGGGAAGTTGAAAAAAAAACTTGTTAGATGTTACTGTCGATTATATTATGGGTTATTTTATATACGAAAGAAGACAACGTGCGCCTGTTCTCTAAGGTCATTATTTTATGGTGACGTGCAGAGAAACGAGAGCTCTTGAATGATAAGAAGCATCTAAAATCTTAAACATAATAAATATTTATTCCGTACTTTCTCCAACCTGTCAATATACGTGATGTTTTGGGGACTCCAGACCATAGTAGCAAAGTCGAGATAACTTCGCACATACGTAAAGTATTTTTAGTTTTTCTATTGAGCTAAATGGCTTAGATACTCTCATAACAAATCCCAGTTGTTAAAATGCCTTGTTCGTGATCATATCAATGAGAGTTCTTAGTGTCATTTTGCTGTCCACCAGTGCCCCGAGATCCCTGATAACGAGACATCTCCTCAAGGAAATTTCATTAATTTTGTAGTCCTATGGAGGGGCTCCTTTCGTCTTGTGAAGGATATCGCGTTGCATTCATCAACTTTGAGGAACAGTTGGTTTTCTAGCACAGTTTTGAAAGAGATCGACCTGAAAAGATTTCGCGTCCTTAAAATTACTTGTCCTTTGGTAGACCTTTGTGTTAAGAAAATCAGAAGACCTCTAGCACTGCTGGATAATATCATTAATGTACAAGATGAAGAGAATTGGGCCCAGGTGAGAACCCTGCGGTACACCGGACACGTAACGTCTAAGCGTCTGAATAATCTAATCCAATCTATTACAAACTCCTTTTACGCCCCACTTAAAGGCACACGGAGGCAACAAGAGCTCTCCAATACGCTCGATCTTGCGCAATGATTATGACCTCAGCTATATCCATAGACCTATATCCAAATCCCTCAGCTGTGCTTCAAAGTAGCGGATCACGATATGAATGGCTTTTTCTCGTCACATTGGCTTACTGTTATTCGGCATCCTAAACACATGTCCCAGCCAAGTCCATCTCCTCTCCATTGTAGTAGTGATGAGCTCACGCTGGGTTCGCCGGCTGCTGATGCGGTGGTACCATCTTACACCCACAGTTCTTCTGATAATTTAATCAAATAATTATTTGTATAATTAAATAAAACTTTTATCTCTATATTTCATTAAATATCTACTTGTTGTATACATGGGATTTTTCGACATTCTCATGATTAGGAGTTTCGGAGACTTAATCATTACCACCTAATGGTGAACGTTGTTAACGTCAAGTGATCACACTAAGTCAGCCTTTAAAATAACAGTAGAAGACGTTCGTAAATCCGTAATGTTTTGTTCCATATAAAAATCTAAAATCAGTAACGAATTGTTATTTATTAGTTGTAACATATTCATATATTATTATAATTATTTGTATAGCTCTGATAAGTCCATACATAATAATATGTACATAGATACGTAAATAAATGTTTTTTCACACTATTCTTTGTTAGGTAGGTATACGGTATCTTTATTATCTACGTTAGCTAGACTCCACTGTTAAAAATGTACTTTTCAGACAAAAACTAAATATTTAGAGTAGGATGGTAATGGAGGTTTCATGACCTGCCCTTGTGGTTTAGTCGGTAGGTACCATAGGCCTATTATGTCTAAATTGATAATGATATGAATGCGGAAATTGGGAGAATAATTTTTTCAGCTAACCGTAGCTATTTCGGTCTCACTGGACAGTAGTTAAAGTCACGCCTTATATCCAGGAAGACTAAAGCCACTCTAAATAAGACACTAATTAGACCAGTCCTAACATATGGCTCAGAGATCTGGACATTGTCTAAGCATGACGAAAACAGGCTGAACGCGTTTGAAAGGAAATTCCTACGCAGCATACACTGCCCTATAAATTATGGTCAAACTTGGTGCAAAGGTACAACACGGAGCTCTACAAGGATATCAGCGTAGTCAGGTTCATTAAGATTAACAAACTGCGCTGGCTGGGTCATTTGCACCGTATGGAGGATCTGGAGCTCCCAAAAGGGTATTTTTAAATAACCCAATCGGTAGAAAAAGCGTCGAAAAACCAAAACTGAGATGGCTGGATGGCGTTGTCGCGGACTGTCGGGCTCTGGAGCAGCAAAACTGGAGGGTGGCAGCCAGTGACACATCGGGATGGAGAAGCTTTTTGGATGCAGCTTCGACCCACCACGGGTTGTAACGCTGAAGATGATGATGATTATTTCTAAATTACTGGATTACCTACTAACCTACATAAGAGTTTTTATGCTCTGTCTAAGGTTAGTTGTTGATGTAATTTATTGGATACCAAAATACGTTTTATCACTTTTTATTAGAAAAAAAATATAGATGTACTTAAAAAAATAAAGCAAGAACTTATTGAAATAACGCAATGCACCTTTATATAAAACAGGTTTCATTATATTAAATACTAGTTTTTTAAAGGCGCCCGTGGCGCCCACCTATGGCCTTTTTATGCAAACTTTACTTTCTCATAGCATAGCTGTGAGCATTCACATGTGAGACTTCAAAATACTTGGTTGATTCAACTCTATGAAAACTCAAATACCTACAACTTAAACTTTTAATTACAAACTGTACATTCAAATAGCTTTTGGCATGTGGGTATTTACCGATTTGATTGATTAAACTTTTTCATGTAAACTTTGCATTCGTATTGCCGAATTCTTATATGAGACTTTAAAACACTTGATTAATTGAATTCTTCATGAAAACTCAAAAAACAACGTGAACTTTTTATAACAAACTTAACATATGTATGGCTTTTCAACGTTATGAATTCACATGAAAATCTTTAAAAAATTACTCTAGGTGTGTAAACTTTTTATTGAAAACATGACATTCGTATGGTTTTTCTCCGCTATGATCTCGTGTGTGTGGATTAAAGATTCTTGATTTGGTAAACTTTTTCATGGAAACTTTGCATTCGTATTGCCGAATTCTTATATTATGAGACTTTAAAACACTTGATTAATTGAATTCTTCATGAAAACTCAAAAAAACAACGTGAACTTTTTATAACAAACTTAACATATGTATGGCTTTTCAACGTTATGAATTCACATGAAAATCTTTAAAAAATTACTCTAGGTGTGTTAACTTTTTATTGAAAACATGACATTCGTATGGTTTTTCTCCGCTATGATCTCGTGTGTGTGGATTAAAGATTCGTGATTTGGTAAACTTTTTCATGGAAACTTTGCATTCGTATTGCCGAATTCTTATATGAGACTTTAAAACACTTGATTAATTGAATTCTTCATGAAAACTCAAAAAACAACGTGAACTTTTTATAACAAACTTAACATATGTATGGCTTTTCAACGTTATGAATTCACATGAAAATCTTTAAAAAATTACTCTAGGTGTGTAAACTTTTTATTGAAAACATGACATTCGTATGGTTTTTCTCCGCTATGATCTCGTGTGTGTGGATTAAAGATTCGTGATTTGGTAAATTTTTTCATGGAAACTTTGTTTTCTTATGGCCGAATTCATTTGTGTGACTGTAAAGCACTCGATGATAGATTATAACTATTCATGATAATATAACTATTTATAAAAATGCAAAAAAAAACTTTTTATAACACACATTGCATTAGCAAGTGTTTTCTTGGCAATGAAATCGCGTCTGTGAGTTAAAGATCTGATTTGGTAAACTTTTTCATACAAACTATGCTTTCTTTTGGCCGAATTCATATGTCAGACTTTAAACAAATTTTGAACTTTTTCTAACAAAATATGCATTTAAATGGCTTTTATCATTTGATTGATTAAACTTTTTATCGCAATGGTTGCATTCGTATGTCTTTTCTCCGCTATGAGTTTCAAAACTTTTTATTGCACACATTGCATTAGTAAAGCGAAGTCCGGCTGTGCGTAAAAGTTTCCTGATTTGTCAATTTTTTGGCCGAATTCGCAAGTGATACTTTACAGCACACGGTTGATTGAACTATTTATGCAAACTTAAAAATGAAATTAAACTTTTTATTGCAAACTTACCATTCAAATAGCTTTTAGCATGTCATTGGTTGTTTAAATTATTTGATTGATTCAACTTTTTATTGCAATTATTGCATTCGTATGGCTTTTCTCCACTATGAGTTCGCATGTCATTCTTTAAATTACTTGAAACCGCAAACTTTTTATTGCACTCATGACATTAGAAAGGCTTTTCTTCACTATGAAGTCCCGCTGTGCGTAAAAGTTTCCTGATTGTGGCCGACGCAAGTGAAACTTTACAGCACACGGTTGATTGAACTATTTATGCAAACTTAAAAATGAAATTAAACTTTTTATTGCAAACTTACCATTCAAATAGCTTTTAGCATGTCATTGGTTGTTTAAATTATTTGATTGATTCAACTTTTTATTGCAATTATTGCATTCGTATGGCTTTTCTCCACTATGAGTTCGCATGTCATTCTTTAAATTACTTGAAACCGCAAACTTTTTATTGCACTCATGACATTAGAAAGGCTTTTCTTCACTATGAAGTCCCGCTGTGCGTAAAAGTTTCCTGATTGTGGCCGACGCAAGTGAAACTTTACAGCACACGGTTGATTGAACTATTTATGCAAACTTAAAAATGAAATTAAACTTTTTATTGCAAACTTACCATTCAAATAGCTTTTAGCATGTCATTGGTTGTTTAAATTATTTGATTGATTCAACTTTTTATTGCAATTATTGCATTCGTATGGCTTTTCTCCACTATGAGTTCGCATGTCATTCTTTAAATTACTTGAAACCGCAAACTTTTTATTGCACTCATGACATTAGAAAGGCTTTTCTTCACTATGAAGTCCCGCTGTGCGTAAAAGTTTCCAATTTGGTACACTTTGTTTTCTTATGGCTGACTTCGCATGTGAGTTTTTTAATAACCCAAAAATTGTTTTCTCTACGTCAAGACCTTTAAAAAAAGTGCTCAGCCACCAGGCATAATAATATCATTATGTTACTGTCAGTTGTCACTGCTGTCAGCCATATTGTATTAGAAGAACAATATTATTATTTTGTCTTTAGTTGCGAGTGGCGCGCCATCTAGCGGCGTTAATGACATCAGTCAGTCAGGCAGTCAGTCAGTCAGTCAGTCAGTCAGTCAGTCAGTGTTCAAGGCAAATATTATATAGATTGTAAATGATAGGTACCTTCCTACAAAAATAGAGATTTTTTCAAATTTAATACAATATTCGCTATGTGGTACTAAAGTAACTAAGCAATTAGAATCTTTGAAAAAAAAAACAATAGCCTTCAAGGCAACTATATTATCCTGTAATAAAAGACTCAAAATATTATTTTTACTCGCACCTAAGCACTATGCTGTTTCATGCGCGGTGACCATTCATTCATTCACCATGTACTTATTTAGCTTCTATGGCGATTTTTTTTAAGTAAGTAAATAAAAAATTTATAATCAGTTAAAATTGTAGTAGGAAGGCTATTAGAACTTTTACTTCGGGGTAAATGAACTAGGTCTTATATTATTACTAAGCAGTCTTTAAAACGATTTAACTTATCATAGAAGCTAAGCAATTGAAACAAATCGAGGATATAATGGCCTGTACAAGTGTACACATCTGAATACGCGTGGTAACGTAAGCAATGCTAAGTTGCATACAACGCATCAAAATTCCATAGTACGCGGTGAGTAGCGTGGTTCTATGAAATAAGCGCCTCGCTAAGTATCTAATTGAGTACAAAAATGTGATAAAAATTGGTGTAAGCACAAATTAATAAATTATCAATATAAAGTAATACAGCGTAAGCGACAGATTTGTATTAAAATTGTAAATGGTAGTACGATTTAAGCGACATATCAATATTAATTTTGATTTTAGACAGCTCTATTGTAAACTTGTAAACGAAAGTAAGATATAACCGACAGTTTAATATTAAATAAGAATAAGTAATTGGGTATAAGGGACAACTATAGAGTAAATTTGTTGATGGTAGTAAGGTATAACCGACGCATCATGTTTTTGACGACAAAGGTAAAGACGCATAAGTTCTAGCTTTCAAAACAGGTGGAAATGGTAAAGAGTCATAAGTGGCGGGAATATCTATGCCAAGAAGAAGTAAACAGACATTACCGACTATAAACCAAAAATAATGCCATTTTTACACAGGTACAAGCGCCCTAAGGGTAAAAAAGACCTAAAAATCGGTCGGTTACACCAAAATGACACTTATATTTTGCTGGGGCATAAGCGACAAAAAAGTCATCGTAGAGCCGTGGGAGTGAGCGCATTCGAAAGAGCGGAAAATTTTAAGTAAGATGGCATTCATAACTCATTTTTGACCAAAGTGTCGCTTATCCCCTATTACCTTTAAACCGTCGATATTTTTAATGTCAATGGTTGTCAGGTAAACAATAATTTTGTTGTTATAAATGTTTTTATAGATGGCGTTGTTGTTGTTAGCAAGTCCGTTCCATACTGACTTTAATATTATATTTTTTATTGTTTGTTACCCATTCTTCAATTTTTAGGTTATTATTCTGTTATTCGGCGTGGAGAAGAATTCAATAAATCAAAAATGATAAAAATCTGTTTAGCCAATTTCGATTTATAAGTGTTCGCAATAACCTGACGTTCTTTTATATATATAGATACCTAATAGAAAATTTTTGTTCATATGAAACTTTCAAATTTGACATATCCATGTCATTGTTTCGAAAAGAACATTGTGAAATAGCGCTCGGTCAGTGTTTGACAATGGAACCTCAAATAATGTTCAAATTTATAATTTAAATTAGTTGTGGTCGAATTTCGAGCACTGGTCGACCCCTAGTTGTAATAAAAATGTAAATACAAAAATGTAAACACACACAGCAACTCTTGCGTTTAAAACGAGATATTCCATATTATCAATTTGTCTCGTTTGAGAAAGATCAAAAGTGGAAATTTGCCAGGCAATATTAGCGATACGGCAGAGAATAAAATTATATTGAATTCGTAAACAACGCGATAAGAACTTATTAGTCCTATCTTAATTGACTTATAATGAGAGAAAATAATTACGATTAGACCGCTATAATATATATTTTTTTAACAATTAAATTATCCCAATAATGATTATTAATAATGGTTACGTAACACAAGTTGGATGAAAGGCCTATTTACACTTGTCTGTTAGGTGAAATGGTTTTTTTTTTAATTTTACCCCCTATTCGGATTTTGGAACGAACGATTTAGAATTAAGTTCACTCGAACTAAAATTCGTATTCCGAATTATGCCGTGTTCTAAAATCTAAAATTAGTTCACCATAAATAATTTTTCAATTATAATTGTCTATGGATCGAACATTTTTCACAATACTGCATGAATGTAAAATATAGGTACCTACCTACCTACTTATAGTATGTAGTTTGTCCTACTTTGCTGGAGTTTTCTCCGAGCGAGCCATAGACAGGAATATCTACTACATAAAAAAGATTCCTGTTTTACCATCTTTTCATGGCGTACTTTATATTGTTCTGTGAAAGTGTAAAAATCTTTAGTAAATAAAAATGACGTATAAGATTTGTACCTACATTTTTTGTATTTCAAATCAAACTTCTATCGTTTTTATACATTTTCATACCGTATTGCTACAATTTCTAAACAAAATTTACATGTTTAATTTAACTTTTAAAACTTGACTGTCTCAATAATTGAACTTTTTGTATGAAGAAGTTTTTAGATATTTGTTAATAACATTAAATATATTTGAGAAATTGGAAAAAAATATATATATGATTACCATAAATATACCTGCAAGGATCCACGACGATTAATATCAAACCTAGAGTCTGCGGTTTTTATAAATATGCATACATAACTAAAGAACCCAAACAAACAAGAACTGCATTATTATGTAGATTACACTTAATTACCTAGTTTCTTTTTAAATATTTTTAATAAAAATAAACTTGTTTTATAATATATATTTGGTTAAAATTATATTTGGTTAAAAAAAACTTTTATCATAAAATATTTTTTAAGACCCATACAATTAGGTGTGAACTAAGATTAGGAACGTTTTGACAGATAAACGCACTAAAATTGACTTAAATACGAAATTCGAATACCAAAATGAACTAATTTCAAACTAAAGTCTAATTAGGAACAAATAGTAACGTTCTAAAATTTCTCGAATACCAATCCGGCTAATTAAAATTGGAACGTTCTTATTTTAGTTTAGTGCGTACTTAATTTGAATTGGAATAGGGGGTAGTTTCAGGTATAAAAAAGGAAACACATATACAAAAAGGCTAAATCAATATGCACACCATAAAATAATCCAAAATAGAAGTCAAATAGTTAAGAGAATGTATATGTCAAATAAAACTTTTTGCCAAAATTCAGGCAAAATAAAAACCTGATGGTCGAGACTGACCCCGATTCGGTGCGACCTCCACGCCTCGAGCAGGTACCAAAAAGAGGCCGAAATTCGGATCAGATATAGTGTATATATAGACAACTGAAAGGTTCCTGATGATGTACATACTATAGGGGTGGGAAGCTATCTTATAACTATCATTCTCCTGACTCTAAATACCTAAAAATACTTCTAGCAGAGACTCAAAATAGGACAGGATTTTACTACGTGAAAAATATGCCACGGCTAGCTACAGTCAAACAAAGATCCTGCCTATTAGAAATTTTATCGACCATCTCGCGTGTATTTAAACTAAAGTCGAAAAATCAAAGCACTCATCGTCTTCAATAGGAACAAAAATATATTATCACAAAACAGGGCAATTTGCCTTCTCTGCTAATCGCTTTAAACAATAAAAAAGTATTGGTTTTCTAGACATCCATTCAATGCGTCAAAATAACAAACTCTATAATCCAGCATACCTAAACAAAGAACTAACTGTTCTTCAAACTCTTTCCACCATCTTATTCTCAAACTTTCAAATATTAATTTGGCTCAACAATATTTTGAGTAACAACATCTGAATAAATACCTCACTCGGAAGCCCTTTTCTGTAGTCCTTTCTATGAATATTGATTTGGAATATGTTTTCACAGATGGTGTTGTTTGTCAGTAAACCCGTTCCATACTTATGATCGAAACAACCAAACCAAAAAGCCGGCCCCACACAAATACAAAAGTCCGCCACAGATCCCCCCAAACCAACCGGCAATGCAGGGGGCCTAAACCCCACGTAGGGGCATAGGGAGGCATCAAGAGCTCTCCATTGTGCTCGAAGGCGTCCGAGGCTTATGGTGCCTTTTCTGACCGGTTGAGGTTTAAGGACGTGAGGTGGTCAACCTCACGGTCCCGATCTAATTTTTCGATTTCCTGCCTTTTTCAGGATGCTTGAAAAACCAGCAAAAAGAGCAGAGGTGCTATTCTTAGCCGGCAACCCCACGGCAAGTAAATTGCATAGTGTAAATCATCCTTTATTTTGAAGTTTATTTTTCAGAAAATAAGCGTGGATTGATTATATGACCTGAGAGCGATAATTTTTTGATATAAATTGTATTATCATTCTTCCTGAATATTTTTTTTTGTTATATAAAACTTTTTTTTATTAAAATTTTTAGAGCCAGCAGGGTTATTCACAAAAAAGTTTATGTTGAGAATTAGTCAAATTAATACAGTATTTGAGACTTACACCCGAATTCATAACCGTTACTTGAGTATTCCCCGATACTTGAGTGCTCGTTAAGTAGCTGTTTTCATTTCATAGTCATACAAAACTTACCCAAGTAGTACTCAAGTAGCTGTCAAACTCATGTCGTCGACGAACACGACTTAAGTGTTACTTGGAAATGTCAAACGCTGTTTTTTGTAATGTATTTTGTCGTTTTCTTGCAGTTTGTGTTTAATAAACAATAAAAAAGAAATGTCCTAAAACATAATTAAAAATACATTTTGTTTTGTGGCAACGCTTTTCGTCACAATAATATTTACCCCACTACTCAAGCGTTTATTTGGCGAAGTAAAGAAGTAGTGTTTGTCTATAGAATGCATCCGCTACTTGAGTATTGCCTTTTACTTGAGTACTCCTCGGCCAAGTATTACTCAAGTAAACAATTATGAATAACATAATAACACAGTTTTACTCAATTTATTTTTTGTAATAATTCGATTAATACTTTTTTATACTGTTTTTTAATATTTCAGTATATATTTTAACATAAAATGATCATTAAATATCACTACGCCTGTCAGTTTAACACACGTCTACAGTTTAACATAAACTCAAAAATTATAAACGACAAACCTAATTTTATCTTTCGACAAACCGTTCATTCGTTCAGCGTCGCGTTCTCTTGTTTTTTTTTGCGTTTTGATCAAAGTTATTATCTAACCTGCAAACTTTTGTATAAGTACATGAATATTTTTATCAAAAAAAAAAACTACTCAGCAATTAGTACTAAGCCGATTCTCCACGACCTATTATTTATTATGAAATATAAATTGATATTTTGAATTAAGAAATATGTTTGAAATAAATTATGACTTAATTTATATTTATCCACAAACCTAAATTATTAAAAAAAATAATGCCAAATAACTGGACAAAATGTGACGTTTGCATTGTTATCTGACATGACAGGCATGTTTTGTATACTTAATTAATAATAAATATTATATTCATTATGTACTTGGCTACTCAGCAAATAATTTATTTATATATAGTTTCTTCGCCCTTTTATACTTTATTAAACACAAACTGCAAGAAAACGACAAAATACATTTACAAAAAGCAGCGTTTGAAATTTCCAAGTAACACTCAAGTCGTGTTCGTCGACGACTTGAGTTTGACAGCTACTTGAGTACTACTTGGGTAAGTTTTGTATGACTATGAAATGAAAACAGCACTCAAGTAACACAAGTAAAGGGGTAGTGTTTGTCCATAGAATGCATCCGCTACTTGAGTATTGCCTTTTACTTGAGTACTCCTCGGCCAAGTATTACTCAAGTAAACGACTATGAATTCGGGTGTTAGGGTGCTTAGCAAATAAACACCCCGTTTTTGCACTTTAACTGTGGTAAGCTCGCCCTCTGTGATGTCTTATGTTATGTTAAGTTTTTATGTGTATATGTATACCAATTTACAGAAAATAATGAATAAATAAAAAACAATTACTTTATCGATCTTACTTACAGCCGGTTTCATAAAAAAATGAGCTGAATTATTTTATTTATTAAAATATCTATTCTTGCTTTGAGTTTCTTTGTTGGGCTGCACAAAATGAGTTCAACTCCACCTGGACAAGTGCAGATGACGAAATTTTAATGGATTTCATACATAATCATGAAGTTATGTTAAATGTTAAAAATAAAGAACATAGAAAAACGCAGATGAAGAACGGTTAGGGGAAATGATAAAAAAGCTCCTCATGTGCTACGAGATTTATAAAAATTGTCTTCTCCTATACGGTATCCATCCTCCTCTGATGCCTGGTCATCCTCCAAACAAATGACTAAAGCAAAAACAAGATCGTTCATTTTCACGTTCCGACACAATAAACCAATTGACGTTTGTTATTGAAAAAAAAAAACGGAGAGAATAATACGGGCACGGAACTTTCCAATAATGTCACCGTAAAGACCGCTGCCGTAATATACCGCCGCTCCCTAGGAACCCAGTGCATTAGTGTAGTTCAATCTTTCGCCGCCGGATTTCTTAAACGTGGCGCTCTCTCTATAATATGTAAAATGTTCATGATGACAAAAATGACTCAAATGGGGGTGGAAAACATGGAAAAACGAGAAAAATATTAATGTCTTGAGGTTGAGTTTATTAATTCATAAACCATAATAATATAATTTAACAAAAACTAGGTACGGCACTTTGATGCTCTATTGAGAAATGAATTGACAGTTTAACAGAAATTCCGCGAAAATATTAGTAAACAACCTATGTTTTAAATAGATTGCTATGGTAACACTACCAACTGCTACCAATTTTTAAATATTTTTTTGATATTTCAAATTTTGGCTAAATTAAGCGGGAATAATTTTTATGAAACGCGTCAACTTAAAGGAGACTTAAATTTTAAAAATTGCTTTAGCTAAAGAGTTCTTTAGCCGCTTTTTTGTGAAACTGGCCGTTAATGATTCCGCGAGACCTTGTGTTTTATTGCAGAATGAACTTTAATACAGTAGTTTACTTAGTTATTAAGGATGCTTTTTAAGTAATTTTCTTTCATTCTTTCATTCGAACACCATAGACCAACTCAAGGGCACTTGAGGATGTCAAACTTTTACAAAAAACAAACATAAAATTTACAAAAATAAACATAAGACAAATAATAATAATATTATTGTGCGGGTCCCTACCCAGCCTTCTTTCTGTACAGTGGTATGTGTGAGTGATGCGATGGCATGTCGGTGTGTCTCGTTGTGTTTCTTCCGTACATAATATTTTGACATGACATAGATGTGAATTTTACATGTTTTGTAGTTATATTTTAATGGCCTATGGCCGTGTATGATTATAAATAAATAAATAAATAAGACACAGAATATACAAAAATAAACAATAAAACACACATGGGTGTAAAGGGCTCAACCATTCTCATGTACAAATATAGAAGTAAAAAAAAAATTAATAGTAGGTAGGTACATAAAAAATTGGCGCCTTCATCAATTCTCCATAATATGGTTCCAGAACATGGCCATTCCAAAAAATAATAATGTTAATCCAATTAATGTTAAGTCCAATCAAATTGAGTGGACGTCACAATAATATATATGTATATTATGAAACGACTGCCCTATCACCCAAAAGTTTGTGTTAAAGATAAACAATTTTTTTGGTGTTTTTTTTTTTCGATTCGATTTCAATAATTCTTTTTATATTGAGATCAAACAAAAAATAATAATACCGAAAACAATATACAAAAAATATGCGACCTTGTAAAATGCGTATAAAAATGAATGATTTATAATATTTTTTTTTATTCTGACAATGAATTTAGGTAATTGTGTTGTTTGCTTTATTATGTTGGTAAATGAATTGTAGATAATTTTAGGAAGAAATAGAATAGAATAGAAAAATAAAATATTTTTCTCAGAAATGACCAAAACAATGTTCGTCACACAATCAAAAATGATAATCTTATAAAATAAAAGAAAGTCGGGTTAGTGCGAACACTTATTAATCGAACTCGGCTGAACAGATTCTTAAGATGTTTGATTTATTGGATTCTTCTCCGCTTTTAATTCATAATAACAACTATTAAAAAGTTAAAAAATGCATAAGAAATAATATAAAATATTATATCAATATTAGTATGGCTAGGATATCCTGCGACGCCAACGACATCTATGAAAAATTCTATAATAACAAAATTATCATTTATCTGACAACCATTGACATTAAAAATATTGGTATGCAGAATATTTTTCGAGCTTTCAGAAATAATTTGAAGAAACATTCATATTCTGAACGATTTTTTTTGTATAAATTACAAATTTGAACTCAATATTCATAGTATACTATTTCCAGATGTCATCGCATCACGCCTAAACGGCTGAACCGATTTCACTAATTCTTTTTTTTAGGCTTTTATCAGGAGAATGTCCTTTTAGAAGAAAAAAATAAGAAAAATGCATGGAAAATTAAAAATTTAAAGAAAACTCTGCGTATAGACAACCTTATTAGTAATTTTTACCTTAAATTTATTATTCCAATTTTGAAATTTTGACAGAAATTGTCAATTGGTGCGATTGACAGAATGCGGATGGAATATACATACATGGTTTAAAACAGACGAATCGGTCGGAATTACATTGGTCGAATGATAATTAATTCATCACCATACAAATTCGAATTCAATATTCATAGTTAGGAACACAGGACAACGTCTGTCGGGAAAGCTACCTAGTTAAAAATAAAAACAAAAATTCAGGACGTAGACACAGTCTGAGTAATAAATAGGAATTTGGTATGTTGTAACAAAGATGAATGTTGATAAGCCAAATGGTTTGGATTTGTTGAAAGAATGGAGCATGCTTACAGAAGTAATATATTAGGCTGGAAAGTAAGGTGTAAAAAGGAGTGATCGATCGAGAATGATGTGGATTGAACGCACCGATTTCCTCTTCAACTAAGGCCATGTCTAGGGATTGCAATCCGGTCTCATTTTGAATCCGGCCGGATCCAACCGGATTTTCGTCAATCCGGCCGGATCCGATCGGATCCGACCGGATTGAAATAACCTTGATTAATTGTCATTTTTAACAATAATGAAGGCTAATAAAACAGCACATATACGAAAGTAATTTTATAAGGGTATGAATACTTTTAAATGGTAAAAACTATAAAAAAAATAGTTTCAAAAGAATAAAAATTACAAATTAGATTACGTATTATGAAAGTCAAATTCAAATTTAACGAAAATATTTATTTTAACCTGCTTGATTGATCATGATTTGAAAAGAAAGATTCTCAGAGAACCGACACCACGATAAAGAAAGGTTCTCGAAAACTCTCCAACCCATTGTGGAATAAACCATTCGAGGTAGAGTTAGAAACTCCGAATTCGGAGCTTTTGCGATATCGAGAACGGCAGGCAATGGGGTAGCAAAGCAATAGAAGGCGTTACTGGAATGATCACGTCAACAAAACGGATCCGGTGATTCTGATGGTAGAGGATGAAATCACATCAACCAAAATACCCTTGGACGAGCACTAAAGAGATTTATTTATTTTATTTTCCATTATCAATTACACAACAAACAGTTTACATATATAATTGTTGGAATTTACTGCCCCACTAGGCAAAGTCTGTTCTGGGGCAATACTACTTCAATACAAAACAAAGTTGGATGTGCAGTTAGACATCCGCGTCCTAGAAGTAATACTTATAACCGGAAATATTCAGAGACACTCCTACACATATCGAGAATAAATGTTTGAGAAATTATTTCAGTTTTATCCTTGAATATAACTGCACACACAATCTAATGTATACCAGATAACAATCATAATAGTTTTGCTTTTAAATAGGTTAATATATTTTTTGTTGGCTAATTATTGCTTCATGCTCACGCCATTTTTCTACGAGATGCCTTTTCATTGGATAGTCAATGCTATCAATACGATTAGTCAACACTACTTAACCCCACTTTTGGCACAGGGAGGCAAAAACAGCATTACACTGCGCTCAGTGTGACGGATTTGCCTCCTCTTCTCTTATTACCTTTATGAGTACCTACAACGACCCTGTGGAATTGCTAGGGATACGGATTCGTGTCCGGTCTGTGTCCAAAAATCCCTAAATATGATTAACCGGATCCGATCTCCGGATCCGTCAATTTGTGCCGGATCCGATATGAGCATTTTGATGCCGGATCCGCCGGAATACCGGATCCGGTTTTCCGGATTGCAATCCCTAGCCATGTCAGAAGCAAAAGAAATAACAGAAAGCGCCAAGTGGCGCGCGAAGGTGCGTGTTCTGTGTTGACTCTATGCAGACTTTTTGTTGACTGATGGTTGTTGGGCTGCCTTGTACGGTGTAGCAGGCTGCTATCGGATGACGACATCATGGGGAAACGCTATTGGTAGATGATGTCGTCATGCGAAACATGGCCTCTACAGATATAAAAGAGTGGAGGTCCGTTCTCTCTGCCTGCAAAAATAATAATCTCGATATCTATGTATAATATATCAATACGTGAAGGTAAACTGACTATTTTTAGGAAAATCGCGCGGATGGAGGAGTATGAAATTTCGCACACTTATAGTTTATATAGAAAAGGAGTGCCGAATGTTATTTTTTTTTAAATTATGCATAAAAAATATATTAAATCGATAAAAAAACATAACAAACACTACGTTTTAAACACTAGTGACTAGATTAATATAATAATAGAAAAAAACTTTGTACCTACATAATTATCAACATTTCAAATTTGACGTATCCATATGTCATTGTTTTTGAAGGATTTTTTTTGAAATAGCGCTCGCTCAGTCTTTGTCAATGTAACCTTAATAATGTTCAAACTTATAATAATTAAAATAAGTTATGGTCGAATTTCGAGCATTGGTCGACCACTACTGTAGTAAGAATTATTCTTCTTCTGCGGTGTCAATCTAGCGATTGTTTGGCAGCAAGCGTCAACATCTCATCCACTCCTCTTGTTTCTCAGCCATTGTCTTTAATTCTACTTATGAACTATACATTCTCCATATCCTGGCACATCTGTCGCAAATATTACCTACTGACGCTTATGTCTTCTACGATTCGAACTCTCGAACTTTCCTCCAAGTTTTCCTGGCTCATTCCATGTTCTATTAGCCATCTCGCGCGGCTCTACAATATGGTGTTCAATATTTTGCCTTTCCTCCCTAACTCTAGCAAGAACCTCTTCGTTCGTGATACGTTCCCTCTAAGATATTAGATGTAAAATAATTTTTAAAACTAGTTAATCATCAAATTCGAGATTTATTTTGTACTGGGCAAACATTAAAAAAATAAAATATTAGTTGCTGATTATGTCAGTTTGTGATAAATATTACAATATAGGTAGGTGCCTACTTAATATGAGATACCAGAAATAAACGCGGGAAGGTCATGGTCGTACCCTTTTAAAAATAAATAAATACGGAATAAATAAAGTGTCGTACTTCTAGATAAGGATTGATTTTTACTTCCCTAGGTCTACTCACAACGACTTCTGTAGTCTTCTGGTTTTCTAGGTCTTTCTTATTTTGGACATAAGATCAAGATTTGGAATGGAAAACCAAACTGCAGAAATATCCAGAAGAATAAGACTAGGACGCTTTTGGAGAAGTGAAACAGTCTATACGGATATCCCAAGAAGTCTGAAAACAAAAGTCTACGAAGCATGCATCCTCAAAACGTACGGATTAGAGACAACTCCACCAATGAGTGTCCATAAATTATTAAAATGCTCACCGAGAGACGAATCTTGGACAAAGTCTTGAATACAAAGGCACTGATATTGTGGATCGCATTGCAAAATAAAAGTGGCAATAGTCGCGAGACGAAACGATAGGAAAAGGCGAAGAAGTTTAGAAAAGGTCTTCATTCAGAAGTTAGTAGAGAGATGCCTGAGTAGAAAAATATTGAATAGGAACGGCCTTAAGTTGTGTCCTTGCATCACTCCAGTTTTTTTTTTTTTTTTTGATAATTCCACAGTGAATGCAATTTTAACTCGTAAATGTATTTCGTATTTTGCTATGTGCCCTGTGCAGCATGATGTCTCATCTTAAGGTATTCAAATATTTATTTGAAGACTTGCAACGACAGTTTAATCAGATAATCAGGCTTGATCAGTAGGCTATCGAACAGAATGTAGACTAGTTTCCCGTTGTTTATCAGCCAATGGTAAAAAGACTTGAGAAGTGTATGTTATAACCACAGAATAAAGAAGAAAAAAACTTTCTCAATTTCATAAAGAATGGAGAAGGAAAAGAAACATATATTTTTTAAAAATTTTTAGGTTTATAAAAGGCTTCAATAGAAATGCGGTAACTTTTTTTTTTCAAGAACGCTTTCAAATGTTATGCACGACTCTACGCAGATAAAAAAATCAATTTATTTTTGGTGTGATGTCGTGGCAACATCAGAAAGTACGAATACCTATAAATAAATCTTTATGTAGATTGGGAGTATGTATTTTCAAAGTTGGTAGACTAAAAAACACAAGGATCCGTCCACTTATGAAAACAATAACAGGTAGAAAATGTACTTCACTTGTTTATTTACTTGCTGTCTTACAATAACAACTTATTGGTATAATGAAAATTGTTTACAATAATTCCAGACTAAGAAGTAATAAAATTGAATAATTTATTGCGAACTTGTAACTTTATTTAGTCAACAAGAGAATAATCGTATGCACCAGGGTATAAATAAATAGACAAATATAGATGTGGATTGATTCGGTAAACACAAGAATCACGCCTATTATCCGTGCGTTTGATTAATTGTTATCATTCTCATTAGGGCATTTTGCTTACTACGTCCTGGGCCATAAATTTGTATTTACGTCGCGATCCAATGTCGTCCGCAACGATGTCACGTACATTTTGATTTGCTAAGCATGAAAATAATATGTAGTTCCAAGATTGCTTTTTTTTTTAATCCTGATTTTTTTTTACCACTTTGCACTCGTCGTCGAGTGGTTTGGGTGAATCACGAATCGGCAATTGCTATGCAAAAATGGGTACGGTATAAATAAGATTTATAGGCAGGTACAAGATTTCAGAGATTAGTGTGTATTTTGATTAAATTCTTTCATAAAAAGTTAGAAAAATACACTCGAAATAGAAAAACATAGGTACTTTATTAATATAAAATATACTCATGATAATAATAATAATCCCACTTGTAATTGGACAGCAATATTTGAGAGTATTCATATCTGAATTGGATTTTTGGATTTTTTTTTAGATACCATTGGTGGCAAGCGTTAGCAAGTACCATGTGATCATTTTTTTCTCACATTTCAACCCTGTGTTGTTTGTCCAAATTTTGCAGTTTATTTTTTGGTTGTTTATTTATTTATTTTCAGTAAAAAAACACCACTCACCATAACAGCTTTCGCCTTTGCGATGAGTGATGACATTTTTATGCTGGTTCTGAGAGTTTTACGTGCCAATACGCAGATTAAACCCACCTGAAAAACCATGGCTACAATCCGAAACGGACCTAATTAATTTACTTCTAATACGCGAGGTCTTTGTTATCGGACTAATGGATGTGCATAAGTGCAGCACATGGCCAAGAATCCCAATGTAACATTGCAGTCACAACTCCATGGAGTGATTTGTTGTTTGTTTATTTTCTCCAAGTCTAAATATTGGAGTGGTTTCTATGTCGTTAGTAGCAGCGCTTACTCAAGCATTCGGAACTTGGACTCCAGAACGGGTTCCAAGGTACAAATCGTCTCGATCCACGTTACTCTCGTATGACAGAGTGAGTGCTTCAAAACCGGACACAATGAGTATAGGATACTAATTTTTTTTCGAAAAATCAATGTTATCTGCTTCTAAGAAGTTCCCTTTTGGCAGCTATAAACTAATGAAGATGTTATTTCCACTGTTAGCAGCAGCGCTGGAAGTCTTGGCCTTCAGCAACATTCTTCGATGGTCTGATCCTGCAATTATGTTCACATTTAGATACCTATTTTCTTCGGTCTTCCTGATAGGCGCTCGTTTCTCTGTCTTCCAAGAACTTGTGCAAAGTGTAAAGACTACATAATAATAATTCCAGCTACCTAGTCCACTCAACATCTAATCCATTCTATCCTTAAGTGCATCTCCTCATATTATATTTATATGATTAAAATGATTACACAGTTGCACTTTCACAATTTTTTTAATGAATCTCGAGCGCTTTCGTCCGACTCACGCAGATATTGTCAAGAGACTAAACTAAAAATTATAAACTCAAAGAAAAGTATGTTACAATGATGGTGGGAGAGGATACTATAACTAACAGATGACAAGATGTTATTATTATTATTGTATACATATTAGAAATTAACTAGTAGATGGTTGACCGAAATTATGAATAGGCTGATAAAGTAATACATTAATTTAAAATAAATACAACTAAATAATCATTCATAAGACAATATTCTATGATAATAGAGGAGATGGTGCAGGGACTTGAATGTTAACAATAGAATCGCGATTTTTATGTATCTCGAGCGTTTCAAGACCTAATCTGCGATACCTGTGTTCTTCTGAGTGCAATACCCTCACATTGTTCATACTAAAAGAATGATTATGTTCAATGCAAACTCAATTAGTGACAAACTCTACAGTAACAATATAGACAATAACGTAATTGAAAAAACTCTAGATTTAATTAAGTTGTGCATGGACCAAAATTATTTTAAATTTAATGATTGTTTTTACAAAATTTTAGATGCACTGCCCATGGGCAACCAACTATCTCCCCTATTGGCCGAAATATATATGAATGATTTTGAAAATACCCTATTTGACTCCTTTACAATATAATTGTATATTTTTTAGCATTGTTTTGTCAATTTTTACTTTTTTTGATATGTTGTCGTCGTTTTTACTGGGTTGGCTGGCATAGATCCTTCGGGATATGCCCGTCTTTTCGACTGTCCAAATTTTTTTTGTCGCCACATTGTACTTGTAAGCAATATAGTTTAATTTAATTATTAATAGTGTGCATGACAGTGAAAGATTGGGATACACATAAATGGCAATGTAAAAATGTTTTACCATTATATTGAATATTGTAAATTATTGATTAAAAGCTGTCTGTATCCAAAAATCGATATGCGCCGTCAATAAACTTGAGTTCAGCTTAAAGAATGTTCCCCTTAAGTGTGAAGGTAGAACTTTTCTTGGGGTCACACTTGCCAATTTTTCTAGTCAAACATAAAAAAAACAATGGACAACGAATGCAACAGATCTCGAATACCAGAGTTGAGGGCTGGCATTGGCAACCTCGAATGAACAAATCATGTAAAAAATGTAGAAGAACGTCGCCATATGCAGAGTTCACCCTGAACTACACAATTTTATCTTTCATGAAAATCTCATCATGCCACACACACTACACAGTCATCAATCTCTGACTCATCACGCGTATCCTGTGGCATGCACATTGCACACGCTAAATAATTTACAATTACATACATTTGACGTGCTATTGTATCTAATGAAGGTCCTAAGACGAGTCACTCATACCCTTCACAAGCATGCTTCAAGGTTGGTATAGTTTTCTCATTACATTGTCAACACACTTGCAGCATCGGCATGTCAAAGAATGCCCTTAAAGTCGAAGGTCAACTGATGCAATGTTTGTTTAGTCAGTGTCCCTTGATTGAATATGCGTAGTAATCTTCGTAGCAGTCATTCAGAGATCGCCGACCACGTGTTCACGATGTTGCAGACGGAAATTCCGACTTCAGTGTAGATATTAATAGCTTCATTTATTTTTTATCATGATTTGCATCATCTCAAGATTATTCATATTCTATATTCTCTAATCACAAATACTCCATGTCCTCCAATCCTTTGCAATCTGCATCCAATTTGAACCTATGGTTTCCAGGTTATCATGCCGCAAAAACTGCCCCGCAAAACCTCTGGTCCTGAGGTAATGGAGAGTGGCGTACAAGTTCCTGACCTCGTATATCAAAATGTTCTAGTTTACTGAACAATGATGGACACAGTCAAAGACAGATCACAGAATACACCATACGTATCACATCCCTCATCAAGGTTATAGCATCCCTTGTAACTTTTCCATTATTGAAATCAAACAGTTGTGGATGCGAAATAGTTTCATGCACTAAGAAGGATGCGAGTTGTTCAGCAAAATCGATATACTTAGGTCTGTCGTAACTTTGGTCTTTTTATCACCTCTCTTATGGATTGGTATAACTTTTGTGATTTCCTATCGCAATGGAGAATGCCGTATATTGATATTTATCAATGATGAATTGTATAACCGTTATAAATATCTCAAAATCAGTAGTGAAATGATGACTAAAATGGGTCGTAAAATGGGAGAGGGAGGACGTACCGAAAAATTAAACGGCATACCGGGAGAGAGGAGATGGCCAGGACATCCGAAACTTCGTTGACTGAATGGTGTCGTACAAGATGCCCTACAAAATGAGACCTCTAACTGGCGGAGCACTGCATGTCATGTC
This sequence comes from Mystacides longicornis, assembly GCA_963576905.1. Classification (NCBI taxonomy): domain Eukaryota; kingdom Metazoa; phylum Arthropoda; class Insecta; order Trichoptera; family Leptoceridae; genus Mystacides; species Mystacides longicornis. The sequence continues at coordinate 2,987,767 of OY756430.1, read as the reverse complement.
ATGATGGCAAATTCTCAAGGAGCCTACAATCCGACCTGCTTTTGTTAATACGCTTGAGATTGAAAGAGCATCTAGAAATCATGAATATCTGAGTTAGCATTGAAAATATCAGATCTAGTGAATCTAGTATATGAACAATGTATCCTCCCCGTAATCACCTATGGCCTGGAAACCATTACGCTCACTGCCAATACTGTACATAAATTAAAATGCACACAAAGGTCCATGGAAAGACAGATGTTAGGCGTGAGTCTAAAAGACAAAATAAGAAACGAAGAAATAAGACGCAGAACTAAAGTCATAGACATCATGGACCTTGTTGCTAAACAGAAATGGCATTGGGCGGGACATGTCGCCAGACAGGGAACGGAGCGATGGGCACCCAGAATCCTGAAATGGAGATCATGGGATAAAAGAAGAGGAGTGGGCCGACCCCAAAAAAGATGGGCCGATGATATTATCCCAGTTGCGGGCAGGGGGTGGATAAGAAAAGCCCAGGATAGAGGAGAGTGGAAAGGAATGGAAGAGGCCTGTATCCAGCAGTGGAGAGATGGCTGAGGAAAAAGAAGAAGTGAATCATTAGAAAAAAATGATCTCTTACGAAATGTCAAGAATATTTTCTAGTTTACGCCATATCGTTGGCATTGGCAGAGAATTTTAGCACTACACAATTATATAATTCTTTATAGAAGACCATATATTATCTCTTAATATACCTTACTGTTTTTGCTACTAACTTAACCTTCCTTCCTTCCTAGGATAAAGTCATATTATGGGGATGCTTCTTAACAACTTTACATTTAGGCATCCTTTTCTATATTTTTTTTTGCAATATTACAAGTACAGCCGGTTTCAAATAAAGCGGCTAAAGAGCACTTTAGCTAAAGTAACATTTAAATTTTAAAGACTCCTTTAAGCTGACGCGTTTCATAAAAAAATATTTCAGCTAAAGTTTAAAATGTCAAAAAAATATTTTAAAGTTGGTAGCAGTTGGTAGTGTTACCATGGAAACCTATGAAAAACTTAGGTTGTTTTCTAATATTTTCGCGGAATTTCTGTTAATTTGTCAATTATTTCATTTCTCAATAGAGCATCAAAGTACCGTTATTGTTGTTAATTTATTATTATGATTTATGAATTGGTAAACGAAATCGAACGAACAATAATATTCTTCCCGTTTTGCCATGTTTTCCACCCTTTTTTGGTCATTTTTGTCCACAGTATCACCGTATACAAATGTTCATTATTTGTGAGAGTTAAAGTGCAATATCACCAATATTGCTAATAATTGCTCTTACTCTTACGTATTGAAATTTATCCACACGACAGACCTAGATACCATCGAGGGTTGGTAGCCTAAAGGTTTAGTCGCCGACTCTCAAACTGAAGATCGTGGGTTCAATTCCCTATCCGAAAATCTTTCTCTTTCACAACACATGCCGATGCCAGGAAATATATCAAAACTCACTTTGGGTGAGTCCAAATAGAAAATGTGTGAATAATTTACAGTGTAGCGTTAGTTTGCGAGGTCAAAAAACCTTTTACAAACAACTGAAATGAGAATACCGCGCTTAACGTGGGCGATTCTCTCAAATTAGGTTTGAAGTGTGTGTTAAAAGAAGATGGAGAAGCAAAGTAGACGTTATTTGTTTTGTGATTATACCGAAGACGTCAATGGAGAAATGGTGTCAACAAAATGGTAGATAATGGTAGTTGGCTAAACCTTAATTACAAACCAATACGGAAATCGTTAATAAGGAAGGTCTATAGATCGGAAAGCAACCTCAAGTGAGAAAGCAGATCTCCGCATTAAACTAAAGGAATTAGAGTAACAGCTGATATGACATTTTTTGGAGAAAAGAGAACAGAAACAGGGAAGAAATGTGGAATTCGGAAAAAAGATTACATACTTACCTCAGCCTTCTACCCAAGTCCAGCCCTCTCCAAGCCAGCTTCTCTTTTAATATCATCGGACCATTTTGTCTGGGGTCAACCAAAGCTTCTGTGTCATGTTTTAAGCCTTTTACAGTCCATCAGTATTTGTCTATTTACGTGCCACGTGCGATACTCAGTTTCAAATAAATTGACAGGGACTGGACAAGTTGATACAGGCTTACAGAACGATATAAAGAGCGCCAAGACAGATCTGATAGACGCAGATGCTGCTTAAGTATTTGAATGTCGCTGGAAGAATCATAGAAAGTGTTTTTTGGGACTACAAGATGTCTGTTTTTGTGACACAGCTTGATGAACAAAATCGATCTCTTGGTGCCTGAAACTTCGCTCCATATCGGCGCGTAGCCTGTAAAAAATAGAGACATCTTTAGAGCAGTTTTAAAAACATGATAGCAGCTTATCGACGAGTCAATATTCATTATGTGATAAAAATACGTAGCGCGATTAAATAAATGGACTGCATAAATTAATGGTTTATATTATAACGTCATAGATGGCGTTTGACAATCATCGCACAGGAAAGAAAACGTACGTACAAAGTATTCAAGTTTGAATGTTCAGTAGGGTTACATTGAGCCTCTCCCAGGAAAGCTTAGAATTAGCCCGTGTTTGTCCACTGCAGGACATAGACCTCCTCATCTTAACCTCACCCCATCCTGTCTCTGGCCATGCTGTCGGTACCTCTTCTTCGCTTATTCTGATAATATGGTCTCTTAGGACCTGTGGGGCTAGTACGAGTTTAATCGAAAGCTATTTGCACGCAAATAAGCGCTTATTAACGTGCAAATAGTGTTCGAAAATCAAGCGATCGAACCATTCGATCATTTTTTGTATGGAAAAGTTTCGAAACTCTTTCGATTATCGTTTCGATATTCGTTCATCGAAAACTTATACTAGTGGTACAGTATACATCTGAACCACTTGCGGTAACGTAAACAATGCAACGTTCACATGCAACATTTATATGAGTACTTTTGCTTAAAAAAAAATGGCTATCCGTCTTAACTTAAATAACCATGAAGATCCTAAAGAAGTAGATCTTTTAATATTAGCGCATGTTATCAACTTTAGACCACCCATTGTGGACGCGAATCAATGAATACACGTTCAATATAATAATATAGTAGACATCACAATTATTTACATGAGTACTATTTTAATAATTGCACCAATAGGGCTTGCGTCCTTCATCATTGATGGCTGGGTTAGTTGTGATCACACGTCCTTCATCATTGACAAGCGGATGAAATGATAATTTCAGGTGCCTTTAACATATCACATGTTTTTTGTTTTTGTTTCAATTTATTCAACCATCACTATAAAAATGTAAATATAAAAAAATGCTTGCATTTTTAGACGAATCTTTCAAGGAGACCAAGGGCAAATGAAATTGAGCAACTTGAAAATTTTACTAAGACAAATAAATATACATATTTCTATAAAATAATATTTTTAAGCAATTCTTGACATTTAATTAAATTCACCAGATAGACAGACGACAAACAAAAGAAAATCTTGTTTTGGGCAAATACTGTGAAACTCAAACATTGGGATTCTAGGAAAACACTGACATCAGCTGCTAACAATACTATTTTGGTTGTCACAACAGTTTGTGTACTCATATTGGTCAACAAAATCACCCAAGTGGCCTGAGTTGGTGTTTGATCTATAGAGTGCCCACATACTTAACCCTATTGGATCCACCGTTAAATAGACAAATCAGATAATTTTTTGGATGTTCTATTTAAAAGTCGAACATCAGTAATGATTTGTTAGAGTCATTTAGTGTTACATATTCGTTAAGATCTTGTCCTGGAAATTGGTCACAAAAATCTAGACATAATTAGAACGTTGTGCACCAACGAAGTCACATTAACAAAAATGGATATATTCATATCCTGGCGCCAAATACATTTCAGCAGTCGCAGTCTTTAAATTTGGTTGCTCTTTTGTTCGCAATAATTTCCAACTTTTAACTCTATATCTCATTAATTATTAAAATACCTACTTGTTGTATGCATGGTATTTTTTGATATGTTGAACATGTCGAGAATTCTTATAATTAGGAGTTTCGGAGACTTAAACATTATCACCTAATACACAACTAAACCAGCCTTCGAAATAACAGTAGAAGACCGTCGTAAGCCCGCCGTAGTGTTTTGTTCCATTCGAACATCAGTAATGAAGAGTCATTAGTTGTTACATATTATTACATTTTTTTTATTTAACACGCTGCGCGTCGTGTTCCGTTGGGGTAGGTAGAGATGAAGGACCTCCACTCTTTTCTATCCAAGCACACTTTTTTCACTTCTACCACCAATATTCCATTTTTCATACTCTGCTATTAGTTTTGCTTCTTTCCTTGAGGACGGAAGCGATGTGTTCTATCTACGTCATTCTCCGTCTACCACGCCTTCTTAAACCTTTCCTTTCAGCCTTATAAATTCTCTTTGTTATTCTGTTTACATTCATTCTTTCAACATTTCCAAACCATCTCAACTTATGGACTTTCATCTTTGTCACAACACTAACTTCCATACCATATTTTGAGTCTTTCCACATATTCATCGCATAGTTCTCATCTCTACTGCATTTATACCACTTCGATTATACTTTTTTGTTTGTTTGGAAGGAATGTAGTATGGAAGATTAACGTTGGTACAAAAATGAAAGTTGATAAGTTGATGGTTTGGGCATGCGGAAAGAATGGATGAAAACGGGATAAGAAAGAAAATTTATAAGGCTGAAAGGAAAGGAATAAAATAATAAAAACTTTAGTACAACAAAATGAATATGATATGTGAAAACAATAAAAACCCAATTAAAATCATTCAAAATAAATAAATACATTCAAGTGCGACCTCGGACACCCTCACTAGGCATAGCCTGTGTCGAGTAGTGTCCGAAGTAACACCCTTCCTCTTGGAAAGCCACAAAAGAAAAATGAACCAATACAATGACATACTCAAGTGAAGTAAAAACACGTCAGAACAGAATATAAAAAAGACAAATAAATAAAAATATTATTAAACACACTCAGTAAAAATAATAAAATCTAATTGATGATATAATATTGAAATGTGACCTATAAACAGAAATGAAAGTACCGTAAGTCGTATAAAAGGAATCTGTTTTAGGCATTGAAAAATTGCAGTAATTTTAATAATAATCATATAATGATAATGTAATAACTGAGCAATAACAATTTTATGATCAGTAATGTATGGTCGACGTGCATCGTTTTTCAATGAAAAAAATACGATTATTTTATCAATTCACTGATTAGATAATCTCAGATAGGTGATGAGCTCATATTACTTTGTTGTATCCCGATGTTCATTGTTGCAAAATGTAATGTCTCACATGAAAAACAACACCTACCGGAAGTGGTGACGCCATTTGTTTACATTGCAGTCAACTAACGGATAGTTATACAAACTTTATTATTATTTTTTCGCTTCGTGTTTAATGCTACATTGGCAAGCCACCACAAATTCCGAGCATTCACAAACGCTCGGACGCCATTTACACGTTGGCGTGCTCGTCAGTATTTTAATACATTTGCCGCAAATTCCTTTGATCTGTCTCGAAAAACCGATACATGCCCGGATCGGGACAAACGTTGGCAAGCTCACAAGCCACAGCAAACACCCCATTTACACATTGGTGTTTGTGGTGGCTTGCCAATGTAACACGCTTGCCAAAACGTGGCAAGCGTGTAAATGCAGCATTAATTTTTTTAAACTTTTTTAGAGTTTTTCTTTTCATTTATTTACTTCTATGGGAGCCACCAAACCGTTTTTTTCCGTTTGGTAGACCAGCCACCAAATGGAAAAATATTCACAGGATAGTGTTCCAGTAACTACTGTAGAAATTACAGAGATATTTCTCCGTTCATTCTCTACCTCCATACATTGTGGTTGTGGAGAATGATGAAAGAGATAAGTTACTGCACCAAATGTTACAAGGACACATCCTTTATAAAAACTAGTGGTCGACCAGTGCTCGAAATTCGACAATAACTTATTTAAATTAAACATTATCAAGGTTCCAATTTACCAATAATTAGGTAATTTGGGTCATACCTACAATGAGTTTGAATATCTCACTATTTCCCGCTCCATCTTGCATTTGAATATACCACCTTCAAATAGCTTTCTGCGCCCATTATGAGACGCTTTTAATTTTACATTTGTTTCTATGAAGTTGATGATCTTTATAAGTAGTCTGTGGAAGTGTGTGAGAGTATCAAAAACATAACATAGTGTTTGTAATGTTTTTTTTATCGATTTAATCTATTATTTATTTTATTTTATATTTTATGCATAATTAAAAAAAATATTAGCAACTGTTTAAACACGGAATTATAAGAAGAGTGCCAAGTGACAGTGCCAAGGACAGTGAAATTATGGAGACCTCTTCTGTCCCTCCACAATTCGGAAAAATTACGAAAATGAGAAGACTAAATAGAAGGGACAAATCCGACCCTACTAAAAATGAATACCATCTTACACTGTTGTATAGACATTTACGGGGCAAAAGCTTCCATAAAGTCGTATATATTTTTTTAAATCAATAAAACTTAAGATTTACTCATTCCCGTGCAACATTTGCCGAACATTTTTGAGATATATTCACTCAAAAAACATATGTTCGCCGTCTATGAGGTGTGCGAATTGTAGTAACTCAATTGATGACTGCCCCGAAAAAGATTCAAAATCAATGTGCCTTTATAGCCACGGTGAATATCTCACAACCGATTTCAAATGTCCAGAATTTAACCATTAAAAAGAAATCAAACGCAAAATGCCTGTAAATAGCATGCCTTTCGCCCAAGCAGTCAAAATTGTTTAAAAAATATGCAACAACTAATTACTCTAACAATTCATTACTGATGTTCGATTTTTAAATGGAACAAACCACTACGGGCTTACGACCAAATCCTGGCGCCAAATACATGACAGCAGTCGCAGTCTTTATATTTGGTTGCTCTCTTGTTCTCAATAATTTTCCAACTTTTATCTCTATATTTCATTTATTATTAAATTTCTACTTGTTGCATACATGAGATTTTTCGACATGTTGAACATGTTGAGAATTCTCATGATTAGGAGTTTCGGAGACAAATATTACCACCTAATGGCGAACGTTGTTAACGTATGTAAAGTGATCACACTAAGCCAGCCTTCGAAATAACTGTAGAAGACGGTCGTAAGCCCGTAGTGGTTTGTTCCATTTAAAAATCGAACATTAGTAGTGAATTGTTAGAGTCATTAGTTGTTATTTTTTCTCAAAAATTATTATTTGAAAATTAAAATTAATGATCAACAGTTCAAATAAAGATATTACCGATTGAAATTCTAGTAATATTTCAACAATGTCTTCCCAGATGACACAAAAACCCTGAAAATGTTCCATTCTTATTAAAGGATAACTATTTGATTTATGTATTCTAATTATTAAGAGTTTTATGGCTGAAGTGAATTGTATTAATCATCAAACCCCAATCACTGTATTACAATGAAATTGTAGAACTTTGGTGTCCAATAATTATGAGCTTATATTTCTGCTGACCAAATACAAAGCGAATATTGCGGCTGTAAGCGAAACATGGCTACAATCAGGTTTTAGATTTAAGATTCCAGGATACCAATGCATACGCTCTTAGTGGTAGGGCGGAGGTGCAATGCTGCTGGTACACTCATCCATTCCTTTTACAATCAATTTAACTGCCTCATAATCATTTTTTAGAAATCGTTGCTGTGTCCGTAGGATTACGACTGGTAATGTAATGTACCTATACTTTTACAGCGTTCGCCATTAGGTTAAGCAATTTAAAATTTAAAAAATCCCATATCTCCGATAGAATTCCATTTAGCTTTAATTCCAAACGACGCGTTTTTTTTTCACACATTATTGTCATTTTTAACTCAAACAAACATATTATTATTATACCTATTGTTATTTTATTTTAATGAGCAGTCAATATGAAAACAGCTTTATGTAAATGGAGTAGATATTAATATTTTTTCGAACGTAACTACTTAGTGGATAATATTTTGGAACTTATTAAATAAGAAATACAAAGTTTTTCTCACAATAGAATAGAAAAAATATACAGGGTGTCCCAGAAAGTACGACTAAGCGAAAGTCCAAAGATAGAACACCTTAAGGGCTATCCAAATAACTCAATATTGTGTTCAGAGATTTTTTTTATAGTTTTCGAGTTATAGTACTTTTTTGTCAAACCCTGACTTACAGGATGTAAATGGATACAGAGAAACCAATTTTTATGTTACATGCATATTTTATTTTCTAGAATAGTTGAATATACCTAGCAGATAGAAAAACAATTATGGGTCTATCTGATACCATGGTGCCATAAAAAAAAGTTGGATCTCAAAATAGGGTACAAATGAAAAATTTACAAAAAATTTGAGGACAATTTTAATAAAATAATACAACTTTTTTTCTTCCGACTATTAAAATGAAAAAAAAAAACTTATGAAATTTTGTTGGAAAATGTAGCATTTGTTTTATTTCATGCAAATTCACACACATCAAATATTAAAAGACCAACAGGCGAAAAGTCAACTTATACAAGCGAGCAAATAATATTAAGTAAATAAATTATTGTATAAATAGTAAAGTAATCGAGAACAATGACTGACTAACGCTATGACATCATATCTAGGAGCCATCTATATTATAATATTGGTGGGTTATTTATGTTGTTAGAAGCGGGCGGATACACACACAACCGGTACTCCGGTGGTAGAAAAGTGGAGGTATGCAGGAATATGTAAAATTACATCTTAACATATTATTTTGACCAAGAAATTTGGTTTAGGTACCATGGATCACTCATTGTGCAATCATTAAGGTTAAGGGACCGTCAAAAAGGACGAAGTCACATCGTGACGGTAACTCCTATTAGAGGTGGCTTAAATTTATTTATATTATGGGTATTCATAATTTTATTTTTATTTATTTATATTCCGAAACTGGTCGCGATTATAGATATGTAAGTAGGTACTACTACGTAGCTACTCAACACTTACCAGTAATCACCCAGTGGTCGAAATTCGGCCATAACTAAATTAAATTATAAATTTGAACATTATTTTTTTTTTATTGAGATTTTATATTAGACTAGCTTTCGCGACAAACGTTGTCCTGTTGACCCTTTGGTTCTAACCAGAGGCGGCCAGTTCATTGTGCACTGCGCCTCCAGAAACAAAAATAAACTAACTAAATAATAATAACATTAAAATATTAATTCTAAAACGTCCATATTTCATTCGCATTCAAAGCTCGGACGGGATTAACGCAAGAATATGCGCGCAATTTGGATGACTTTGTATGAAAAATTCCATGAAAACGCCAGAAACGGTGGAGTAAGTGAAATGGGCTACTGTAAGAATGGATGTATGCGAGAATGAGAGAGTTCAGGAGCAGATGAAAATAATTTTGTTGTTAGATTATTTCAAAGATAGCGTCGCATCATATTAGTTCCATACAAACTTTAATATCATATTTCATACTATTTCTTATCCATTTTTTCAACTTTAAATTAGTTATTCTGTTATCCGGAGCGGAGAAGAATCCAATAAATCACACATCGGAAGAATCTGTTGAGAAAGTACCTTAAACTGTGAAAGATTCAAAGAGTGTATTTGTGTTCACTTTGAGTGAGCACAGATTAATTATAATAAATAAGCAAAAATGATGGATAGATCAAATTTGAAATGTTGACATGTAAAAAGTTTTTTCGATTGTTATTAAAGACAAACAGTATTAATCTATCATCAATTTGACCACAGACTGTTTAAAAAAGAATATATGCCTCTGTGTCAATGTCAACTACATCGAAGTAGGTATGTACGAGTGTTAAGTAAGTGATCATTCATGTCAATCCTCCTCTATATTATAAACTACTAGCTTTCCCGGCAGACGTTTTTCCTGTAGTCCTAACTATGAATATTTAATTCGAATTTGCTTAGTAATAATACCTAGATTTAAATATAACCCCGAGCAATGAATCTGTTTTAAAACATATATTTTTCATCCATATTTTTAATTATTGTATCAACTATAAAACTCATCTATCTATCAAACTGATAGTTTCCGTTAAACACCAATTTAATTTCAAATTTGGAAAAAATATAGTGTTAAAAGAACTAAGAAGGTTACCGCCTACTTTGAATTTCATAATAATCTGCGCAACTTTCTTAATTTTTTCTTTCATAAGAACCTTCTCTAAAAGCCAGCACGACAAAAAAGAATTAGCGAAATCGGTCCAGTCGTTAAAGCGTGATGCTATGACATCGGAAAATAGCATCCACAACACAAAAATAGCAGACACATGAAATAATATCAATACATATATCATACTGCACGCCATTACAGGTGTAAATATAATATTATGAGTCAGACCATCCACCCCCGAACACAATTCCCACCCCGGCACACCAAAGCGCCCACCAAACCCCCAAAACCTAAAGCCCCGGAGGTCCCACAGCCGCAATAGGGAGCCAAAGCAGTCAAGGAGACACCAAAGGAAAGACGGCCCGAGTTCATCAACATACATATTATACCTACAAAAAATATCAAATTTAAATAATGTCAACTGATATTATACTAAGGTTAAAAAAAAGAAAATTTGAAAATCTACATAATAATTCAGAAATGTTTGTCTGCTGTCTATTGTATATGTGAGCATCGCGCTCAAAATACAAATGCTACGTCAGATATGAATCTGCGCAGAGCCGTGCAAACTGCTGCATTAACTTTAATATATTTAGAGCTATTTAAAAACTCTATTTTTTTAGGATCTTCATACAAATTTCTCAAAAAGACAGTAAGCCATCTTTTGGAATCAAAATTACTCATGTAAGCGTTGAATGGAATCTTGGTGTTACGGTATAAAAATGTAATAAAATAATTGTAGATTGATTTGTTATAAATATAAATGTTATTCAAATATTCTTATTCTCAATAAATAAAGATTTAATGAAAAAATTTGCAAAATGATTCCTCCATTTTGAAGTTTGACAGATAGCACAAATCACCCTCTATGGGTGGAATGCCTAATTAATTATCACACATTATTGTATGTAGCTAAGATTCAAACCAAAGAGCTCTCTCTCTATGAAAACTTGCAAATTATGTCGGTAGGTTCGTATAATATTATGAGGTCGGTAAAACAAAAATTGTAAAAGTGTCATTCTTCTTTTTCTGTGCTTATGTCAGTTATAGAGGTCTGTTAAGCAATGGGAAGCTAGACTAGAACCTGTTTAATTACCTACCGATCAAGCCTGACAATCGGAATCAAAAACATAAAGCAAGACGAGTATAAGCTAGTAGATTAATATTTGGAATTTAAAAAGAATAAAAGAGTTCAAAAAGTAGTGGGGAAGAAAGGAAGGGGGAGTATGGGAACTACCGTGAAACATATCGACATCTTTAAATTTATTATTGTAGTTTTTGGTCATTCTTAGCAGACGATTTCGCAAACCTGCATTAGTAAAGTGACGATTAATGTGAAAGGTCCAAAATGATCGTCTAACTGTTGGAACAGCGAAGTTAATCAATTTCAATAATTGGGGTGTGTCCAGTGTGGACATGCGAATTCTACGTAGCATACAGGCGTCAGCAAGTTCACGCCACGACGATAGGTCCGTTCAATAATGTAGAAGATAATATGTAAGTGTGCGAAAATTCATACTCCTCCGTCCGTGCAATTTTCGTAAAAAGGAGTAAAAAGTTTTTGCTTCACCTATTAATATATAGATACCGTGAAAATAAAATTAACTTAAGTAATTTGTGGATGTACATCATTACAGATACATAGTATAAATACGCCAGAATGTGATAAAAATATCAGTGATTGATTGAATTTTCTACCAAAATGAGGTGTGTTTTACCGTTTTTTTTCTGTGAGTATTCATTAGTTTTTTTTTATCGTAGTCCTTTTTTTATCTACCATAAATTATCTACCATTATATTATTATTTCTTCAATGATTATCAATGTATAAATTTTCATAATAATAAACGATCATTGTTTTTTGGTTTGTTTCCGATTTACAACGTAAGTAGGGAATCCAATTCCGCATCGAATTCGCATTTATGTCCCGCGGGATCCGCGGGATTCGCGGGATTGACATTTCTTTGTTTGAAGTAGGCTATTTTTATTAAGAAAAATAATGAAATAAATATAAGTAGGTATATTTTTAATTATTAGAAGTGTTATTACATATTAACAATTGAAAATAATTATGTTTTAGAGGTATGTTCGCATGATGTTCTTTTAAGGAACGATATAATACAACATTTTAACGTTTAATCTTTTAGCTTTATGATTCGTATTGACAAATGAACACATTAATTGATTTAAAAGGTACAAAAACTAGCAAATTTTTTTCTGATAATACTTCCGAAGGAGTGTTAAATTGTCTAATGTTTTAGGCGGAATTTACTTTACATAAATGTAAGCAGTTTCCAAGTAGGTAGAGGTGCGCGTTATCACGAAAGCTGATACAAATATCACATATCTAAATATAAATAACCTCTTCAACGCTATTCATATTAAACTATATTTTTGTATCAGAGTCATAACATTACTAAATGACCTTTTTAAGCGAAATTATACCTCACCGCCACCGGATATCAAATTTTGTAAATAATTTTTTTGTAGGAGAGTCTTTCCAGATACTAATGAATAAATAAGCTTTATGCCTTTAAAAATAACATTATTTAAAGTTGTTAGATAAATTCAATTCAATAATTAAAGTTGTTAGATAATTCTTTAAGATCTAGTCCTGAAGAGGGTCACAAGAATCTAGACATAATTAGAACGTTGTGTACCAACAGAGCCAATAGGCAATAAATATGAGACATTAACCAAAATGGATATAGTCATATCCTGGCCCAAATACATGACAGCAGTCGCAGTCTTTAAATTTGGTTGCTCTCTTGTTCTCAATAATTTCCAACTTTTATCTCTATATTTCATTAATTATTATTAAATATCTATTTGTTGCATACATGAGATTTTTCGACATGTTGAACATGTCGAGAATTCTCATGATTAGGAGTTTCGGAGACTCAATTACCTATTACCACCTAATGGCGAACGTTGTTAACGTAAAGTGATCACACTAAGCCAGCCTTCGAAACAACAGTAGAAGACGGTCGTAAGCCCGTGGTGGTTTATTCCATTCAAAAATCGAACATCAGTAATGAATTTTTAGAGTCATTAGTTGTTAGATAATTCTTTAACATTATTTAAAATTAATGAAACTTCTATAAGTTTTTCCCACTTCCAAGTGATTTCTTATATTCCCTCCACATTCAAAAGTATCGTCTCACGCTTCAATATCAGATTAAAAGAATTACCTATCTCGAGTGGGTATGGGTACAGGCACAACAGGTCTAGAGTCAGCTACCCATTCAGCTCTCATTCATTTTCTAACGTGAGCAAAGGATCATCATTTAACAGATTCGTTCTGCCTTCTTCATCGTCATTGATGTCGTTGTCATCAACTTGCTGGTTTTCACTTTCTTGTTGTACCCGCGCGTCTGACATAAATCTCCCTATTAAAAACTTCATTTCAGTTCTTAGTGTTACTTTGCTCGGATAAAAGAATGGATCGTCCACCACATTTGTAGATCCTGAATCTTTCTCTAGATATTTTTTGGATTTTCCAAGTAAAGCAATACGGCAGCCATTGATGTAAGGCGTTCTTTTATCCGACGAGATAGCGACACTATAAGTTCCTGACTTAACCTGGTATTTATCGATCAATTTGGTTTCTGCATTAACTAACATTGCATCACGAAGTAACCTTCTTTGACAATTGACTACACTCAAAACTAAATCCCGTACCGTGGAAGAATCCCAAGCCATAAAGTACTTCAAATGACATTGATTTCACTCCGTTCCGATACAGGATTCACACAACACAAAATATAAACTCAAAATTTATTTAGTTGTAACTTGAAAACTGAGAATATGATTATTTTCCATATGAATTTCAAAGAAAAGTCCCGATTCCCCAGTGAAAGTTGATAAATATTTTATAAACGAGGTTTTCTGGGTCTAATAAATAATTAGATCATCTTGGCCCATTATTATTCTTTATTATTCGAAGTGGTTGGTGACCCAGCGGTTACAACGCCGGCTTTCGTACTGCGGACGTCGTGGTTCGATCCCAGGTGCCGACCATCTTCCTCTTTCACGACACAAGCTTTAAGTAGCTTACTGTGAAAGAGTCAAGGAGTGTATTTGTGTTCACTTTGAGTGTTCCCGCACATTTTGCGCAGATATTTTTTTACTGGAGATTTTGCTAAAACAAAAAAGATTGGCAAATTTTTTAATCAGTCCTAGCTGTAAGTTGAAAACTGAAAATACATTTATTTTCCGTATGAATTCCAAAGAAAGCGAAAAAAGCGATTTACCAACTTTCCCAGCGAAAATTGGTAAATCTTTTATTAATGAGGCTGTACTTGGTCAAATAAATAATCAGAACGTCATATGAAACCATTCCTATTCTTCATATTTTTATGTTTTCAGTCCCGCAAACATGCGGGATCCCGCATGAGAAATCCCGCATTCCCGTCTGATCTGATCTGATCTGATCCCGCGTTTGCGGGATTGGATTCCCTAAACGTAAGTGATTGATTGATGACCCATAGATCATGTGACTCACACGATCAATGGGCGACCGAGCGATATTTTTTTTATGCAAGCGAAATCGTCTGGCCTTATATCGCCTCGTATGAACACCGCATTACACACCATGTCCACTGTCCAGATTCCTCAATCTTCCTCGTCTTCGGGACCCTGATGGCAGGAAGAACAGCGCTCTCCTAGGGCAACTGTCATTCGGCATCCTTCACATAATGGTAGAAGTGATGGGCTGACGTTGGGTGCACCGACGCACTGTGGAATATGGTAGAACAGTCGCAAATATTTAATGATTTTTTAGGTACACATTTTCCACATATTTTTAATTGCATTTGTTAAAATAAATGTTAACCATTATAATGATATCAAATTTCTACATTTTTAACATTTATTTGTATATAATATAACGAATCAAAGATTCATTACTTGTAGAATCACAACTACACAAATATATTTTGTTACATTTCAAATTCAAATATCTTACCTATTGCTAACAACTAATGGTATGTGTTATATATTTTCGAAAACCTTATTTTATATAGATAAATGTTTGCCCAAAAAAATTGGTATTTTATTTATTATAAGTTTTTTCTTAATAATATTGTAAAATCATAAAAAAATATCAATTCCATGAGTTTGACGAAGGTTTTCACTTTTACCGACGTCTCCCGACGCGCCGAAATTTTCATATATTTTAATAAAAATAACTGTACACAAAAACTTAAAAATATGTATACCATCATAATAAATAAATATTCTGCTATTATTGTGCAAAATTCGAAAACTATATCTTAAAAAATAAAAGAGTTATAGATTTTAGTAAAGCCAGCACCGGTTTTCGCAATAGGATTATCTGCGACACTCTACTTGTACCGAATGTACTTTTTTATTCATAACTTCTAAAAGAGCATAAACGAGCAGCCAATTTTTTGATATGTTAAGGATATATATCTAGGCTATAATTTAACATAAATTTCAACGCGTCGGAAGACGTCGGTAAATGTGAAAACCTTCGACAAACTTATGGAAGATATTATTTTTAAATAATTTTACAGTATTATTAAGATAAAACTTACAACAAATAGAATACCAAAAATTTTTATGGCTGAAATTTATCTATATAAAATAAGATTTCCAAAAATATGTAACACATACCATTAATTGTTAGCAATGGATAAGATATTTGAATTTTAAATGTAACAAAATATACTTGCTTAGTTGTGATTCTACAAGTAAAGTATCTTTGATTTGTTGTATTGTACACCCTGTATATATCATTTTTATTTTGATTTTTAGTTCATTTTTTCTGTCTGTTATGTACAAAACTACTTTTACGTAGGTACTCTATAATCGAATTAAAGGTCAATAAATATACCATTAATTGAGTATGATTTTTATTTACAAAAGTCAGTTTTCAAATGTTTTTAAAAAAAATAACTGTACATTAAAACTTATTTATTTTCATATCAGCATAATAAACAAACATTCTGCTTTGAGAGTAAAAATTTTGAAAAGAATATCTCTACAAATAAAGGATTACAGTTTTTACAGTTTTTAAATGTTTTTAAAAAAATAATTGTTCATTAAAACTTATTTATTTTCATATCACAGTAGCCCTAGTATAAGTTTTCGATGATCGAATATCGAAACGATCATCGAAAGAGCTTCGAAAAATTTTCATACAAAAATTATCGAATGATTCGATCATTTGATTTAAGAACACTAATTGCACACTTATAAGCGCTTATTTGCGTGCAATTAGCTTTCGATAAAACTCGTACTAGCCCCACTGCATAATAAACAAACCTTCTGCTTTTGAGAGTAAAAAAATTGGAAAGAATATCTTTACAAATAAAGGAGTTATAGAGTTTAGTAGAGCCAGACCCAGTTATTGTCCACAGTGCGACGTATAGCGTCTTTCGTGATGCGGTTGTACCATCTTACACCCAATATTCTCCTAAGACACTTCATTTCGAAACCTGAGACATTTTGTGCCTGGGTTTCGGTCAGGTGCCAGGACAGGGGAATGGGCAACACACACGCATCAAACAGTTTACATTTCGTCTCGAACTACTACTAAACGCCGACGCTCTCTATATTTTGGTCATGTTGTTAAAGACACCACTTGCCATACCGATACGTATTGGGAGCTCAGCCCCGAGGTCACCAGTGGTGGTAATGGTTGCTCCCAGGTACTTAAATTTATCCTCCCGGGAGACTGGTGACCGTCGATGGTTATCGGTAGCTGTTTATCGGGGCAGGCATTATTTGAGCCCATGAGCTCCGTCTTACTGGCATTGACTCGAAGGCCAAGGCGTGCTGTTTCATCGCAGAGTCTTGAGACACTGCGCTGTAATTCCTCCAAATTTTGTATTATCGTGCTATCAAAAGCGGGCTGAGCACCAAACTGTCGGACTTGAGGACGAAAATTTTTCCGTTCTCCTATGATGTCGTGATTTTTTCGGAAACATGGTCAAACAAAGGAGTTTTTTAATGGTGAACTTATTTTTTTATTACTGTCTTTATTGCAGGGATGGAAATGCTAAGTCAAGTATAATTTCTAGGGGTGGTGGTGTCTTAATTGTTATTTCTAAGAAGGTGTGGATTGTTAGAGGTGTGAGTGACACAGCAGAGGATGTTTTTATTAAGATTAGTCTCATAACTGGAGTTGTAGTAGTGGATGTGTGTACATTCCACCTAATTCTGGCCTGGTGTCTTATGGCCTGTACACATCTGGAGTCTTATGCCCTGTACACATCTGGAGTCTTATGCCCTGTACACATCTGAACACGCGCGGGAACGTAACCAATGCATCGTATCAAAATTCCACAGTACGCGGCGTTTCGCGTGGTTCGTGAGAGAGGTGGAGAAGTACCTTGTTGAAAATGTATTTTATTCTACAGACGAGATGCTAAATAGATGAATTTGGCATTAATATTTTTGAGACTAAAATCGATTTTATCTTTCATTTTGATTGTTTTGTTTGTATTGCTTTGTCTGTTGGTGTTTGAATTTATTTTTTTACCCATCACGCCGTTTCCCGAAGGGGTAGGCAGAGAGTACGGATTTCCAGTCTGTCCTATCCAAACACACCTCTTTCGCTTCTTCCAAACGCATAACATTCCGCATACATGCTCTTCTATTCCTTTTGCTCCTGACTTGACCCTCCTCTAAGACTTAACCGATATGATCGGACCATGTCATTCGAGGTCGGCCTCGTCTGCGTGCACCCATTCTTTCAGATTTATATATCCTTTTTGTCATTCTCTCCTCGTTCATTCTCTCTACATGCCCAAACCACCTTAATTTTGAGACTTTATTTTGAGTGGTTAATTGTTGTTTATGGTACTGTGAATGAGTTTTTTTATAGTTTTAGGGTAGCCGGATTTTGTCTTGACTTTGTCTTCTGTCTGCAAAAAATTGTACTTAAATGATTTGCAAATACTAGAGTGATTTTTTTTGTACTTTGGTCATATTCAAAAATTTATTAAAGGGCTCATTACACCCTTTTAGTATTGAATAGAGAAATATGTGTACCTATATATGATATTGTAATAACTGTATATTTTTTCTCTGTGTAATTCATTTTTTTTCTCATCATTGTAATAATATAACTATGATGTGAACCCGAGTTTCTCGAATGAGACCCATGCGGGATAAGTAATAAATAAAAAATAAATCAATAAAATAAAAAATATAGCATACCACATATAGAATACCACATGGCATAGAGCCAAGACCTTTTAATATGATCCATTTTGTCTTTCAAATTTTTGGTCATGTGTTGTTCCAGTATTCGCAGTCGTTATGGTGATGGCAGAAGCATCAGGTGACTGTCCAGTGATATGTCCGCTCATCCATGCCCCTCTCTGCGCTCAAGACAGTAATGGAAAACAGGAGACGTTCCCCAACGATTGCATGATGACCGTGGCTAACTGTGCAAGGAAAGCAGGTAATGATCTATCAATATATTACAATAGCATATTACGACCCCAGTAGCCTAGTGTCAAAGGCTCCGACTTCAGATCAAAGTGTTCGATTCTTGGTCGGGTCAGAAATTTTCAATGTGTTTTTTCACATGAAATTTCTCAAATTTCTACTCGGGGTTGGAATTCTGTCTCAGATTGGACGGGACCGGTTGACTGGTAGAGAATGCTTCAAGCATTAAGTTCCGCCGGCTATACTGACACCTATATGTCTCTACATAAGAGTGTTATTTATATTCGCTCTATAATCTTGCTTGCTACCTATGGTTTCAGCGTGTTAATATCTCTTGCGCAATTGTTTTTGGTTCATTGAAATGAATGTAACCTATATTATGTTTGTATTTAAAATTACCTAAATAGAGGTTCATGTGATTGAATTTTACATGCATTCAATTATTGATAAAGAAATTTATTTTGATAAAAATTAATTTAAGTACTACCTATCGATATTAAAAAAAGTAAATTCATTTTTTCAGTAAATTTTATACCGATATTACCTATGTATTTCTGTTGTATTTAAATTATTATTTTTTCAATATTATGTTAGTTTATGTGATTTTTAGCTAGGTACCTAGTTTATGCCATAATGTTTTTCTTTTTTTTTCTTTCGAAGAATTTACCAAAATCAAGGACGGAGACTGCTGAATGAGTATTCTGGATGACCCAACATATCATAAAAAAAAAATTTTTTTTCTCCAATGTTTCATTTTTATATATAAAACAAAGTTTCTCGAGCATGTCTAATGTTCCTTATTACATACAAAATATCTATTGATTTATATTTTAAAGTAATAAAAATATAAAAATCCATGTATCGCTTATTTAATGCCTTAATAGTCGACTATGACATGGTCAGCAACACAAAAGTCCTGCAAAGGGCTAGGGTTGATAGAGAGTTGCTGACTAATATCAAGGTCCGGAAGGTGTCCTACTTGGGGCATGTGCTTAGAGGGGGGAAATACGGGGATAATAGAGGGTCGACGAGGGGTGGGCCGACGGCAGATATCCTGGCTCCGAAATATACGTGAGTGGACGGGAATCACGAGTATTGAGGATCTTTTTCGTGCCGCACAGGACCGGGATGCATTCTCCAGAGTGATAGTCAACGTTGGGGCGACCTGACACGACACAGAAAGAAGAAGAATAGTCCACTAAGATAATCCAATCCGACCTATAGTCGATTCACACAGAAACAACGCCATTGTATTTCTATACTGCTTCTGCAGGATAAAAATAATATTGAAACAATAATAGAAAAGTGTATACCGATAAGTATTTTTTTATACAGGGTGTCCCAGAAAGTACTGTAACGTGTCAAAATAAAGAATAAAAGATAAGAGGAATGGCCGCAACACTAAAGCAGTAATTTATTAAAAAAAAAAAAATGTTTTAAAAAAAATTCAGCCAATAGAATGGCGACACGCGATATATGGAATTGACAGTTGTTCTATGCACCGTTTTCGCTTTGGCGCGAATTCGGGGCGTCACTCTTGATTCTTGTTCCGTGACGGCAACATGTGAAAATTTTGATCTAGAGGGACGCCATAATGGCCGTTCAGTTTTAACTTTAACCAGCACCGTAATTAAACATGTAAATAACTTCCACCCGGTTAATTAATTAAAGATAGCGATCAGTTCAATGTGTTGTCTAAAATCATAAGTAAAAATAGATAAATATTGTCTCAGAAAAAGTAAAATTCAAAAGTCGACCGACGGTTACAAGTCGTGATAAAACTTGTATGTGAAAATTTTAATTTTATTTCTAAAACATTATACTGTCATAGTGTGATTAAGATTTTACTTGTCAAAAGGCAAGATAACTGTTGTACAATATTAATATGGCATTCTAATTATTTTGTGGAACAATAAATTTCTAAGTAAGGTGAATTTGTGTTTGCTTTGGAACAATTCTACACTTGAACCTTCTCAGAATAAAAAGTGAAACTTGTGTCTTGATCGGTCAATTCTATTGATCCATCGACCCCGAGATATCATTGAGTTTTGCTCCAACCAAGAGCAGCCGGCAGTTCTGGTCTTCTCTTCAATGTTCCTGCACCAGCCCAGCTCCTGTTTCAGTTAAACGCGCCCTAAAACATCCCTGAGAGAGAGCTTCAGATAGAGAGAATCAGTGAGGAGGAGAGCAGGAGGAGAGGAAAATACTTTTTCCCGCGTTTCAGTACAACTAAGCGAAAGTCCAGAGGTAGAACACCTTAAGGGTTCCAAATAACTCAACATATTATGTTCAGCGATTTTTTTTATAGTTTTTGAGTTATAATTATTTTAGTATTTTTTTGTCGAACGCTGACTTACAGGATATAAATAGTTACAGAGACACCAATTTTTAAGGTATCTAAAAGCATAATTTTTTTTCTAGTACAGCTTAATAGAATACTTAGTAGACACAAAAACAATTATGAGTCTGTCTGTTACCATCGTGCCAATAAAAGATGTTGAATCTCAAAATAAGGTTAAATTTAAAATTAAAAGAAAAGTTTGAAAATCATTTAAATAAAATCTATCATTTTACTTTTTTTCAAAAACATTAATTTATTAATCTTTGTACCCTGTAAATTTCATTAAGCTATCCTTTTGCATCATACCTAAAAAATCTTTCGAAAAAATTTGGGACGGGACAAGGTCTGTCGTGTCAGCTAGTAAAAAAATAAAATTAAGCAGGATATAAGTAATATAAGTAAATCGATAAATGGAGTTGTGGTAACTCCGCCATCTACCGAGAAATCCTCATAACACATCGATGACAAATCGTATATTATTATATTTTGCCTACATGCTGAGCTTATCTTTTGTCTCAATAGAGCAACTATGCGACAATTAAATTTCCGGGTTTACCCTACCATATTCATTTATTTTTATTTATTTAGTCACATTTACATATTTATACAAAATTTAAAACATTACTTGATGATACAATATAATATACATAATAACATATTTGATAGCCTCACTAGGCGTATTTCTGTGTTGAGGCGATTTAAGCACAATACATACTCAATCAATATAATTTATAATACATTCATCTTTCACTCTATACACCCCAAAGCGTCTGAACAACGGATCCGACGGACTCATGTATCTAGAACCACTCATAACTCGGAGAACTGTCTTTTGCAGACGTTAACAGGGCTGAGGTGTACGGAAGCAGCACCTCTCCAACACTCCAAGCCATACATGAGTATGGAATCGCAAATCTGACACGATTCTCGTCCATTACATGCCGCAGCACCCCGAATACATATAGCTGCTTCCTCAAACGCATCGTGAGAACCTCAATATACTTTCCCCACCTAAGGTGTTTATCAATAATAAGCCCCAGGTATTTAATATTGTCACAACGCTTGATTGACGGACATGTGAATTGAACACCGTCATTGGGACAGGAATGCATTCTTATGCGGTCAAAATCCGGCATTGCACCTTCCATGGTTAGAGAAAAGGGAACAAATTTGATCATCTTCACATTGAGGGTGAGCAAATGACTAGAAAGCCATCTGCCAACTATCCTCAAACCTCCCTCAGCCCGTTGACATGCATCAGTCCATGCAGTGGCATCAGCAAACGATAAAATCCGACCCCCAATATCCAAATTGCAAAGGTCGTTTACATAATATATTGAAAATAACAAGAGACCAAGAGTAGTCCCTTGTGGAACGCCAAACAAGAGCGAGTCTGAGTTGCTCACTATATTCGCTATTGAATTATCACTGAACATCATCAGCACGGGTTTATGCCTTTAAGATCCACTCTGACATATATATATATATATATCTCGCTTACTATAGGGCGTCTATACATTGCGAAATATCTATGTTTAGGGCGTCACAGGCAATAGATCATATATATATATATACTAGCTTATACCCGTCTTGCTTTACGTTTTTGATTCCGATTGTCAGGCTTGATCGGTGGGTAATTAAACAGGTTCTAGTCTAGCTTCCCATTGCTTTGTAGACCTCTATAACTGACATAAGCACAGAAAAAGAAGAATGACACTTTTAATGTTTATTAAAATTTTGTATGAAGATCCTAAAAAATAGGGTTTATTAATTAGCTCTAAATATATTAAAGTTAATGCAGCAAATTGTATTAAAGAACCTTCTCCGGCATTTTGCACGGCTCTGTGCGGATTCATATCTGACGTAGCATTTGTATTTTGAGCGTGATGCTATGACATACGGTAAAAAGCAAAATAAAAAAACATTTCTTAATTATTATGTAGATAGAGAAGGAGGGGCTAATGCGAGTTTTATTTAATTTCCCAATTTACCACGCAATTTTCTTATTTTTTTCTTTCATAAGAACCTTCTACTGATAAAAGCCAACACGACAAAAAAAGAATTAGTGAAATCGGTTCAGCCGTTTAGGCGTGATGCTCGGACATAACGGTAAAAAGCTAATAAAAAAACATTTCTGAATTATTATGTAGATTTACCACGCAACTTTCTTAATTTTTTCTTTCATAAGAACCTTCTACTGATAAAAGCCAACACGACAAAAAAAGAATTAGTGAAATCGGTTCAGCCGTTTAGGCGTGATGCTCCGACATAACGGTAAAGCAACGACAAAAGGCAAATAAAAAAACAAACATTTCTGAATTATTCTGAATCTGAACATCTAAGTACAAAGCGATACAAGTCAAGATAATGGAATTTTCGAATTGACTATTTAACAAGAAAAACAAAAATATACTTATTAATTGAATTATATATAAATTGTGATGAAATGGCCATACGCTAAATAAATAAATAATAATGTGTTACGAAAATTTTATTTCTTCTTCTATGGCTTGTAAAAGCCAAGTCGACTCCATCTACACCGATTATTCTAAAGCGTTCGATATAGTAGACATTAATATTCTTCTAAACAAATTTATGGCTATTGAAATCTAGGGATCGCTTTTTGACGGGTTCGAGGATTATCTAGTGGATCGTCTGATGGTTAAGATCGCTAATAAATTATCTTGTGCATTCGAGGCTCGAAGTGGGGTGCCCCAGGGTTCGCACCAGGGTCCAGTATTGTTCATTTTGTTTCTGAACGATGTTGTTAGTGTTTTCAAAGATGTAAATATATTGATTTATGCTGATGATTTGAAAATTTACAAAGCTATCGATAATCTAGACGACTGCATGGTATTGCAGAAGAATTTGCAAGCCTTTCACTATTGGTGCCTGGAAAATGACCTTCAACTTTACGCAAATAAATGCCAAGTGATGAGATTTTACCGAATTAGGCAATCCATAATTTATGAATACGAGTTGAATAGTACAGAATTAAAATCGGTCGATGAGGTTAGTGATCTTGGAGTAACATTCGATCGTAAATTAAGCTTCTCTCCATACATTGATTATATCTCCGGAAGGGCATTGAGACTTCTCGGTTTCATTCTGAGGATCTGTAGGCCATTTTCGAATTTAAGTACTCTTAGGACATTATATTATATGTCCCTAATACGTAGTATTTTGGAGTATGGGTCCTCGGTTTGGTTCCCGGATTTCGAGGTTCATAGGAATAAAAGTGACAAGGTTGAGCAAAAATTTCTTAGGCATATAAACTACAGACTTAGAATAGCGTGATGAAATTGATTACGACTACCTGTACGAAAACCTTAGGCTTCAAAAACTTGACGATAGAAGAGTGTTGTCAGATTTAATGACGATATATAAAATTATACATGGGCAAATAGACTGCCCCGAAATTTTGTACAAAATAAATTTCCATGTGCCAGTAAGAACAACGAGGCAGTCATACCCTTTTTACGTAGAAGAAACTACAACAAGGTATAATAAATTATAACTCAGCGCTAAATAAACAGCAACGCCTAGAAAACCAATGTGCTCATGTAATCGACAAATACAGTGCCAGCTACTCCTCTTATAAATCTGGTATTAAAAAGGCTCTGTCTCCTGACTTGTGATGGCTATTCTTTTACTAATTTTATTCATATTATTTACTAATTTATTTTATTAATATTAGCTATTTTTATTATTATTATTTTTCTATTTTTAACCAAGAACTTTTTGTTCGTTTTTTGATAAATCAGATCTTTTTATTGCAAAAAAAAAACTAAGCACATAAACGCATACATGAACCACAAGTTGACAAATGACTCCATCTTAGTTTAAGATCACGTCGAGGGGTGAAAGGCTATTTGGTTTAAGCGACATAGTGGGCAATATTGAGTTATATATATCGTATATATCGTTGGAATCGGCGAATTTTTCTGCGTCGATTGGTCTAGGTTTCGTGTTGATCAGAGCTTGTACTGATATTTTAAGGGAACCGTAATCCTTAACAGATTTGGAACCTCTGTACTAATGCTATCCTGGCTACGACCTTGGTTCTCAGGGTAAAAGTAAAAAATCTAAACGCTCTAATCATAAACTTTCTAGTGCAGTTGATGTTTTTTTCGACAACGTTCCTAATTATCCCATAAGTAGCACTATACTCTCACGGATGCACCAACCAGCAACATACGCCGGTTATCCGGCGGCCGGATATCCGGTATTCGGCAGCTACATAGTTGGCTGAATATCCGGTATCCGGTTAAACTGCTATCCGTTTCATCTCTAATCTAGATGTGCTCACTGATTGGACGAAATGGATCTGGCGGCATATGAAAATATGGACCGGTGGATCTGATGCAATTTGAAGTAATACACTGGTTTTAGACCTTTTTTCTTCAAATATAGGGGGGTATGCAAGTTAATTTCAAATTTGAACGATAATACTCCAATTTGGTAATTTAATAAAATAAAAATTCAATTTCTTATAAAACTAGATCTGGCGGTTTTTGCAACTAGGCGACACTTTTTTTAACCCTTTGCACTCGTTGTCGAGTGATTTGGGTTTGGTGCGGCGTAATCAAAATCTATTAAAAGGTTTAAAACTATTTTAACCATCTATTATGGGTCTTGGGGTGGAAAAGGGAGAATTGATTGATTGATTGATTGGTTATGGGTCTTAAGAAACCCAACTCCATTGCCAGGAGGCATTTTAAGTTTATGGGGAATGTGGAGAATTCCCTTTTTATGCATTCAAGCAATTATGTTCTTGAAAACTGTGCGCATTCAAAAAACATGTGCTCAAGCGTTTCATCCGCCTGTCCACATGTACACAAAGGCGAAGATACTATACCGATTCTAGCCAGGTGAGATGCATTCAGGCAATGCCCCATTCTCACCCTAGCAATAAGCGAAACACTCGTTTTGGAGAGTTAGATAGTCTTATACCAAGGAAAAACCGGTATCAACGTCTGGACTGCTTAGTAATATGATCCAGTTGAGGAGTCCTGCCAGGTTCTGGACCATTCCTTCCTCGCTATATCATCGAATGTCGGTATATAATCACTTATTGTAGTGTTGTTTAAAGAGAGTTTGACATTCTGTGCTCTGTATTGTAAGTGTTGTTTATAGAGAGTTTGACATTTTGTGCTCTGTAAAAGAATAATATTATTTTTTCATGGTAAAAGTGACGGAAATCTGAGTTTGCATATATCATTCGATTCCAATTTTTTTAGATCTACATAGTGACATAGGTAATTTGTTTTCCTATAAATTGACGCATTTGGAAATTATTATTAAAAAACAGTAAATTTTGTGCAAACCTGTGAAAAAAGGAAAACGCTGCTTTTCCTGTATTAGTGAACATTCTGTTTTTTTGATACTCGGATAGAGGACAATAACCCGCATAAAAACCCCCGTGGGAGTGATACTCTTTTGGTTATAGTTACAGAGGAAAATAAAATTTTCCGGAAAATATATTTTTAAAGTTTTCCGAAGTGATTTTTATGTGAAGGGTGTCCATAAGGAAAGTTTTAATATGATTAGTCGAATTGTTATCGTCACAGTTTACTCAATACGGCGATGGTTCACTGTATCTGGATGGTTCACTGTTCAACACCCGACCCTACGTAAAATGAAATCACAAAACTTATATTATTATCAAGCTTCGAAATATAAAGAAACTGACACATGGTGAAAAAAATATAAATGCTTCTTAGAAACTCAATCAACAACTTCTTAGCAACACGGTCAACAACTTCTTAGCAACTCAATAAACAATTTCTTAGCAATATAATCAACAACTTCTTAGCAACTCAATCAACAATTTATTAGCAACAATCAACAACTTCTTAGCAACTCAATATCAGCTGTCTTGCGACTGCGCGGCTGTAGTTCTAATAATTTCCGAAAAAGTTCTGGCTCAAGGACCATGAAGTGTCAAAAGTATCTGTCAAATATATTGTCTATGGAATGTATGGAAGTTTCACTACCGTGCTTTACCCCGTATTGTGAGTGGAATTGCAGCGCACTGACGTATCCGAGCTGTCATTCGACGATTCGCTGAACGTTCTACTTTCCACTGAAAGAAAATTAATAAGTCTTCTTGGAACCGCATTCATTCTTGCACCCGACTGTTTGCGTTAAGTATCTATTGTATACTTGCAAGCAAAAGCTTTATCAATATCTGAAACAATGGATCCTAAATCTTTAAATGATAATTACTTAAGTGAGAGTGATAATATAATCATTTACAAATTAGATGATAATGAAATAGAAATGTTCTTAATAAAATATGTTAACGTAGCCCTTTCAAAGCCACACGATAGTAATAATGCCAAAGGAACTATTATTGGTAATATAAAAAAACATACCAATATTATGCAAAGTCAGAGTGGAAAAAAAACATACGGGTGTAATATATGCAGCAAACAGTTCAGTGCATCAGGAACTTTAAAGAAACATATACAGATACATATTGGTGACAAACCGTATGAGTGTAATATATGCCGCAAAAAGTTCAATCTTTCAGGAAATTTAAATCTTCATATGCGAACACATAGTGGTGAAAAACCATACGAGTGTAATACATGCCGCAAAAAGTTCAATAGATCAGAACATTTAAAGAGACATATGCTAACACATAGTGGTGAAAAACCATACGAGTGCAACATATGCCCCAAAAAGTTTCCTGCATCACAAAATTTACAGCTTCATATGCGAACACATAGTGGTGAAAAACCATACGAGTGTAATATATGCCGAAAAAAGTTCAATAGTTCAGCACATTTAAAGAGGCATATGCAAACACATAGTGGTGAAAAACCATACGAGTGTAATATATGCCGCAAAAAGTTCTATCAATCTGGATCTTTAAAGATACACATGCGAATACATAGTGGTGAAAAACCATACGAGTGTAATATATGCCGCAAAAAGTTCAATGAATCAGGAACTTTAAAGATACACATGCGAATACATAGTGGTGAAAAACCATACGAGTGTAAAATATGCCGCAAAAAGTTCAATCGATTAGGAACTTTAAAGAAACATCTACGAATACATAGTAGTGAAAAACCATACGAGTGTAATATATGCCGTAAAAAGTTCAATGAATCAGGAGCTTTAAAGAAACATATGAGAACACATAGTGGTGAAAAACCATACGAGTGTAACATATGCCGCAAAAAGTTCAATGAATCAGGAGCTTTAAAGAAACATATGCGAACACATAGTGGTGAAAAACCATACGAGTGTAATATATGCTGCAAAAGTTTCAGTGAATTAAAAAGTTTAATGATACATATACGAACACATAGTGGTGAAAAACCATTCGAGTGTAATATATGCCGCAAAAAGTACACTCGATTAGGTGATTTAAAAATACATATGCGAAGGCATAGTGGTGAAAAAACATACGAATGTAATTTATGCCGCAAAAAGTTCTATCAATCTGGATCTTTAAAGGTACATATGCGAACACATAGTGGTGAAAAACCATACGAGTGTAATATATGCCGCAAAAAGTTCATTGCATCAGGAACTTTGAAGAAACATATGCGAACACATAGTGGTGAAAAACCATACGAGTGTAACATATGCCGCAAAAACTTCAGTGAATCAGGAACTTTAAAGATACACATGCGAATACATAGTGGTGAAAAACCATACGAATGTAACATATGCCGCAAAAACTTCAGTGCGTCAGGAACATTAAAGAAACATATGCGAATACATAGTGGTGAAAAACATAGTGTTGAAAAACCATACGAGTGTAACATATGCCTCAAAAAGTTCTATCAATCGGGACATTTAAAGATACATATACGAACACATACTGGTGAAAAACCATTCGAGTGTAATATATGCCGCAAAAAGTTCACTCAATCAGGTGATTTAAAAATACATATGCGAAGGCATAGTGGTGAAAAACCATACGAGTGTAACATATGCCGCAAAAAGTTCATTGAATCAGGAACTTTAAAGATACATATGCGAATACATAGTGGTGAAAAACCATACGAGTGTAACGTATGCCGCAAAACGTTCAGTTTGTCAAGAAATTTAAAGAAACATATGCGAACACATAGTGGTGAAAAATTATACGAGTGAAACATATTGCGCAAAAATTCTAATAGATCAGAACTTTTAATGAAACTTTTGCGAATACATATTGGTGACAAACCATACGAGTGTAACATATGCCGCGAAAATTTCAGTGAATCAGGAAACTTAAAGAAACATTATGCGAACACAGTGGTGAATAACCATACGAGTGAAATATATGCCGCAAAAAGTTAAATAGATCAAGAGATTTAAAGCAGTAGTCAAAATGCAGAAGGGGTCATCTGTCATTTATAAAATTTTGCAGGAGAGTAATTTAAAATTTTTATAAAAATATACCATTTCAAAACTATTGAACATTGGCAGCTTGTTTTTTAATATGTTATAGATCTACAAAATGTGAATCATTTGCTTTATTTATTTTTTTGGTAAAGTGTTTAGAAAAATTAATTTTTATTTTCAACGTGCAGATGCTCCCTTATGGCATCCTAATAATACAGCGTATCTTGTAATGGCAACTATTGCCACACACAATTTCCTCTAATTTTCACAATGTCAATTATTATTTTCCTCATATAACTTTAGCAAATAATACATATCCAGTAAAGTAATCTTCTTCTTCTTCTCAGTCATACCTCCTCTGTTGGATATCAGGGTATAAAGGCAAAAGATTGTAAGTGAAATTTCACCGTTTCGAGATAATGCAAAAGCAATAGTTTCATGACAGTAATTCCGATTTATCTGCTTTTGCCATTAATTAACACATTTATTATTTACGTAAGCTACTAAATATTCACATTGTTATAATTTTGAATATTTCATAGAAAAATATTAATAATTCAGAAGTCTACTTACTTATGCCCCTACCACACGCTCCGTCTTACCTGTGGTCTAGTCTGCGCAAGCCTGGCATGTCAGGTAAGACGGAGCGTGTGGTTGGTAAAACTGTACACCGCGCAAATTCGGTGGCGCGGCTTGACGGCTTTTCGTCTTGTTTGAAATTTTACCTGCGCAAGCCTGGCATGTCAGGTAAGACGGAACTCCCAACCACACATGCCGCGCCAGTCGCACTAGATCAGTCGACGTTGAACATTCGGAAATGGCAGACCTGCGTTATTATAATCGCGATTATGCTAGCGAAGTATTTAATTTAAAAAATATCTACCTGATCTATAGAAAATCAAATCTATGTACTATTGACAGAAATATACATAATACTGCATATGAAGAATTGAGAAAGAAGCTATATTTTTATTATAGACCTCCATCGAAAGAGAAAGATACTTAGAAAATATTTCATTATTTTTGTTTTATATATTATTTTAATCGCATATCTTGTCATTGAATTAGAGATAAAAATAGCCTAGGGATGATCAATAGGAAAAAATATATCGATGCATGTAGACTAAAAAATATCGATTATATTTATACCCAAAAGTGCTATTACCTATTAAAATATTCAGAAATAAATATAGAATATCGATATTTCCATAATAAAAAATATCGATGATTTATATCAATTATTTAAAAAAATATGCTAATATTTTTACTTAGATATAAGTACATCGATATTTACATTTATCCGTAAATAATTCCGCCAATCATTTGGAAATATGTACTATAAAACAACCATTTTTTCCCAAATTGTTCGTTTACGCCTTGTTCTACATATATAGATATAAAAACAAGAGCAGAAAAAAAATATTAGTTTGGAAACATTATTTCGACGCCAACGGTTTGCAGAAGAAAGTGTTGTCCTCGCTGCACGATTGCGAGGAAAAAATGAGGCTTGCGTCCGTCTTACCTGTGTCGTGTGGTAGCAGTATCCGTGTTCCGTCTTACCTGTCGTCTTGCCTGCGCAGGCAAGTACACAGGCAAGACGGAGCGTGTGGTAGGGGCATTACTAGCTTTTGCTTGTACAGAATTGTTTTGTTTAAGTTTGCTTGTATTAAAACACTCTCAAACGAGTGAAGGCTTAAAAAAAAGACTTTGCTTGTATTGACTTACTACCTTAAAAAAAGTGGATAAAACAAAGAAAACACATCTCATGGGATGTGCAATTCGTATTCCATGCCAAATGAATGCACATTATGTTTGGTATATCCAAATGAAACACAATCTAGCTTTCTTTAATCAATCGATTTCTCCTTTTTGACCCTACTTAGAGGTAAACTAGAGATTTTTACTGCACTACATGTCGCGCAGTTCAATGATTTTTCCCAAACCATATTTAAATCTTTCAGTTCTGCCCCAAAGGAACGGAACTTTGGGAGAGTTTTCCTAGTCTTCGTAACTCTGATGGAAGAAAATAACCGTCATTCAGTTTTGGGGATATCTTTGCTGTATCTTAGGGTCTTAGCCTTCTGGTGATGATCGGAAAGGCTTTAGGAACTTCTTCTTCTTCGATGGGTCTAGAACTTATATTTAGCCTTAGCCTCTCTTATCCTTCGTCTCCAACTCTGTCTGTCCTCTGATGCAGCCCTCCAGTCTGTCACCTGCAGAAGTTGATGTGCTCCGTCCCTCTTGACTTCATCCCCCTAAAGTAATCTGTGGCTGCATTCTCTGTTCCTTCCGGCCATATATCCCTCCAGGTTTTCTTTATTGAAAGACCCATTATTTGAACACGACATGCCCATCTCAGCTCACCCAATCTCGAACATTCAGAGATCGTGAGAGGTTTGTTAATATTGATTTTTGTTTTCTCATGAATATTTCTTGATTTGAGCAAAGTCAGTTGAAAAAGAATCCTTTATTTCCTGTTGCAATCATTTGATTGATTTCTATATTGGCCTCATTCTCGTTGGTTATGGTGGACCCCAGGTAGGTCACTTCGTTAACCTCAACTCAAAGTTATGGAAATTCGCCCCCTCCTCTCCCTTCTACTCTCGGTGGTGTCCAGGTACCTTAGGCTTATTTTGAGTGCCTCTTCAAACCGTTTAGTTTTTTAATAACATTTGTCAGTCATCTGATTTTTTTCCAAATTCCTACATCTTACAGAAGCTCGAAAAAAAAAACACGCAAATTGTCATGATATTACACCTCGACCTCCAGATGTGCATGCACTCAAATAATGAACCTCAATTTTAATAACTTAAGGTACCTACTATGACAATATTGTGTGTTTAGAATCTTACGTTAGGAGCTATACACAAATTGAATACTGAGGTGAGAGAATAAATATTATTGCATCTACTTTCAAATGATGAGTATTAAAATAGGCATTAACTTATTATTTAGGATTGTAGCGGCACGCCACTGTCTTGGGAACGCCACTGTTCCTCACACGTATTGTCACCTTATAACAAGGAGCGACAATACGCGAACCATAGGGCCTCCAGCCCTACAGACGAGCAACGAGAAATCATTCTCGTGTGAGACGTCGCCTGTCGCTACACGCCTTTACTAGCTTCTATCAGTTTAATATTTATATTCGTTTATTCATGTAATTCATTGTAACACATATTATTTGATTCAATAAACTAAGTCTAGATTTACTCGCGTTTGTTCTATCATCTAATTAACCTAATCAGGAACCAGCATCTGAGCATTGCTGCATGGTGTCAGAGCCAACCGGCTCCACCATATTCCCAGCGCGAGGAGTCAGCGCTGGAAGGGAGTAGCTTCCATACTCCAGATAGCTCCTCCAACTCGAGAGCTACACTGGTGACCCGATATCTGAACGCACGGCAGCAACCTTCAAAATTTCTGGTAAAATCGCGTACTTCTTATTTTACAAAACACGTGTATAATTGTGACAAAGGCGAGGCGGCGTCCACCGAGAATCTTTTCTGGAGCTGGTAAGTCCATTCCAATTTTATATAACCTTTAACTTAAAATCACGGACTACCACGCATCAGATCATATTTCATTTTCAATGCATAAATTCTCATTTCTTCTGTTCTTTCTGTTCATTCCGTTCACTCTTTTCCATTTCTATCTGTTCATTTTTCAATAGTCTTTCGGGCACACACACGCCCGCGCCTCATATAAATTCCTTTTGTCGAATCTTGTGGATTACTCTTTTTGAAAGAAAAGATACCCAGCTAGGGTTTGCATAATTGAATTGTATGGTGAGGACAAAGACAACAGGTAACATTCTTATATAGTACGATTTCTAATACATCTTCCAATTTGTGTTTTCGGTAACATTGTAACAACGAGATCAACACGTGACAACTCTGCCGGAAGACAACCGGATCAGCAGACACGTGCCATCAAGTTGGCAGCAGACATCGCGACATCAACGGAAGATAAACCGGCATTGTAACACTAAGATTAATATTTTTTATACAACATTCATCTCGGTATGGTAAGATCGATCCGATTTGTTACTTTCAAGATTTTTACAAAAACAATTTTTCTTCACTTTACAACAATCAACAATAATCGTCGCGTCTAAAATTCAATCACCATATACCTACTCATAGTACAACAAACATTTTTTTCCCCTATTTTATCTCTCAAACCCTCCAAACTAAAAAGTGAACAACGGAAACAGAATAGACACGACAATATTCTAATAAAATTTGTATTATTTTCAGCCAACAACATTGCGGAGGCAACAAAACTCCAGCACGTACAATACGAGCATCGAGCACACCACGTTCTCTCGGCACGACGACGCTCGTCCCAGCAGCAAAACACGTCGACAATAGCGCTAACTCCAGCAAACATCGCAAGGAACATAACGCATCGGAACAACAGTACAAATTTTATCATACTTATTAC
Organism: Mystacides longicornis; assembly: GCA_963576905.1. Taxonomy (NCBI): domain Eukaryota; kingdom Metazoa; phylum Arthropoda; class Insecta; order Trichoptera; family Leptoceridae; genus Mystacides; species Mystacides longicornis. The sequence continues at coordinate 2,954,047 of OY756430.1, read as the reverse complement.
ATTTTCATTTGGTCCTTACGACATACAAAAAGATATATTATACCTAAAAAATTTGTAATATTTTTTTGTGCATATTAGTCAATCAATCAATTCATTTCGCACAATTTTGCCAATTTTTTTTTGAGTAGCTACTAATTTCTCAAATCTTTTCGTCGCATTACCAAAAGTAATAAAGTTTCTCATAAAACGAGTCATTCACAACTTAAATATTGCATAATATGCGACATCATTTATTTTATCATTAAACATGATATTCAGGCAAAATTATTTCATTAACAAATAATTGACGATAAAAAAATGTTATTGTAACAACAAAGTTGTGAAAATAAAATATTGTTAATATCGCCATCTTGCGGCGATTGTGAAAAAAATGAATCAACCTTGCGAGGACGTCATTTCGGCTCCGCAGCATTGAATACTTCATTCAAATACGCTCAGCCTTATAATTGACGCACTCGCAACGTTATATCAACGGCCAGCCAGCAAACACGCTGCCGTCATATTATTAAAACTTATGTATACCAGTACAAGTATTTTACATTCTTGTAACAAGTTTACATGCAAGCAATCTTTTCACAACCAATGTACCGCATAATCAATTCGCATACTTATTTATTTTATTACCAACGATAGTTTTGTTTCCTCATAATTTTTATTAATAATAATTTTTAAAAATAATTTTTACATATTTTAGCTGGCGATCAAATCAAATATTTACTTTTTTCATTGGCATTTCTCATACTTTTATAATAAAATAATACCTACATTTCACATCGAAAGGCACAACCAAGTACATCTCACGTGAATTTTAAATTATTATTCTTTTTCCTTTAATTTTTTTTACGTCATAAACTTTCAATTTCGATACAAATTCGCACCGCCATTATTCATCATGGTAGACGACAAGAAGACAGAAGATACCCGTATACCGGACTTCGAAACTCTTCGCGTACCATCGTCATCATTATGATCCAACTTAGAAGCAATCCATCAACCATGGACGCGCACATCCAGGTCCTCAACACTTCATCTAACCACGGAGGGACCAAGCCATAACAGCAACAGCGACGTCATCATGAAAACAATCGAGTCTCTGACCAACGAAATGAAGACTTTGAAGGCGAGACTAAACCGTCGGGTTCGCGAGACAGATCTCCCAGATGACACAACAGTGGAAGCCATTCACCACACTGGCGTTCACCTGCGAGAAGATCTTACAACAACACACAAGACGGCTCGTGCTACTTTCACAGCAGATTCAAGGAAATAGCACGGAAACGCAACCCACCAGGCAGCTTCAAACCTGCAAACCCAGAGAGTACACCTGAACAACGCTGCATACCACCCACGTGACGCACGACACCAACAGCAATCATCAAGACCAACTTCGACCTCCAACTCAAGCAAGTACACAGACATCACGCTTTCCGATTCCGCTACAGCCACGCAGTTCCAAGCTTATACAACCTACGTAATAGCTCATGGATCCAGCAGCCACCAGCCAATCGCAAGCAAGTCTCAAGTACATAACCGCTTCACCAAGACGCACAACTAGCGCGCAGCACCAAGTCGCACACCAGTGCGCAGCAGCCGTACAGTAGTGCGCACCAAGCCGCACACCAGTGCGCAGCAAGTCGCCCATGGGAGGGCGCACCAAGTCGCGCAAGCAGCGCGCATAAGACGTACCACGCGTACGCCAAGAGGTCAGCAACACATCAAACGGTCACAAGATTGAAGGACGTCACAACAGGGAACCCACAGTTTCACAACCCCGACCTTCAACGTACAGCCATAGCATTCGTTAGAGGAGACGGCATCAAGAAACATCAGCAGCCACCACACTCTGGTCCTTGTAAATATTGTAAATACAAACCTACAAGTATACATAGTTTCACAACCCCGATCTTCAACGTACAGCCCTTGCATTCGTTAGAGGAGACGGCTTCAAGAAACCTCAACAGCCACCATACCATGGCTCATGTAAATAATGTAAATACATACTCATAAATATACATAGTTTCACAACCACGATCTTCAACGTACAGCCCTTGCATTCGTTAGAGGAGACGGTTTCAAGAAACCCCACAGCCACCACAAGCTGGCTCATGTAAATATTGTAAATACACCAACCACACCAAGCAAAGCATCACCAACCAACAGCACACAGCCACGAAGAAGAAGAAGACACACCGCACAAGCAACCTTACACCACTAGGAGCGGTCGAAAGTTTAAATTCAATTTTTCAAACGTAAAATCATTCGTGAGATTTGCTTGGTGCCCATTTTCTTTAAATAATTATATGCCATAGGTAAATATGCCCATTTTTTTTGTAAATAAGAATGCCTGATATCATATACGTCAAACTGCTCTCAACATTAATTTGACATTAATTACCTATATGCAATTTAGTTTTTCATGCTCATGAAAAAAAGTTAATCGCAGAGACTAACAGAGCAATTACTTGTACCATTTTAACGAAACCTGGTAACAACAGACTTTTGCACATATAACTTAAAGGCGAATATCTAATATTAATTAAAAATATTTATATAGATACCAACCTACAATTGTAAATATATGTATACTATTTTCCTTACGGCAACCAGCCGACTCAGAAACTACTGAGTTAGTAATATTAAGTACTTACATTTATTATTTAGCACGTAAATCTACATTAAGTATAGTAATATAGGTTTTTAGCCAAGTCGCAAACCATTATTTTAGATTTCTTTTATTTAATTTAATTTCAATAAAATTACATTGATTCACGGCATTCAGCCAAGATGCAAACCATTGCAGTAGATATTATTTCGACATAGAATATAATTCTACAATATAAGTATGTACTAATTTACATTGTTATTTTAGCAATACATACTAGCAACCACCAACACCTTTTACACTTGTTGAACAAATTTCAACCAGTACTACATATATTTTGTATATAAAAAACTTTTCCTTAATTAAAGACATGTATCAAATATTTTTTTGTAAATACCTTACTTTCTTTTTTTCTATAAAATATGTACTCGTGTATATACAAATAATTTAAGTGTAATATTATTATAAGGTTTACATTTACCAGGCAACAAGCCTTTATCACCTTAGGTTTTAATTCTTACTTTTAAGCAGCATAAGTTCTTAATACCACATTCATGTATAGTAAAGCCAATTTTTTCCCACATAATTTTAGTAGGTACTTGAGAAAAATATTTCTAGTCGTCCGCATACAAACGGATAACACGATCAAATTTTTTTTTTATAAACTTTTGAATTGTATAGAATATCTTCTCTTACTACTGACTTTTTTGTATGGATAATACTTACCATGTACCTATATCAATTTAACTTATTCTCTTTCAACTTTTTCATTTTTTCCATACAATAGACAAACTTTTCTGAATAACAAGCGATTAAAGGAAAATTGTTATTTTTTTTGTACATAGTAATATTAAGTATTTCTTTTTTTCCTTCATCCAACATGATCGCTCTTGAATTGTATATATAGATACTTAACTTTTTTCTTTCCTTTCTATAAAGTAAATACGCACCTAGTACTTAAGAGAGAGTTACTCATTACTATATATTTTTTTTTTTGATTACATAAAGGCTCCATCACACATACTATTAGGGACTTGTATTATATAATGTCTAAAATGTCCCATACTTACAATTTCATTTTTCTTTTTTTTCTTTCTCAGCTTCCTTCTTGAAGGAGGGAGGCTGGTGTAGCGGCACGCCACTGTCTTGGGAACGCCACTGTTCCTCACACGTATTGTCACCTTATAACAAGGAGCGACAATACGCGAACCATAGGGCCTCCAGCCCTACAGACGAGCAACGAGAAATCATTCTCGTGTGAGACGTCGCCTGTCGCTACACGCCTTTACTAGCTTCTATCAGTTTAATATTTATATTCGTTTATTCATGTAATTCATTGTAACACATATTATTTGATTCAATAAACTAAGTCTAGATTTACTCGCGTTTGTTCTATCATCTAATTAACCTAATCAGGAACCAGCATCTGAGCATTGCTGCATGGTGTCAGAGCCAACCGGCTCCACCATATTCCCAGCGCGAGGAGTCAGCGCTGGAAGGGAGTAGCTTCCATACTCCAGATAGCTCCTCCAACTCGAGAGCTACAGGATCTCAATTCATAGATTGGTTTGTATATATAATTTATATTATATAATAATTAATAAAGGAAAACTTGCAGTGTATCAAACATTTTATTCAACAATCAACTAACATTTTTTTATACAACAAAATAATTCCATTTTCAAATAATATAATCATAGATAAGTAGGTACCTAATATAAATTTACACAATATTATTAACAGTCCGTCCCGAGTATCACTTCTCCATTTCACCATTTCCTCAGTCAGCCTTATCTCGTAGGGGCCACAGCGCATGTTGTCAATCACCCATCGTAGATTATACATAATTGTTTTTGGGATGACCACTGCAGATGCAGCCCTCGATGATTCATTCGCTTCGAGAATGTGTATGTTTTCTTAATCCTTCGCTTCGAGAATTGTGTAGGTATGTTTTCTTAATGATCTGATACATTTGACTAATTGTGATTGTTTAATATTTTATTTTTATCTTTTGTCTACTCTTTTTATCTCTTTTGTCTTTTATAATTATTATTATTTTTTAATCATTTATCAGAATTTATTTCTTATACTTACTCAAGATTATTTTATTTGATATTTTATTATAATGATTTGAAATTTTTATGATTGTTCATTATAATGTGACTGATTATCGAGATTTTATCTATTATTTCTGAATATTTTGTAATAATTATTTCCATACACATATCTACTACCGTTTTATATCTCGAGATTCAAATTTTGATTTGTTTTGTGTTGACATTGTTGCATCATTAATGCGTTTCATATCTTTTAATGCCTTTGTATGTTGTAAATTTTTTTTCTCTTGTTTACTGTTTTTTGAATGTATATTTATAAGTAATTTTATTTTTGTCTACCCGAGACAGGTTTGTCCTAGTGGGTTGATTCAATCTAATGTATGACTGATTTTTTAATGAACGTATAAATAAATAAATAAATAAATCGTATAGAGCAGACTTGGTTGTCATTTACTGATGAAATGGAATTCAATTTGAAAATATTATCCCCAATGAAATATCATTTATAAGTAAATCAATTTTAATTTTTAAAATGTTTTTTTTTCTCCCAATAATTTATAACAGTAAAATTTAATTTTATCATTCCCCGAATATGAAATTATCCCCTTTGAAATTCGATTAGTGGAACGGCACCAACTATATAGTAATAAATTTATAATGGTAGTTTTAAAAACATTACTAATTTCTTGAAGTTTGCTACAATTACTAATTATAATATCTTTGGTTAACATCAATATCCTTTTTTTCATTGTCTGACAATCAAATTCATTTTTAATACATAAACTTTTTTATAAAAGGACAACGATAAAATTTTTTCCTTCACAATGAAGCGGCATCCATTTTTTTTCTTCCTTCCTTCATAAAATTGCATTCTTGTAAAAAGTTTTTGTGGTTCGTTCATATGTTTTATGACTTTTTCAAAAGCCATACTTTTTGAAAGCTTTTTTGCCTGTCCCAATCTTTCTTCGAGAGATGAATTTTTCTGTCTCTGCTTCAAAAGTTCTTTCCGAAGGTAGTGTACTTGTTTTTGTATTTTTCTATCCACTTTCACAGAACATTCTATAAAAAAAAACGAGTTGATTATTTTGACGCTTGACATAAGAAAATAGAGTTTGAGCGTTTTTTGCAGCTGCTGGAGACAGGGAAAGATACTCTCGATTATAGTCGACGTTAGGTGTATTATAAAATATATCCGTACAGAAAGTGGGTGAATTCAAGCTTTTAATGATTTAAATTTATGAACCACAATAGTCTTACAGAGACACAACATACAGAGGACGAACATACCACAACGAAGTTGCGGTCTCTGACTACTAACCCAAATATAAAGGAAAAAAACATAAAAAGAATAACAAAGGAAAGAGTATAATAAAAAAAGAAAACAAACTCAAACAAAAAAGGAAAGGGAAAGGGAGGTAGATGTGGTGTGAGAGAGGGAAGGATACATGGAGTTTTTGGACACAGAGACTGTATTTGAGGAGATCATGAGGAGTCTTAAGCCAATTACGAAATTAATTGCGAAATAGACTTATACTCCAACCCCCAAAATTAAGAACCACATTTGCACAGAGACAATATATGTTACTGGCTCCTCGAATCTATAACAGGATAATTCCAGATATTATTCCAAGTTCCAACGAACAAAACCCTATCCCGAAGTATATTGGACGTCTTGTTACTAGATGGCTCTTACAAAAGGGCAGAGAGGTGTCAGAGAACGAACTAATCTTTGTGTTAAGATAAAACGCTCAAACCCACTTATTCATCGTCTACCTCACCTCACAGCCTGCATCCACCTAGTTAAACAATAGCCTATGTCATGTCCTATTTAACATATTATATTCCGCGAAGCGCATGAGACAGAATAAAATTAATTATAGTATTGCCTCAGAACAGACCTGCGTCTAGTGAGGCAATAAATTCCATTATGTATTGTGTTGATTTGTAATTGAAATGTATATTATGTTGTTGGAATAATAAAAAAAAAAAAAAAAAAATTAAGTGTAAAAATCACAAGTATGAGGCAGCATAACCGAATCAAATAATCATTTCAAGAGAACACTACCTTAAGGGTCAAACGGGCAGAATAGTGATCGAATGAAGGAAGAAGTAAATATAACATGGTTTACTAACTCAAATATATTCATTAAAATATCGTCGGGTCCGTAGAAAAAATGCCTATGTGACTTTTGTCCATTTTACAGGAGAGCAGTTTAAAGATTCCAATACACATTTTTTGAGATTCCTTCATAACTATTTGAGCAATATTCTTCAAACTTAAAATTTGTAATAGAAATAAAACTATTTAATATTAAGCATCTTAAAAAATTCCCTAAAGTGTATACTTTTCTAGAAAAATCACATAGGCAGTTATTCTAGGGAAATTTTTCAGCCTATGTGAAGATGTTCCTTTTTTCTACGGACTTCGTCTCGTAAATCTCGTTCCTATGTTACGATGTACCTTTATTCTACGGAAATATTTGTTTATTTGTTCAGTCCTAAGTACAACAATCATCGTTTTCTTTAAAATAAACATAAAATATCGTACTTTCAATAATACTCACATTATGATTTGGTTATTTTTTATCAAACGCGCATATAAAATAGCAAAAAATATATATGCATTCAAATAAAATGATGCAACACATAATATACCATATCACTTTTATAAGCATGTTATTTTTAGAAAAATATCAGGTTTTAAATGTGTGTTAATTTTAGAAAAGTCTTCTTCTTCTTTTTTTGGAACCTGGTAATCTGTTGGTTTGTTTAGATAACCCCTTCGCGGATATAGACTACCTAATAGATTGGTTTCTACATTTTCAAAAGGTAAAATATTATAAATAAATAAATATAAATTACTCAATTGTGAGTGGAATTGCAGAAATTAAAAAAAATATAATAAAGTTAACACGAGAACCATTAAAGATAAAAACGTATTATAAATGTAGGTACTTTATTTCAAGTATATGTATTTTCCTCGATGCTATCCAATGGATAATGGTGGAATACCAGTTATGCTACCAGTAATGCTTTCAGGATGTCAAACACAAGTTATTTTTTTATTAATAATACAATAAATAAATATATTGCATTAATTAGGGGCTTATTCATGTTCAAAAAATGTGTCTAGCTATTATCGTTATATATACTTTCAAGTTGTAATTAATATTTTAAATGTATGGAATCTAATTATTCTCTTTCTGTTCATACAGTGTACATATTTGGTCCATTTTATAAGATTTTTTTTATTTCTGGTGTTAAGTATCTACTTTATCTGCATATGATTCTGAAAAACATAGGAATTTATATTTAATTACTGAATCTACACCTTTTGCTTTTGGAAAGGGTGATTTGGCACACTGCTTTCAACAGGAATGAGGACTCATGGTGAAAACTATCACCTCATCGAACAGTTTAGGGATATGGAATCTAATTATTCTCTTTCTGTTCATACAGTGTACATATTTGGTCCATTTTATAAGATTTTTTTTATTTCTGGTGTTAAGTATCTACTTTATCTGCATATGATTCTGAAAAACATAGGAATTTATATTTAATTACTGAATCTACACCTTTTGCTTTTGGAAAGGGTGATTTGGCACACTGCTTTCAACAGGAATAAGGACTCATGGTGAAAACTATCACCTCATCGTTATGATATTGGAAGGAAAACAATAAAGTATATGACTTAAGTCATAACTCTTTGGAACCTTATTTACTAAAGAATCACGTCATATTAACATCAGCAACACTCTAAATTACGTACTTCTTGTTTCACAAAGCTTTTCCACATGAAATGTGTATTATGATGAATCCTTTTGCATATTTACAAATTTTGTAAGTATTTTATGTTAACAGTAAGGTTTAAAGCTATGTTCGCGTAGATAGTTTACAATTGAGATGCAATATATTATCTAAGTACTCTTATTTAATCAGTGATGTGCTTAATTTAGATTTTCTCCTCCATAGGATATTTTTATTTTGGTGCTTCTGCACCATTTATGAAAGTTAGCATTTATATGGAAACTATTTTAGTGTTTAGATTTGAATTAATTCTAACGATTATTTGATTCATCAGTAACTGTACAAATTAAACATTTCCAGACTGCTAATACTTCTTATACTTATTCGAATAAAATATGATGTAATTTTTTGATTAAACTGTGTTTTCAACAGGATTTATGTATTTATAGGACCAGTTGTAATTTCACAATATACTCATATTATTTTTCTACTTCTGATGCATTTTTCAAGCCCTAGTTTTAGGTATTGTTTATATTTCAAGCATTTTAAATAAATTTAGCTTTTCGTGGAATGTTTTAAGAAATATTTATTCTAAAATAACATATTAAAAAAAAAGAACAAAACGTATAACATTAAATTTAATTAAAATTATTAAAGTAAGTGTCTTAAAAACTACCACGTATTCATACAAATTAACTTAGGCTTATGTTAGTACCTTTTTATGAACCGTATATATATATATTCAAATGTATTTAGTAGCTTAATAGCACATATTTACGAAATTTTAGTTGCAGCATCATACGAGTGATTTGTTTCATAAAATATTGTATATAAATTATAAAATATATTAAATGCGTTTGAATTTGTAAAAAAAAGTTTATCTCAATGAAACACCCCACCAATATACAAGTTTTAATATAAAAACATTCTTAAAAATATATATAATAACGGAAATAGCTAGTAGAAAAAAGGTGTATGTTAAAATGTGTCCGTAGAAAAAAGGTCGTTATGAAGATAGGACTATGAAAATGGAAAACAATTCCGTAGAACAAAGGAACATCTACACATTGGGTAGTGGGGTATCCCTAGAAAAACGGGTCATCTGCACTTAGGACATAAAAATTGCAAAAAATATATAACTCTCCAGCGGTAAAAATATTACGATATTTTCAATCAAAACAATGAATACAACTCAAAAAAGGTGGATAACGATGTTTTTAAAAAATACACATTTTAATCATCCTATGTGCACAACGGAAGTTTTTGAATGGAATATTGTTAAAATAAATTATAACTTCACAAATTTTGGTTAAATTTTAATTATTTGAAATAGTTTATAAAATAATGTTTAATTTCTACTTCTCCAATCAATTTTTAACTTGATTCTCATCTGAAGTTAATAATTATCAATACTTTAGTCGGTTTCGCTGAACCAATCCTTTGTACCAAAATAGTATTCATAGGACATTTATAATACAAATTTTGTTTTCTTTTATATCTTAAAATATCGCAAGTGTAACTAACATTGTAAACTCTGATAAATATTTAAAAAAATGTGGATACAAAACAAGTTTGCGTTAAAAAGATTCATGAGAAATAATATGAGCGTTCGCATCGTATAGACTCCGACGAACAAGTGCGCATGTGTACATGGGTCGCACAGTTATGCATCATTGGTATGAAAATGAGCACAATAAAACTGCTTAAGTGCACATGTCACTTTTTTCTTCGGAGATTTTTTCACATAGGACGTTTTACAAAAAAATATCTCAGAAACTATTAGCGATAGAAAAAAACTAAAAATACAGTTTTGTAGAGCTTTTAATACTTAATTAAACTGCATTAAAAACTCATTTTCGACCTATGATCACATGGACCTTTTTTCTACGGGCACGGCGATATAATACATGCCTCTATTTTTATGAAATTTTCCATCCATCGTCTTGATGTTCCAGGACCCATTGAATTATTGCTAATCCGACAATAATCATGATCAAGTAATGCTGTACCTGAAATTCATTATGATAATTAGTTGATTTTTTAAACTTGATTGATATGTGGATACTTCCAACCGTTATGGAGTGAGTAATTCTACATTTTTTTTAATGCATCAAAATCAAATTTTTTATTTATTATCCTTTACTGTACATTGGTTACATATACACATAAAACTCAACATAACTGCTTACCGCTTATTTATAACAACTAACCCCAGCGTTATTATTCACATATTATTTATCTATTTATTTTATTCTTTATGCATATTTAAAAAAAAAGTGTATAAACAAGTGACAATGGCGGGATTATAGCCGAAGCAATCTCTAACATCCAACCACAACATTATCATATAAACTGATACCACCTCAATTCCTTATTGAAAGGTTTCTTTCAACAAAAGTTATTTGAAGCTACTCACAACTAGAAAATGCCCGGTCTTTGGTTTTTTGTCGTTTCCCAATTGTGTGGCACACTTAGAGGTAATATTTTCAGGAGTTGTAGCTGCTGAAAAAAAGGAATTTATAATAAATTTACAAACATGAGGATAGTTGCATATTAGGGAAAGGAATAGGCGAGCCTGTATGAGAAATTCCTTTTTAAACATTTTTTTTTTATTTATTAGGCATTCCACCCATAGAGGGTGATTTGTGCCATTATCAATTATTGTTTTATTTTACAAGTATCCAATCTAAACACCCATAAGACCCCACTTAGGGGCATAGGGAGGCAACCAGAGCTCTCCATTGCGCTCGATCTTGCGCAACGTTAATGGCCTCCTCCCACACCACTTCCAGATTCCTCAGTTCTGCTTCGAAGGAGCGGAACACAGTATGAGAGGGTCTTCCTCGTCCTCGAGACCCTGATGGGAGGAAGAACAGCGCTCTCCTCGGCCAACTGTCATTCGGCATCCTAAACACATGTCCCAGCCAAGTCCATCTCCTCCACATAATAGTAGAGGTGATGGGCTCACGCTGGGTGCGCCGGCGAAAAGCGTTCTTCGTGATGCGGTGGTACCATCTTATACCCAAAATTCTCCAGAGGCACTTCGTTTCGATTCGAATGCAGATACTTTTTGTGCCTGGGCCAAAGTCAGGTGCCAGGACTCTCACCCATACAGGAGAATGGGCAACACACACGCATCAAACAGTTTAGGTACATTTCGTCTCGACACTAAACGCCGACGTCTTCCATATTTTGGTCATGTTGTTGAAGGCGCCACTTGCCATACCGATACGTATCGGGACAACAAGTATAATATAGATAAAATGTTAAAATGTAGCAGTTATTTCAAATAAACAATATTATGTAATGATTCATGACGAGTTCATCGAAAATCAATTCATCGAAAACGAGTTCATCGAAAATCAATTCATCGAAAACGAGTTCATCGAAAATCAATTCATCGAATGATCAATTCATCGAATCACCAATTCATCGAAAACAATTATTTTGAAGATATTTTAGAGAAATTGTTTATGACCTAATAATAAAGTAAAGCTTCAGTTTGGTCACTCCTATAAATTAAAGATGGCGGCGATTTTGACATACGTTGGAGTATTTTTTTTTTATATATTATAATTTCATTTTATATCATAGGCATATGAACAGGTTATTTACAAATTAATTACCGTGTTTTCACTTGGAGAAGTGCCCGGCTTTCTTATTGGACTTTTCTGTTTTTTCATACCGAAACCGAGTATTACTGACCCCGGCTTTCTTTTACGACCTCCATTGTTTTTTATATGGAAACATATCTTTATCAGTGCCTCATAATGGCCGAAAACAGCGTCTGTACCCCTCGCCCCCCCTCGAAGATGTTGGCAGATCTTGTCACGTTCGTCCGTCCGTCTGTCTCGTCCGTTTGTTAGTTTATTTATTTATTTATTTCACTTTTCTCTGTTATCTACTACAAATATCAATAGATAATTATCGGTCAAAATGTGATAGATAGGTAATTATCAACGACAAATACCAAAATACACTTTTCGACGCAAAGCTGATATCGATACAAAAAAAAAACAAAGAAAAGTGATAGATAAAAATAAATATCGCATACTTTCAAAGTGTGTGATATTTTATCGCACGATATGAAAATAGGCCCATTTTCTAAATTGATGTCCAAATATTTCAACACATGAGTTTGGTTGTCAAAAAGGCTGTGTCTCTCAAATATCTTCAAAATATTTATTTTCGATGAATTGGTGATTCGATGAATTGATCATTCGATGAATTGATTTTCGATGAATTGATTTTCGATGAATTGATTTTCGATGAACTCGTCGGTTACCTTATGTAATATAGTAAGTATATGCCTTGAAATTTTACGTACAGAACGCATGAACGCATATTCAGCATATGAAAAGAAATAATATGATGGTTGTTAATTGGTGATTATTGAAAAAACATAAATGTTTGTATAGCGGGAATATTAGCGCCATCTGAGTGGGAGATTAGTAAGCTTTATTGCGTGGTTCGCACCTAGGGTAAATTAAGATCTCTCGGTTGCATGTTTTGGTCGATCCTGCACAGATGGCCTAGTATTTTTTGTCGTATTTTGCGATTAAAACATACAGTGTTAAATATTGAATTGTAAAATAATTAATTGTACTATGTATATTAACTTTTTCATTCACTCTCAATTTTCTATGGTCCAGCTCACGAGCTTTCCCAAGTATTATTACAAAAGTATATAATATGTCTCCATTGAGGAGAGATGAGGCTATGCGAACAACTCAAATAATATTAGTTTTATAACTAACCTGAGGGTAGGTTGACTGTTGGAATCGCCAAGCGATTTAAGGCCCCATGTAACGCTCTCCCACGCCGAAAACCCACAGTACGCCACTGCGGAGAGTGAAAGTTCGCACATTTATAGTTTATATAGTGAAGGAGTGGCGAATGCTAATATTTATTTAATTATGTTTAAAAATACATTAATATAAAAAAAAATTACAAACACTGAATGAATAAATAAATAAATAAACTACATAGTGTTGTGAATTTGATACTCACACACTATGATGTGTTTGACATTGACAAAGACGCAGATATTATTTTGTTTTTCTGTGGTCAAATTGAGAATAGATTAATATTGTTTGTCTTTAATAATAATAGAAAAAACTTTGCACATATGAACATTTCAAATTTGACGTATTCATGTCATTGTTTTTGAAAGAAAAATTTGAAATAGCCCTCACTCAGATTATGACAATGGAACCTTAATAATGGTCAACTTATAATCTAACTAGCAGTCTGTTCCTGCTTCGCACGGGTAGGTACATAGGTATTTAAAAAATAATTCAGTTTTCTTATGATCTTTATAGATCCCTAACTTTATCAAAATATTCTATAGGCTATGTCAACCTGGGATAATGTAGCATTCTAATGGTCCCCTCCCGTCCGGCTCGTACCCCAGTGACGCCTATATCTCTGCCGCATTTAAAAAAATTTTTTTTTTATTAAATCAACACTTATTGTGGCATTATTATAATAGTTAGACGTATTCTGTTGCGACACTTTTTGTAAATAATTATGTCTTCTACAAAGTTGTCGTACATTATTTTACTTTATCTTCAATAATTTTCGCAGCGTACGCGATGTAAAGAATATTTTAGGTAAATTTTTTGCACCTTGGGTTACATTATTGGAGTTTTAGTAAGGATCAAAGGCTATATGAAAATAAAATATAGCCTATGTTCAGCGGGGAGAGTGTAGCTTCCCAACAGTGAAAGAATTTTTTAAATCGGTTCAGTAGTTTCGGAGCCTATTCCCGTCAAACAAACAATCAATCAATCAATCAAAACTTTCCTCTTTATAATAGTAGTATAAAAAATAATAAAGTTAGTGATCTTGGAGTAACATTCGATCGTAAATTAAGCTTCTCTCCATACATTTATTATATCTCCGGAAGGGCATTGAGACTTCTCGGTTTCATTCTGAGGATCTGTAGGCCATTTTCGAATTTAAGTACTCTTAGGACATTATATTATATGTCCCTAATACGTAGTATTTTGGAGTATGGGTCCTCGGTTTGGTTCCCGGATTTCGAGGTTCATAGGAATAAGAGTGACAAGGTTGAGCAAAAATTTCTTAGGCATATAAACTACAGACTTAGAATAGCGTGATGACATTGATTACGACTACCTGTACGAAAACCTTAGGCTTCAAAAACTTGACGATAGAAGAGTGTTGTCAGATTTAATGACGATATATAAAATTATACATGGGCAAATAGACTGCCCCGAAATTTTGTACAAAATAAATTTCCATGTGCCAGTAAGAACAACGAGGCAGTCATACCCTTTTTACGTAGAAGAAACTACAACAAGGTATAATAAATTATAACTCAGCGCTAAATAAACAGCAACGCCTAGAAAACCAATATGCTCATGTAATCGACAAATACAGTGCCAGCTACTCCTCTTATAAATCTGGTATTAAAAAGGCTCTGTCTCCTGACTTGTGATGGCTATTCTTTTACCAATTTTATTCATATTATTTACTAATTTATTTTATTAATATTAGCTATTTTTTATTATTATTTTTTTTCTATTTTTAACTAAGAACTTTTTGTATGTTTTTTGATAAATCAGATCTTTTTATTGCAAAAAAAACTAAGCACATAAACGCATACATGAACCACAAGTTGACAAATGACTCCATCTTAGTTTAAGATCACGTCGAGGGGTGAAAGGCTATTTGGTTTAAGCGACATAGTGGGCAATATTGAGTTATATATATCGTATATATCGTTGGAATCGGCGAATTTTTCTGCGTCGATTGGTCTAGGTTTCGTGTTGATCAGAGCATTTTTATGGCGCTTGAACAATCTTATTTTAGGGCTCGTTTCTAAAAAAGATATGTATGATATGACATAAGATTTGGCAATTTATTCAACCACGTTACTTGAACTATACAAATTTTATGATTAAAATACCCTATTGGAGCATAAGCTATTTTTCTTTTCCTAAAATTAATTATGAAAGGTAGTTAATGCATTTTGCCGTGCATGCGAATTGTTTTGAAATGTACCTTAATTCATTTTGCCTTCCACTATTACTACATCTGAATTTCGGTTCATGCATTTAGCCGATATTTAAAAACAGTAATGTATGTCGCTTAAAACATTTTGGCTTAAACGGTTTGCAACCATGTACGATTCTTCAACCAATTTCTTATTTCTCAAAATGTATGCTTGTGGTCGCTTCAACTTTTTGGTCACTCTTTTATTTTTAAATACAAGTCACTTGAGACCAGGGTTGCCAGGTGTTCGGTATTTTACCGAACCGTTCGGTAATTTTGCCCCATGTTCGGTGTTCGGTATGAAAAAAATACCGAACTATGGAGTGTTCGGTATTTTTACTTTCGGGAATAATATTAATTTTTCCTAGTGAATTTGTAACTTCCCGGACAGCAAATTTCGATAATGACCTTTTTATTTTTTTTTTAGGGGAAATTACTACTTTCTGGATAGCAAATTTTGAAAATGACCTTTTTTTTTTAAGGGGAAAATTCTACTTTCCGGATAGCAAATTTTGAAAATGACGTTTTTTTGTTTTGGTTCGGTATATTTTTGAAAAAAACCTGGCAACCCTGCTTGAGACATACCTAAGAAAAGGAGCTTGGACTTAAATCATTTACCCTTTTTGTCGACCGAAATAATAATCGTCATTTAATTATAATCAAAATATATTCAGATACTTTTCATTCGTGTCGCTTAATACAATACAAATATTGGGCGATTGTAAAATTCCGGGGCTTACATGTACCAAGTTGCTAGATGACGGCGCGGTATTTTAAGTTTTTTCTCAGTTTTGAAGCAAATAAGGTGATACATACATGGGTTTTGGTTTTTTTTTTACCATAGATACATAGGTTTTGTTATCATATATTTGGTTTTTATTGATTATTTTAACATTTTGTTTTTATTATAACGACTTTTATGCACATCGATGCTTGCATCCATATAATTTCACCTCTGTATTTATTTTATAACTGTTAGAACGTGTTGGGGTGTCTCCCTATATCCCTTAACGGGAATTGATAATTATGATCCCAATATAATTCCAAGCTTAATAAAAAATATTATTTTGTTTTAACCCTGAAGTTTTATTACGTCCTACTAGAATCTGGATATCAAACAATGCATTAATAATATCGATTGTTGTTTAAGTCATTTAGTCGCACCCCGTTTAAATTTCGAATTGTAGTTAAAATAAATAGCTTGCGTCTATTTTATTTTAGAAATGTCAGATAAATCATTTAGCCTACCTCTGAATAAAAATAGCTGTGTCGCTTAAAATGTTTCGCCTCGTCTGAAGGAACACGCATCTCTGGCGGGTTCTAGCACCAACCAAGAACGTGTGATGCCTTGGTTCTCTCAGTACCTGCAAAATAAAACACTTTTTAGTTAAGATAATTTATCTTTTCGACCGTGGCTACTTGGTGGAACATACTTCGAACTTATTTTAAAGAAACAAAATATTTAGTTTTTTCCACAGTTAACATCTACTAGCCTGATGAAGAAGACGTACGGTCTTCGAAAACCGGTTAGCTAAATAAAATTGTGGAAAAAACTAAATATTTTGTTTCTTTAAAATAACTTTTTAGTTAAATTCTTAAATTGCATGACATTAAATTCTTTAAATATCTGTTCAGTAGGATAGTCTCTAGGCCTTCTCGTGATGATTTTTATGATCATTCTTTGTGCTATTTCAACTGGTTTTAGAGTTGTCGCATAGGCTGCTCATTTATACTGACTCCGAAAAAAGGGCGAATTGTATTAAGCGATATAAATTTTTGACACTTTTAAATTGTTGTTTTTTTATAGTATTATCACTGTATGTATTGATTTTTTCTTGGTTTGTCCTTCTTAGACCATTTTTTGATACGATCAGTCAATTTTTTATAATGATTTTTTTTCCAAAAAAAAAAAGCTTTAAATGGCTCTCCTGTAAAGTTCATAAAATGTCGCTTGAACCAAATAGCCTTTCACCCCTCGATGTGATCATCTAGATTAGAGATGCAACGGATATCCGGCAACTATCCGGTATCCGGCCTATCCGGCGGCATTTAACTATCCGGCCGAATACCGGATAACTAGCCCCTATCCGGCCGGATACCGGATAGTAAAAAACAAATATTTTTGGATTACAATTAATTGAATTATTTATTAGGTATCACTTGAGTAAGACACTCTCTAATAGCAAGGAAAATTCTACAACTTGGAAAATTGATTAGCAAACATACTAAGGGAAAATTATGGGGAATAAATACATATTTTTCATATACCTAGAGGTAGCAACTGTATTTATAATAAGGAAAGTTTCATATACGTTTCGTCATATACACTGCTGGAAGATGCTGAGATAGACTTCGCCAAATTTGGGGAACAGTAACGTTCCGGCAACGGACTCTTTCCAATCGGTCTAAACAGCCTACGTTAACGTAATACTTGCGATGCACTTACGGCCGTAGCATTTTCTTTCACATGGAGAGTGTAGTGTCTGTACTATCCAATAGATACAGTACGCGGTCTCACGTATACTCGGTAGAGGGTGCAGCTGTCCACCAGAGCTACGAGTCAGTCGCTGTGCGAGATGCAGAGGGTAGGATGTGTGCTTGCACCCCGGACTGAGGTAGTGGTGAGCCCGTGTAAGACGAGTTCCGCGTGGTAAGCTCTTAGTGAACACTACAGAGAGGATCCGGGCAAAGCCATAGTTGGGGATGGGGGGGGGGGGGGTTCGATATCCAGCGATCTTCTACGAAAAGCCACCCACAATTGATTAAACTGATTAAATCCAGAGATCTTGTCACGCGCTTCACTTCTGCTGCTAACCCGCCTCGTCAGTTGCCTTTTATTTAAATATCAATTTCGCGCGCTTTACTTCTGCTGATAATCCGCCTCGTCAGTTGCCTTTTATTTAAATATCAATCTATGTAAAATTATAATATACAAATGTAGTAGTTCAAAAACTTGGCCGCGGCAAAGGTAAGTTTCCCAATTTTTCAGTATTTCTTTTGATACCATGTCATGTAGTCCCAACGTCAGCGATCATTGTGGCGAATCCTTCTCTTTCCTGGACTGCTCGGAACAATGAATTGTTATATTCCGGAAACCTGTTTCTATGACCAGCCCCTCTACGACCCTCGATCGTTCCTTTCAGTATAAGGTGGATTAGCACCTACTTCTCCCCACGCATGATATGTACCAGGTATAAAATTTCCTGAATTTGTATCTGCGACAGTTTAGTTCACGTACTGCCCGGGCTCTACTAAAGACTTCTGAATTTGTGACCGGTCGGTCTAACGAATCTTTATCATTCTGCGAAAATATTATGTTTTGAAAAAATACTGATATTTTAAGGGAACCGTAATCCTTAACAGATTTGGAACCTCTGTACTAATGCTATCCTGGCTACGACCTTGGTTCTCAGGGTAAAAGTAAAAAATCTAAACGCTCTAATCATAAACTTTCTAGTGCAGTTGATGTTTTTTTCGACAACGTTCCTAATTATCCCATTTTTATATATAAAATTGTAAAGGGTATTCTTCCAAGGAACCTGGGACAGAATCTAGCGTATAATCACGAGTATCACAGATACCCTACGAGAAGGGGAGGAGATATCAGAGTACCAAAAGTAAGGTTGACGGGAACGTCGAATAGTTTATTCTATAAAGGAATCAAACTCTATAACGATCTTCCTGTAAACCTGAAGGAAGCTCGAACACTATCCTCTTTTCGTGGGCTTTGTGTGATATATGTAAAAGCTAATTTTTAAATTCTTCAAATTTTGTAATACTTGTAACTTTGTAAGACTTCGTCATTAATTTTTAAATCTTTGAAGTGTAAATAAGTTGTATTAGATAGTAATTATATACCTAGAATTAGTTATAAGAAGTAAGTAAATTAGTTATAAGTTAGTATTATGAAATTCAGATGATATTTATGTAAAATTAAATATTTGATTATTGTAAAAAGTAAAATTAAGTTATAGAATAAAAATAATTTTATAACTTTATAAAATATATAAAATAAAAATAAATAAATAAAATAAGTAGCACTATACTCTCATGGATGCACCAACCAGCAACATACGCCGGTTATCCGGCGGCCGGATATCCGGTATTCGGCAGCTACATAGTTGGCTGAATATCCGGTATCCGGTTAAACTGCTATCCGTTTCATCTCTAATCTAGATGTGCTCACTGATTGGACGAAATGGATCTGGCGGCATATGAAAATATGGACCGGTGGATCTGATGCAATTTGAAGTAATACACTGGTTTTAGACCTTTTTTCTTCAAATATAGGGGGGTATGCAAGTTAATTTCAAATTTGAACGATAATACTCCAATTTGGTAATTTAATAAAATAAAAATTCAATTTCTTATAAAACTAGATCTGGCGGTTTTTGCAACTAGGCGACACTTTTTTTAACCCTTTGCACTCGTTGTCGAGTGATTTGGGTTTGGTGCGGCGTAATCAAAATCTATTAAAAGGTTTAAAACTATTTTAACCATCTATTATGGGTCTTGGGGTGGAAAAGGGAGAATTGATTGATTGATTGATTGGTTATGGGTCTTAAGAAACCCAACTCCATTGCCAGGAGGCATTTTAAGTTTATGGGGAATGTGGAGAATTCCCTTTTTATGCATTCAAGCAATTATGTTCTTGAAAACTGTGCGCATTCAAAAAACATGTGCTCAAGCGTTTCATCCGCCTGTCCACATGTACACAAAGGCGAAGATACTATACCGATTCTAGCCAGGTGAGATGCATTCAGGCAATGCCCCATTCTCACCCTAGCAATAAGCGAAACACTCGTTTTGGAGAGTTAGATAGTCTTATACCAAGGAAAAACCGGTATCAACGTCTGGACTGCTTAGTAATATGATCCAGTTGAGGAGTCCTGCCAGGTTCTGGACCATTCCTTCCTCGCTATATCATCGAATGTCGGTATATAATCACTTATTGTAGTGTTGTTTAAAGAGAGTTTGACATTCTGTGCTCTGTATTGTAAGTGTTGTTTATAGAGAGTTTGACATTTTGTGCTCTGTAAAAGAATAATATTATTTTTTCATGGTAAAAGTGACGGAAATCTGAGTTTGCATATATCATTCGATTCCAATTTTTTTAGATCTACATAGTGACATAGGTAATTTGTTTTCCTATAAATTGACGCATTTGGAAATTATTATTAAAAAACAGTAAATTTTGTGCAAACCTGTGAAAAAAGGAAAACGCTGCTTTTCCTGTATTAGTGAACATTCTGTTTTTTGGATACTCGGATAGAGGACAATAACCCGCATAAAAACCCCCGTGGGAGTGATACTCTTTTGGTTATAGTTACAGAGGAAAATAAAATTTTCCGGAAAATATATTTTTAAAGTTTTCCGAAGTGATTTTTATGTGGATTGTCAATTTTCCGAAGTGATTTTTATGTGAAGGGTGTCCATACGGAAAGTTTTAATATGATTAGTCGAATTGTTATCGTCACAGTTTACTCAATACGGCGATGGTTCACTGTATCTGGATGGTTCACTGTTCAACACCCGACCCTACGTAAAATGAAATCACAAAACTTATATTATTATCAAGCTTCGAAATATAAAGAAACTGACACATGGTGAAAAAAATATAAATGCTTCTTAGAAACTCAATCAACAACTTCTTAGCAACACGGTCAACAACTTCTTAGCAACTCAATAAACAATTTCTTAGCAATATAATCAACAACTTCTTAGCAACTCAATCAACAATTTATTAGCAACAATTAACAACTTCTTAGCAACTCAATATCAGCTGTCTTGCGACTGCGCGGCTGTAGTTCTAATAATTTCCGAAAAAAGTTCTGGCTCAAGAACCATGAAGTGTCAAAAGTATCTGTCAAATATATTGTCTATGGAATGTATGGAAGTTTCACTACCGTGCTTTACCCCGTATTGTGAGTGGAATTGCAGCGCACTGACGTATCCGAGCTGTCATTCGACGATTCGCTGAACGTTCCACTGAAATAAAATTAATAAGTCTTCTTGGAACCGCATTCATTCATGCACCCGACTGTTTGCGTTAAGTATCTATTGTATACTTGCAAGCAAAAGCTTTATCAATATCTGAAACAATGGATCCTAAATCTTTAAATGATAATTACTTAAGTGAGAGTGATAATATAATCATTTACAAATTAGATGATAATGAAATAGAAATGTTCTTAATAAAATATGTTAACGTAGCCCTTTCAGAGCCACACGATAGTAATAATGCCAAAGGAACTATTATTGGTAATATAAAAAAACATACCAATATTATGCAAAGTCAGAGCGGGAAAAAAACATACGAGTGTAATATATGCAGCAAACAGTTCAGTGCATCAGGAACTTTAAAGAAACATATACAGATACATATTGGTGACAAACCGTATGAGTGTAATATATGCCGCAAAAAGTTCAATCTTTCAGGAAATTTAAATCTTCATATGCGAACACATAGTGGTGAAAAACCATACGAGTGTAATACATGCCGCAAAAAGTTCAATAGATCAGAACATTTAAAGAGACATATGCTAACACATAGTGGTGAAAAACCATACGAGTGCAACATATGCCCCAAAAAGTTTCCTGCATCACAAAATTTACAGCTTCATATGCGAACACATAGTGGTGAAAAACCATACGAGTGTAATATATGCCGAAAAAAGTTCAATAGTTTAGCACATTTAAAGAGGCATATGCAAACACATAGTGGTGAAAAACCATACGAGTGTAATATATGCCGCAAAAAGTTCAATGAATCAGGAGCTTTAAAGATACACATGCGAATACATAGTGGTGAAAAACCATACGAGTGTAATATATGCCGCAAAAAGTTCAATGAATCAGGAACTTTAAAGATACACATGCGAATACATAGTGGTGAAAAACCATACGAGTGTAAAATATGCCGCAAAAAGTTCAATCAATTAGGAACTTTAAAGAAACATCTACGAATACATAGTAGTGAAAAACCATACGAGTGTAATATATGCCGTAAAAAGTTCAATGAATCAGGAGCTTTAAAGAAACATATGAGAACACATAGTGGTGAAAAACCATACGAGTGTAACATATGCCGCAAAAAGTTCAATGAATCAGGAGCTTTAAAGAAACATATGCGAACACATAGTGGTGAAAAACCATACGAGTGTAATATATGCTGCAAAAGTTTAAGTGAATTAAAAAGTTTAATGATACATATACGAACACATAGTGGTGAAAAACCATTCGAGTGTAATATATGCCGCAAAAAGTACACTCGATTAGGTGATTTAAAAATACATATGCGAAGGCATAGTGGTGAAAAAACATACGAATGTAATTTATGCCGCAAAAAGTTCTATCAATCTGGATCTTTAAGGGTACATATGCGAACACATAGTGGTGAAAAACCATACGAGTGTAATATATGCCGCAAAAAGTTCATTGAATCAGGAACTTTGAAGAAACATATGCGAACACATAGTGGTGAAAAACCATACGAGTGTAACATATGCCGCAAAAACTTCAGTGAATCAGGAACTTTAAAGATACACATGCGAATACATAGTGGTGAAAAACCATACGAATGTAACATATGCCGCAAAAACTTCAGTGCATCAGGAACATTAAAGAAACATATGCGAATACATAGTGGTGAAAAACATAGTGTTGAAAAACCATACGAGTGTAACATATGCCTCAAAAAGTTCTATCAATCGGGACATTTAAAGATACATATACGAACACATACTGGTGAAAAACCATTCGAGTGTAATATATGCCGCAAAAAGTTCACTCAATCAGGTGATTTAAAAATACATATGCGAAGGCATAGTGGTGAAAAACCATACGAGTGTAACATATGCCGCAAAAAGTTCATTGAATCAGGAACTTTAAAGATACATATGCGAATACATAGTGGTGAAAAACCATACGAGTGTAACGTATGCCGCAAAACGTTCAGTTTGTCAAGAAATTTAAAGAAACATATGCGATTACATAGTGGTGAAAAATTATACGAGTGAAACATATTGCGCAAAAATTTCAGTGAATCAGGAAACTTAAAGAAACATTATGCGAACACAGTGGTGAATAACCATACGAGTGAAATATATGCCGCAAAAAGTTAAATAGATCAAGAGATTTAAAGCAGTAGTCAAAATGCAGAAGGGGTCATCTGTCATTTATAAAATTTTGCAGGAGAGTAATTTAAAATTTTTATAAAAATATACCATTTCAAAACTATTGAACATTGGCAGCTTGTTTTTTAATATGTTATAGATCTACAAAATGTGAATCATTTGCTTTATTTATTTTTTTGGTAAAGTGTTTAGAAAAATTAATTTTTATTTTCAACGTGCAGATGCTCCCTTATGGCATCCTAATAATACAGCGTATCTTGTAATGGCAACTATTGCCACACACAATTTCCTCTAATTTTCACAATGTCAATTATTATTTTCCTCATATAACTTTAGCAAATAATACATATCCAGTAAAGTAATCTTCTTCTCAGTCATACCTCCTCTGTTGGATATCAGAGTATAAAGGCAAAAGATTGTAAGTGAAATTTCACCGTTTCGAGATAATGCAAAAGCAATAGTTTCATAACAGTAATTCCGATTTATCTGCTTTTGCCATTAATTAACACATTTATTATTTACGTAAGCTACTAAATATTCACATTGTTATAATTTTGAATATTTCATAGAAAAATATTAATAATTCAGAAGTCTACTTACTTATGCCCCTACCACACGCTCCGTCTTACCTGTGGTCTAGTCTGCGCAAGCCTGGCATGTCAGGTAAGACGGAGCGTGTGGTTGGTAAAACTGTACACCGCGCAAATTCGGTGGCGCGGCTTGACGGCTTTTCGTCTTGTTTGAAATTTTATCTGCGCAAGCCTGGCATGTCAGGTAAGACGGAACTCCCAACCACACATGCCGCGCCAGTCGCACTAGATCAGTCGACGTTGAACATTCGGAAATGGCAGACCTGCGTTATTATAATCGCGATTATGCTAGCGAAGTATTTAATTTAAAAAATATCTACCTGATCTATAGAAAATCAAATCTATGTACTATTGACAGAAATATACAGAATACTGCATATGAAGAATTGAGAAAGAAGCTATTTTTTTATTTTTATTATAGACCTCCATCGAAAGAGAAAGATACTTAGAAAATATTTTATTATTTTTGTTTTATATATTATTTTAATCGCATATCTTGTCATTGAATTAGAGATAAAAATAGCCTAGGGATGATCAATAGGAAAAAATATATCGATGCATGTAGACTAAAAAATATCGATTATATTTATACCCAAAAGTGCTATTACCTATTAAAATATTCAGAAATAAATATAGAATATCGATATTTCCATAATAAAAAATATCGATGATTTATATCAATTATTTAAAAAAATATGCTAATATTTTTACTTAGATATAAGTACATCGATATTTACATTTATCCGTAAATAATTCCGCCAATCATTTGGAAATATGTACTATAAAACAACCATTTTTCCCACATTGTTCGTTTACGCCTTGTTCTACATATATAGATATAAAAACAAGAGCAGAAAAAAAATATTAGTTTGGAAACATTATTTCGACGCCAACGGTTTGCAGAAGAAAGTGTTGTCCTCGCTGCACGGTTGCGAGGAAAAAATGAGGCTTGCGTCCGTCTTACCTGTGTCGTGTGGTAGCAGTATCCGTGTACTTGCCTGCGCAGGCAAGACGACAGGTAAGACGGAGCATTACTAGCTTTTGCTTGTACAGAATTGTTTTGTTTAAGTTTGCTTGTATTAAAACACTCGCAAACGAGTGAAGGCTTAAAAAAAAAGAGTTTGCTTGTATTGACTTACTACCTTAAAAAAAGTGGATAAAACAAAGAAAACACATCTCATGGGATGTGCAATTCGTATTCCATGCCAAATGAATGCACATTATGTTTGGTATATCCAAATGAAACACAATCTAGCTTTCTTTAATCAATCGATTTCTCCTTTTTGACCCTACTTAGAGGTAAACTAGAGATTTTTACTGCACTACATGTCGCGCAGTTCAATGATTTTTCCCAAACCATATTTAAATCTTTCAGTTCTGCCCCAAAGGAACGGAACTTTGGGAGAGTTTTCCTAGTCTTCGTAACTCTGATGGAAGAAAATAACCGTCATTCAGTTTTGGGGATATCTTTGCTGTATCTTAGGGTCTTAGCCTTCTGGTGATGATCGGAAAGGCTTTAGGAACTTCTTCTTCTTCGATGGGTCTAGAACTTATATTTAGCCTTAGCCTCTCTTATCCTTCGTCTCCAACTCTGTCTGTCCTCTGATGCAGCCCTCCAGTCTGTCACCTGCAGAAGTTGATGTGCTCCGTCCCTCTTGACTTCATCCCCCTAAAGTAATCTGTGGCTGCATTCTCTGTTCCTTCCGGCCATATATCCCTCCAGGTTTTCTTTATTGAAAGACCCATTATTTGAACACGACATGCCCATCTCAGCTCACCCAATCTCGAACATTCAGAGATCGTGAGAGGTTTGTTAATATTGATTTTTGTTTTCTCATGAATATTTCTTGATTTGAGCAAAGTCAGTTGAAAAAGAATCCTTTATTTCCTGTTGCAATCATTTGATTGATTTCTATATTGTCCTCATTCTCGTTGGTTATGGTGGACCCCAGGTAGGTCACTTCGTTAACCTCAACTCAAAGTTATGGAAATTCGCCCCCTCCTCTCCCTTCTACTCTCGGTGGTGTCCAGGTACCTTAGGCTTATTTTGAGTGCCTCTTCAAACCGTTTAGTTTTTTAATAACATTTGTCAGTCATCTGATTTTTTTCCAAATTCCTGATGTTAACCGCTCTCCTTTTCTCCAATTGAATCAAGCTTCGACAGTTTGTGGGCGCAATTTAATTAAACAACTCCTTTGAAAATACACAATTTATTCAGGATACCAAACAAAACATCGACATTAACACAAAACAAACGACTAATCTCCAGGACGCCCATACAAATCACTAGCACACACGCCTTGCATGCTAGGATCACAAAACACGACTGTCTTTCCATACATCTTCCATTCTCGGCCATACCTACCTCATATACCTGCATTCAACTCTTCCAGGTAGCATCCTTTCATCCCTTACTTGCATACACTTATGACAACTATACACTACATCTATCTCTTTCACACATATAACCTTATCTCATATCTCTCTCTCTCTCACACACACACATACATAATATACAATCCTGCACTTGTGATAACTCAAAATCAAGAAACATCTAACACTACATCTTACAGAAGCTCGAAAAAAAAAACACGCAAATTGTCATGATATTACACCTTGACCTCCAGATGTGCTGCACTCAAATAATGAACCTCAATTTTAATATCTTAAGGTACCTACTATGACAATATTGTGTGTTTAGAATCTTACGTTAGGAGTCATCTGTATGATTTGTAAGTTGAGTAAGCTGGCAAAAGGGTTCATCTGTCAGATGGCACCTTAACGTGTAACAAAAAAATTAATTTAATAAGTTGGCAAAAGGAAACATTTGCAAATGGTCTGTTTTGCCAAAGTCAATTTTTCGAGCATACAGATGTCCCCTTCTGCAGTTTTGTTTCTATGCACAGGATGGTTATATCGTTTTGCCAGCTTGTAGATATGCTCATTTCTATCAACTTGTAGAAGGAAATGTAAAAACGTAAAAAATTGCAGATGAACCCTTCTGCATTTTGTCTACTGAAAGATAGGCACATGTTTGACAAAAAATATATCTCGAAAACTATAAATAATAACATAGGTTTTATATTGAGGTATTTGAAAAATCGTTTAACATTATATGTAGCTATTAATGTTCTCATGCCGCATTTATACTCCCCACGAGCCCACACGAACCTACGCCATAGACTGCCATAGAGTATAGTAATATTGTATTAAAATAGAGTGACAAGTGAGGCTTGTTTTATCGGACGGCGACTGCAGCGCTAAAATATACTCCGTAGGTATTAAAACCACGCGCATGCTCTGTAGCTTTATCCGCGGTATTCAAATTTATCTATAATATAATGCAATTATCAATAATTTCTAACAATGACAGTCCATTCAATAACAAAGATATAATACATTTAATATAACATGTTTATCTCAATTTTTCAAGGTTATATGTTATACTAAATAATTATTAACATCTTTATTTAAAAGTCGCGAATTACCCCCAAACCAACCAGCAATACGGGGGCCTAAGCCCCACTCGGGAGCATAGGGAGGCATCAAGAGCTCTCCATTGCGCTTGAAGGCGTTCGAGGCTCATTGTGCCTTTTCTGACCAGTTGAGATTTAAGGACGTGAAGTGGTCTTAGGGGGCCTTAAAGGGAGAATGTGTGTGTGTGTGTTATTTAAAAGTCATAACAAGAAATTATTAATATCCACAAGCTATACACAAATTGAATACTGAGGTGAGAGAATAAATATTATTGCATCTACTTTCAAATGATGAGTATTAAAATAGGCATTAACTTATTATTTAGGATCTCAATTCATAGATTGGTTTGTATATATAATTTATATTATATAATAATTAATAAAGGAAAACTTGCAGTGTATCAAACATTTTATTCAACAATCAACTAACATTTTTTTATACAACAAAATAATTCCATTTTCAAATAATATAAAATATATTGAATAATAAATCATAGATAAGTAGGTACCTAATATAAATTTACACAATATTATTAACAGTCCGTCCCGAGTATCACTTCTCCATTTCACCATTTCCTCAGTCAGCCTTATCTCGTAGGGGCCACAGCGCATGTTGTCAATCACCCATCGTAGATTATACATAATTGTTTTTGGGATGACCACTGCAGATGCAGCCCTCGATGATTCATTCGCTTCGAGAATGTGTATGTTTTCTTAATCCTTCGCTTCGAGAATTGTGTAGGTATGTTTTCTTAATGATCTGATACATTTGACTAATTGTGATTGTTTAATATTTTATTTTTATCTTTTGTCTACTCTTTTTATCTCTTTTGTCTTTTATAATTATTATTATTTTTTAATCATTTATCAGAATTTATTTCTTATACTTACTCAAGATTATTTTATTTGATATTTTATTATAATGATTTGAAATTTTTATGATTGTTCATTATAATGTGACTGATTATCGAGATTTTACCTATTATTTCTGAATATTTTGTAATAATTATTTCCATACACATATCTACTACCGTTTTATATCTCGAGGTTCAAATTTTGATTTGTTTTGTGTTGACATTGTTGCATCATTAATGCGTTTCATATCTTTTAATGCCTTTGTATGTTGTAAATTTTTTTTCTCTTGTTTACTGTTTTTTGAATGTATATTTATAAGTAATTTTATTTTTGTCTACCCGAGACAGGTTTGTCCTAGTGGGTTGATTCAATCTAATGTATGACTGATTTTTTAATGAACGTATAAATAAATAAATAAATCGTATAGAGCAGACTTGGTTGTCATTTACTGATGAAATGGAATTCAATTTGAAAATATTATCCCCAATGAAATATCATTTATAAGTAAATCAATTTTAATTTTTAAAATGTTTTTTTTTCTCCCAATAATTTATAACAGTAAAATTTAATTTTATCATTCCCCGAATATGAAATTATCCCCTTTGAAATTCGATTAGTGGAACGGCACCAACTATATAGTAATAAATTTATAATGGTAGTTTTAAAAACATTACTAATTTCTTGAAGTTTGCTACAATTACTAATTATAATATCTTTGGTTAACATCAATATCCTTTTTTTCATTGTCTGACAATCAAATTCATTTTTAATACATAAACTTTTTTATAAAAGGACAACGATAAAATTTTTTCCTTCACAATGAAGCGGCATCCATTTTTTTTCTTCCTTCCTTCATAAAATTGCATTCTTGTAAAAAGTTTTTGTGGTTCGTTCATATGTTTTATGACTTTTTCAAAAGCCATACTTTTTGAAAGCTTTTTTGCCTGTCCCAATCTTTCTTCGAGAGATGAATTTTTCTGTCTCTGCTTCAAAAGTTCTTTCCGAAGGTAGTGTACTTGTTTTTGTATTTTTCTATCCACTTTCACAGAACATTCTATAAAAAAAAAACGAGTTGATTATTTTGACGCTTGACATAAGAAAATAGAGTT
Source organism: Mystacides longicornis (assembly GCA_963576905.1). Lineage (NCBI taxonomy): Eukaryota > Metazoa > Arthropoda > Insecta > Trichoptera > Leptoceridae > Mystacides > Mystacides longicornis. The sequence continues at coordinate 2,924,456 of OY756430.1, read as the reverse complement.
TGAGAGTTTTTTGCAGCTGCTCGAGACAGGGAAAGATACTCTCGATTATAGTCGACGTTAGGTGTATTATAAAATATATCCGTACAGAAAGTGGGTGAATTCAAGCTTTTAATGATTTAAATTTATGAACCACAATAGTCTTACAGAGACACAACATACAGAGGACGAACATACCACAACGAAGTTGCGGTCTCTGACTACTAACCCAAATATAAAGGAAAAAAACATAAAAAGAATAACAAAGGAAAGAGTATAATAAAAAAAGAAAACAAACTCAAACAAAAAAGGAAAGGGAAAGGGAGGTAGATGTGGTGTGAGAGAGGGAAGGATAGATGGAGTTTTTGGACACAGAGACTGTATTTGAGGAGATCATGAGGAGTCTTAAGCCAATTAAGTGTAAAAATCACAAATATGAGGCAGCATAACCGAATCAAATAATCATTTCAAGAGAACACTACCTTAAGGGTCAAACGGGCAAAATAGTGATCGAATGAAGGAAGAAGTAAATATAACATGGCTTACTAACTCAAATAATATATTCATTAAAATATAATACATGCCTCTATTTTTATGAAATTTTCCATCCATCGTCTTGATGTTCCAGGACCCATTGAATTATTGCTAATCCGACAATAATCATGATCAAGTAATGCTGTACCTGAAATTCATTATGATAATTAGTTGATTTTTTAAACTTGATTGATATGTGGATACTTCCAACCGTTATGGTGTGAGTAATTCTACATTTTTTTTAATGCATCAAAATCAAATTTTTTATTTATTATCCTTTACTGTACATTGGTTACATATACACATAAAACTCAACATAACTGCTTACCGCTTATTTATAACAACTAACCCCAGCGTTATTATTCACATATTATTTATCTATTTATTTTATTCTTTATGCATATTTAAAAAAAAGTGTATAAACAAGTGACAATGGCGGGATTATAGCCGAAGCAATCTCTAACATCCAACCACAACATTATCATACAAACTGATACCACCTCAATTCCTTATTGAAAGGTTTATTTCAACAAAAGTTATTTGAAGGTACTCACAACTAGAAAATGCCCGGTCTTTGGTTTTTTTGTCGTTTCCCAATTGTGTGACACACTCAGAGGTAATATTTTCAGGAGTTGTAGCTGCTGAAAAAAAGGAATGTTATAATAAATTTACAAACATGAGGATAGTTGCGTATTAGGGAAAGGAAAAGGCGAGCCTGTATGAGAAATTCCTTTTCATTTTTTTTTGTTAAAATGTAGCAGTTATTTCAAATAAACAATATTATGTAATGATTCACGACGAGTTCATCGAAAATCAATTCATCGAAAACGAGTTCATCGAAAATCGTTTTGTTTTTATATATTTTAACCTAATTCAAACTTGTTTTTAATCAATTTCTTAATCATTTTGCAATTTGAAACAACTGAAAAGAATGGAATAATTATTGTACAGTTGATTGTGTTTCATATGTTGACTTTGCCATTGAGCCGATTGTAACATGTTGTTAAGTAGTATTGTGATTGTAAATGTTTTTATTTTTACATGTAAAAGGCTTTCAGCCGTATATTCTATGAATAAATAAATAATTTTTTTAATCTGTGTATAATTATTTTATACCTAATATTTTTTTTTTATTTTGATCTGTCTATAACGTCCTAAAAGTGCATTTTTGTATGTCCGCATATCGATTTTTTTTTGTATAATTAATTAGCGTATATCTAATACTTTTTTATCTGTATGTCTTTTCATTTTGATATGTCTATAATGATCCTACACCTATTGCACTTTTTATGTCTTCATAGCGCATTTTTTAATCTGTGTACAATATTATATAACAATTTATACTTTATGAAATACATAAACATTGTATTATATAACAACTGAATGTATTTTTAATAATATACCTATACACCAGGATAAAAAATGCAACATAAATCAGTTTCGATAAAAAATGAGAAGTAAATACGATAAACTGACTGCATTTCATAAAACTCGTGCAGTGTATATTGCAACCCTTTAAATTAAAACAACTACCTGCGTAACAATAGGTTCTGTACCGCCTCTCGGCGAAGTCATAAATCTTATAGAAGTATTTTGTCTCTTTCTTATGTATGTAAATAATGAAATGGGAGTATGCCGAATTTTCTAGTACCTACTGTATCTTAAAAAAAAAGAACTATAGAGAGATCAGCGGAGAATCCAAGGACATATCTTGAGGTTCAAATTTTCTCAGTCTAGTACTGCAAGCGGCCGAGGAGAGCGCTGTTCTTCCTCCCATCAGGGTCTCGAGGACGAGGAAGACCCTCTGATACTGTGTTACGCTCCTTCGAAGCAGAGCTGAGGAATCTGGACATGGTGTGGGAGGAGGTCATTAACGTTGCGCAATGAAGAGCTCTTGTTGCCTCCTTATGCCCCTAAGTGGGGTCTTAAGGGAGTTTGGATTTGGCTGTGGTGTGCAACCTTTTAGCTGTGGTGTGCCAAGCCACTCTACCAATGTGATACAGGGTGCCGCCTTAATTCAGAATTTTATACCATATTAAGAATTTTATACCAAATTTATCTTTGTAGAGTGCCATTCAGAACCCCATCGCGTGCCAAGCCTGGCACGCGTGCCATAGGTTGCCGACGCCTGGTTTAGTCTCCTAGTGATTTCGAGGTTTTTTATATAGGATTGCAATAGGTTAGGCTAAGGTTGAAATATAGTAAAAAAGGGGGGTTCGGCGGGTGAAAGGATAGAAACGGTCTTTCACTAAAAGACAAGATACAAAGCAATATTATGAATCGAAAGAATCGTGCATGGGGATTTGTTGTTTGGATGAGTTTCAAATGTCATTATTTATGTGAAGTGCTTCTAATAATAATATAGGGAAGTATACGGTACATAAGAAATTGACATATTTTACCTGGTTCAGAGTAGCTGGATGTTAGCAATGAGGAATTTTCATCTGCCGATCCCCCAGAAATTCCTAATAAAAAAATTAATCTAATACTTTGTAGACATTGACTATGACGCACTTCCCAGACAGCACAGGATATCCCATGGATATCCCAGGGATATCCCGCGGGATATCCCTGCGATATCCAAATGTCCGGCAATATCCCGGGATATTCGGGATATCCTCAGGATGTCTTAGGGATATCCCGAATGTCTCGTGGATATCCCTGTGATGTCCCATGGATATCCCGATATTCCAGAGATATCCCGCATATCCCGGGATATGCGGGATATCCATACGACGTCCCATGGATATCTTGCATATCCCGAATATCGCGCTGGCATTGCAGGAATATCCCTTCGATGTCGTATGGATATCCCGAATATCCCTTAGGCATTGCTGGAATATCCCGCATATCCCGGAATATTCCTGCGACGTCTCATGGATATCCTGAATATTCAGAATTACTGTGTAATAATCCTGAATCTCAGATATCAAAATATTAGAGGAATATTAAATAAATGTACGTTTTTCCAATAATGTCTATTTATTGATATGTTATATACATATTAGGTAAGTATTTAAATTTATTGCTGTTTGTTCTCTGTGAATAGTAAATAAAAATATTTTTCTCTCCATGATGGTATAAATGATGTACTGCGCCGGCGCCGCGGCGGTTCAAATGAATTCGGGGGTATGAATGAAAGGTATGGGAACCCCCCCCCCCCCCTTTATAGAAGTCGGTAATTCGATTGTTGAGTTGCCATTCTGTCAATAGTAGGCTTCCTAGTGTTCAATAATATACTGTCTGTATTTGAATAATACGTTGAATCTTTCAGATTGAATATGTCTTCCAAATCGTGTTATAAATTAAACTTAGTAATATAAGAACTTATTTCTGACCTTTTAAAGCCTTATTTGTTGTGAAAAGAGTCCTTTTTTTCTCAAGAGGCTCAGTTTACAGTGTGTGAGCAGGACAAAACACTTCTGTCACAACGGATGATGAGTCAACTGATTACATTTGAATTTTATTATAAATTTTAACGATAAATGAATCCGTTATCGGAAAAAAACACTTCTACTAACAGAAAATAGTCTGAATTTTTATTAATGAAGAAAATTACACTAAGAATGAAAATGAGAGCTATATCATTGGAAAACAATTAACAGAGTTATTTTTAACACTACTTTTCGTGACAGTGTTGCCACATCTTCCGAAGACGAACTATTGAAATACATGTTTTACAAGCTTGTTTGGGAAAATGGAACGCAGCATTTTGACCATGTGCTATGCGTGTTAGAACTAGGCCTGACGAACGCAGGGTGATCGCAGAATGCTTGAATGTTTCCTGTCTAAGCGTGCTCTAAGATTTTTAAATAAATACCTACCTATTGTAAATGTTAATATTTTTGACACTTGAAAAAGCGTCCTTTTCCTGACAGATGATTTTGATAAAAGAGCATTTTACTACTTCTAATACCCATCGCATCCAATAAATTACCTAATCGGTTTTTTTATGCTCAATCCAGTCAAATGCTTTTGAAAAATCTATAAATATTACATGCTTTTTATTATTCCTTATTTGTAATAATTTGTGTATTTATGTATTAAGTTGCATAATCTTGTTCAGCGTTTCAGTACCTCTTCTCTCTTAGTAACCATGTTTGATCCATTTGAGTGACTTAAAAGTGTCACAAAATTGACCAAAATGACACGAGTAACTGATTGGACTCACTGCTGTCACAGGCGGCTTGGATCGCTACAAAATGATCTCATGTCTACTGTATGATGTCATATTTTAATTGTTCGTTGTACAAGAATATGCATCCAAATTAGTATTAAAAGTTGTTGTAAAAAAATAAATATGATTAGTCAGGACGTTAATCTCTACATTACAGCAACCTGGACTCTGTCACATCTACATGATACTCCACACAACAATGATTGTCAAGAGACTGTAGATCTGCCACCTTTGAAAGTTTCAACAAATGAAAGGAATGTAACCATAAAAAAAGTTTCGAACTATTAGATAAGAAAATTTTAATGAGAATTTTATTAATAAAACACAAGGCAATACTATTATGTATAACATTTTTGTTTCCTCTGTTGTTTGTGTTTCTATTCTTCTTTTTCTGAATCTTAAAATAGATTCAGCCTATTTAACAAAGTTTTTAAATCCATGTATTTGACATCTTCCAGAGCAGAAGAGCTGTGTAGTCACTACACAGTTTTAAATTAGCTATTTTAGTCCCAAAAAACAATTTTCAAACCATGATAATTATATTCTTACATCTTTTAATGAAGCCTCAAAATAAAAATATTTTATCCATAATTGCTTTAAATATTAAAAATCTGAAAAAAAAAACAAACATAGGTATTCTCCCATACATTTGGCGGCTTGTCTATACAAGTAAAGCTACGGCTACACTATGGCCCATGCTGGTCCAGGCTGGCCAAATGGGGGCTCTGGCCAAGCATTGGCAAGTAGCAACATTTGGCAAATATACTTGTACACCTGGCAACACTATTGGCCCAACATGAGCCCAACTTTGACTGCTGGTACGAGGCTAGACTGACACACAATGTTTCTATCACTGATTTATTGATTAATTCTTGCTTTTATTCATCATTTTACATTCTAATCTCCAATTATTCACTGTATACTCCTATCTGAGTGGGGACTTTCAAGAGAGTTTATCTCCCTGCCCTGGGCAAAAAGGATATTTTAATATAATTTCCAATTCACAAATATACACAATAAAAACATTCATAATTTTATTAAACCTAACCTTCAATTTTTATTGATGTTTATTGTTTTGCAATAGGTATATATTTACCTAGCTCTTACAGGTTGATTTGGACTATAACAGTAATGAAAAAAAAAAGATATTGATAAAAAAAAACAAGAATCATGGGTACATTACATACATACTCGAGTGGTTTAAAGCATCAACCACCGTCTTTGCCGTTAGCGTTTTTCATTATTTTTAATAACAGAAAAGCAGATGCTGCATGTATCACTGTATAGGATGCTGCAATTAATGCCATAATATGATATTATCATTGTCAACTTCCATTATTTTATCAGGATTATAAAAAAAATGTACAAAACACTATGAAAATAACAACATGGAAGACATGACATCTGTCAACATTGTTCCAATATTGGTGAATACTTGCGAACTCGATCGACAAGTAAACAAGTAACGGCCAATGTCAAATATTTGACGATATTGGTCATTGGTGGAGCGGCCACACTATTTGCCCATGATGGGCCAGAGCCTCTATTTGGCCAGCATGGCCCATAGTCTAGCCGTGGCTTTACACAGCACACACGTACGGAAGTCCAAGAGCGACTGGGTTGTGTTTGTGTGAGTGCATTTGGCGAACACAGAAAATGACAGTGGTTTAAAACTATTATATTATTTTTTTACCTAAATTTATTTATTTATTATTGTTTTTTTTACCTTTATTTTGTCATTGAATTGAAAAATTTTTTTATTTATTATTTGTTATTTACAGTGTAACAATTACCAAAAAGTAAAACAAAATTGTTAAAAATAAACCAACTTCAATAAATACATATTTTAGGAGTAGGGATAAAAGGTTAAAAATTTAATGCTGCAAATTTGTTTTCTTGTTTTATTGGGGGCTTGTAGCCCACACATTTTGTCGATAAAATTTTGTGTATTAATTTTTGACCGTATGAATGTAATGAAAATAGTCTGCAGTATTATTATTACTCGCTTTCTCTTCATCTGTCAACCATTTTCCCCAAAGACATACACAGAGCTTTCTACAAAATCTTAGTAACAATTAGTTATATAAAAATATATATTTCTAAGTTGATTTTTTTTATAACACAGTAATAGTATTGTGAAATACGGTAGGTGTAAAAGATTCACAACGTAATTACATATGAATAAAGCACTTCTATAAATAAATACACAATTACATACAAATAATATATTTATATTATAAAAAGAGATAAAAATACTAAAATAATAATTTTATTATAATAATAATAATAATAATAATAATAATAACTATACTTAGTAACAGACCAGATATTACCCTCACTATTAAGGCTACAAAAACCACCTATCTAATAGACATATCCATTCCTAACACAGAAAACCTACAGAAAAAACACAACGAAAAAATTCAAAAATATACCCCTCTAGTTGACGAAATTAAGGAAATGTGGCACCAAACCCAAGTAACAATAGTCCCAATAATAATATCATCAACCGGAATAATACCAAAGTCATTACACACCTCACTGCAACTACTCAATATAAATAAAAACGCATACATCAATCTCCAGAAATCTGTAATATTAGATACATGCTCAATAGTCAGGCGGTTTCTGAATAATAACGCAATAGAACTACAATAAACAATCAAAATGCTTGGCAATAGCCCGCATATTGATTGATCAACCAGCTTTCAAAGCTGAGCTTACCCTAGAATAATAATAATAATAATAACTTTATTCAATAAAAACAACACAATAATTAAAATATACAACTTGGTGACTCCCTCCACTAGGCAATGCCTGTCTTGGAGAGGAGGTTGAAGAGCAATAAAATTAAATATCTACATTTAACACAATAATAAAAATTATAGTCAATCAATGGAGCCCAAAAAACAATGACATCAATGTTGATCATAAAAATGTAAAAATATCAGCTTAAAAAAATATATCAAAAAGGTAAAAAGTGGTTTTAATAAAACTCCTGTATCCTAATGAATTAGTAATAAAATTTTTAAAATTAAATAGTAAAGATAAAATTAAATCATAGTCATAAAGTAAACATGTATATAAGTACTTAAAAATGCAATGCAATAACAATAAAAAACACCTACCATAAAATAGCCATTAATAAATATATAATAACATACAATAACAATAAGAATTACAAAAAAATAAAATAATAAAATAATAAAAAATAAAAATACCATAATAAAATAATAAAAAATATATACATATATACAAATACAATACAATACACACACACACCCTCACACATACACACACACAACATATGATCAGCAATCAATATAAAAGCATCGGAATAAATAACACAATATACACCTAGTACTCAAAACATGCAAAATGAACAACCCAGTGGAAAACCATGAATAAACATCAAGACGATGAAAAAGGCCTTAAACAACGGTCTCAAGCAAAGATCCGATCCAATGCATGTGGCCGACGAACATAGTCTTTAGCAGCACATTTGAATCTAACTTTATGCTTTATAGACTTCAATTCTGGTGGTAAAGAGTTGTATAGTTTTGGCGCAATAAAGTAATACTGCCTCTGTCCACACGTTGTTCGGCAAAATGGAACCACAAAATTAACATTCGTCGATCCCCTGGTTACCCGTTCCTGTTGCGTTCTAACGTGTACAGCCATGTGTCTCTGGAATCTACATAATACATTTCTCGCAAACAACTGTCTGATGTTAAAGACAGGAAAAGCTTCAAAGATCGTAAATAATCAGTTTTGCGCCACTGAAGGTAGAAGTGTTTTTTCATCGTCACTCTAGGAGAAGTGAGTGCGCGCGAGTGAGACGTCATGCTATTGATCACGTGATTTCTAAATGTTCGCGCATGTAGCTACTAACATAGTTCCCGTGGATGTAGGTAGGTACCTACCCAACATTGACTGTGGTGGAGTACACCTTTGATGGTATTAGTAAATTCGCTACCGATGCTTACAAAATCCTATGGATGCTCCCCATAAGTAATGATCATTCTCAGTATTATTTTCTGATTCAATAGGTAAATGTATGATGGAGGAATACCCAAAGCCTCAGCCCCGTATAAATTATATTTATAAAGATATTGAAGGTTAAAAGGAGCAATGCGTAGTGCCTACACAACACAGGGAAGGAAAGGATAATGTAATGACGGTCGATGGATGGAAGAACCCATTAATAAAGATACAAGAATAACAGCATTAAGAAGTTATGATAAAAACTATGGATTTAAAAAGAACAATGGAGAAAATGATAATATATGTATATATATAATAAATAAATAAGATAAATAAATATATAATTCGAGTAATGATCAGTCAGTCAACTGTCAATTATAGTATCCAGTATCAGTGGTGATGTCAATTACGGTGGTTGGAGGTGATTTAGGTGGTGTTTGTGGAGGAGATTTAGGTGGTGTTTGGGGTGGTGATTTAGGTGGTGTTTGTGGTGGTGATTTGGGTGGTGTTTGTGTAGGCGATTTGGGCGGTGTTTGTGGAGGAGATTTAGGAGGCGTCTGTGGTGGTGATTTAGGAGGTGTCTGTGGAGGAGATTTAGGAGGCGTCTGTGGAGGTGATTTAGGAGGTGTCTGTGGTGGTGATTTAGGTGGTGTTTGTGGAGGAGATTTAGGAGGTGTCTGTGGAGAAGATTTAGGAGGCGTCTGTGGTGGCGATTTAGGAGGTGTCTGTGGAGGAGATTTAGGAGGCGTCTGTGGTGGTGATTTGGGAGGCGTCTGTGGTGGTGATTTGGGAGGTGTCTGTGGAGGAGATTTAGGAGGCGTCTGTGGAGGTGATTTAGGTGGTGTCTGTGGTGGTGATTTGGGTGGTGTTTGTGTAGGCGATTTGGGCGGTGTTTGTGGAGGAGATTTAGGAGGCGTCTGTGGTGGTGATTTAGGAGGTGTCTGTGGAGGAGATTTAGGAGGCGTCTGTGGAGGTGATTTAGGAGGTGTCTGTGGTGGTGATTTAGGTGGTGTTTGTGGAGGAGATTTAGGAGGTGTCTGTGGAGAAGATTTAGGAGGCGTCTGTGGTGGTGATTTGGGAGGCGTCTGTGGTGGTGATTTGGGAGGTGTTTGTGGAGGCGATTTAGGAGGCGTCTGTGGTGGTGATTTGGGAGGCGTCTGTGGTGGTGATTTGGAAGGTGTCTGTGGAGGAGATTTAGGAGGCGTCTGTGGAGGTGATTTAGGAGGTGTCTGTGGAGGAGATTTAGGAGGCGTCTGTGGAGGTGATTTAGGAGGTGTCTGTGGTGGTGATTTAGGTGGTGTTTGTAGAGGAGATTTAGGAGGTGTCTGTGGAGAAGATTTAGGAGGCGTCTGTGGTGGTGATTTGGGAGGCGTCTGTGGTGGTAATTTAGGTGGTGTTTGCGGTGGTGTTTTAGGTGGTGTCTGTGGTGGTGATTTAGGTGGTGTTTGTGGTGGTGATTTAGGTGGTGTTTGCGGTGGAGATTTAGGAGGTGTCTGTGGTGGTGATTTAGGTGGTGTTTGAGGTGGTGTCTGAGGGGGAGATTTAGGAGGTGTCTGTGGTGGTGATTTGGGTGGTGTCTGAGGGGGAGATTTAGGTGGTGTTTGCGGAGGAGATTTGGGTGGTGATTTAGGTGGTGTCTGTGGTGGTGTGCGTGGAGGTGTCCTAGGTGGAGTGCGTGGGGGAGTTCGAGGTGGTGTCCTAGGTGGAGTGCGTGGAGGAGTACGTGGAGGTGTACGTGGTGGTGTGGGTGGTGGTGTACGTGGTGGAGTTCTTGGAGGTGTCCTAGGTGGAGTGCGTGGAGGAGTACGTGGAGGTGTACGTGGTGGTGTACGTGGTGGAGTTCTTGGAGGTGTCCTAGGTGGAGTGCGTGGAGGAGTACGCGGAGGTGTACGTGGAGGTGTCGTAGGTGGAGTGCGTGGAGGAGTACGTGGAGGTGTACGTGGTGGTGTGCGTGGTGGAGTACGTGGTGGAGTTCTTGGAGGTGTCCTAGGCGGAGTGCGTGGAGGAGTGCGTGGGGGAGTTCGAGGTGGTGTGCGTGGAGGTGTCCTAGGTGGAGTGCGTAGAGGAGTACGCGGAGGTGTACGTGGAGGTGTCCTAGGTGGAGTTCGTGGAGGAGTTCGTGGAGGTGTTCGTGGTGGTGTGCGTGGTGGAGTACGTATTGGAGTTCTTGGAGGTGTCCTAGGTGGAGTGCGTGGAGGAGTACGTGGAGGTGTACGTGGTGGTGTGCGTGGTGGAGTACGTATTGGAGTTCTTGGAGGTGTACGTGGAGGTGTCCTAAGTGGAGTGCGTGGTGGAGTTCGTTTTGGAGTTCTTGGAGGTGTCCTAAGTGGTGTGCGTGGTGGAGTGCGTGGAGGAGTGCGTGGAGGAGTACGTGGAGGAGTACGCATTGGAGTTCTTGGAGGTGTCCTAGGTGGAGTACGTGGAGGTGTGCGTGGTGGAGTCCTAGGTGGTGTGCGTTGTGGAGTCTTTGGTGGTGTGCGTGGTGGAGTACGTGGTGGAGTGCGTGGGGGAGTTCGAGGTGGTGTTCTTGGAGGTGTTCTCAATGGTGTAAGTGGTGGTGATTTAGGTGGCGTTTGCGGTGGTGATTTAGGTGGCGTTTGCGGTGGCGATTTAGGTGGTGTCTGTGGTGGAGATTTAGGTGGTGTTTGCGGAGGAGATTTGGGTGGTGTTTGCGGTGGTGTTTTAGGAGATGTCTGTGGTGGTGATTTAGGTGGTGTCTGTGGTGGTGTGCGTGGAGGTGTCCTAGGTGGAGTGCGTGGGGGAGTTCGAGGTGGTGTTCTTGGAGGTGTCCTAGGTGGAGTGCGTGGAGGAGTACGTGGAGGTGTACGTGGTGGTGTTTGCGGTGGTGATTTGGGTGGTGTCTGTGGTGGTGTGCGTGGATGTGTCCTAGGTGGAGTGCGTGGGGGAGTTCGAGGTGGTGTACTTGGAGGTGTCCTAGGTGGAGTGCGTGGAGGAGTACGTGGAGGTGTACGTGGTGGTGTTTGCGGTGGTGATTTGGGTGGTGTCTGTGGTGGAGATTTAGGTGGTGTTTGCGGTGGAGATTTAGGAGGTGTCTGTGGTGGTGATTTAGGTGGTGTTTGCGGAGGTGATTTGGGTGGTGTCTGTGGTGGAGATTTAGGTGGTGTTTGCGGTGGAGATTTAGGAGGTGTCTGTGGTGGTGATTTAGGTGGTGTTTGCGGAGGAGATTTGGGTGGTGTCTGTGGTGGTGATTTAGGTGGTGTTTGCGGTGGTGTTTTAGGAGATGTCTGTGGTGGTGATTTAGGTGGTGTCTGAGGGGGAGATTTAGGTGGTGTCTGTGGTGGAGATTTAGGTGGTGTTTGCGGAGGAGATTTGGGTGGTGTCTGTGGTGGTGATTTAGGCGGTGTCTGTGGTGGTGTGCGTGGAGGTGTCCTAGGTGGAGTGCGTGGGGGAGTTCGAGGTGGTGTTCTTGGAGGTGTCCTAGGTGGAGTGCGTGGAGGAGTACGTGGAGGTGTACGTGGTGGTGTTTGCGGTGGTGATTTGGGTGGTGTCTGTGGTGGAGATTTAGGTGGTGTTTGCGGTGGAGATTTAGGAGGTGTCTGTGGTGGTGATTTAGGTGGTGTTTGCGGAGGAGATTTGGGTGGTGTCTGTGGTGGTGTTTGCGGTGGAGATTTAGGAGATGTCTGTGGTGGTGATTTAGGTGGTGTCTGTGGTGGAGATTTAGGTGGTGTTTGCGGAGGAGATTTGGGTGGTGTCTGTGGTGGTAATTTAGGTGGTGTCTGTGGTGGTGTGCGTGGAGGTGTCCTAGGTGGAGTGCGTGGGGGAGTTCGAGGTGGTGTGCGTGGAGGTGTCCTAGGTGGAGTGCGTAGAGGAGTACGCGGAGGTGTACGTGGAGGTGTCCTAGGTGGAGTGCGTGGAGGAGTACGTGGAGGTGTACGTGTTGGAGTTCTTGGAGGTGTCCTAGGTGGAGTACGTGGAGGTGTCCTAGGTGGAGTGCGTGGGGGAGTTCGAGGTGGTGTTCTTGGAGGTGTCCTAGGTGGAGTGCGTGGAGGAGTACGTGGAGGTGTACGTGGTGGTGTTTGCGGTGGTGATTTGGGTGGTGTCTGTGGTGGAGATTTAGGTGGTGTTTGCGGTGGAGATTTAGGAGGTGTCTGTGGTGGTGATTTAGGTGGTGTTTGCGGAGGAGATTTGGGTGGTGTCTGTGGTGGTGATTTAGGTGGTGTTTGCGGTGGTGTTTTAGGAGATGTCTGTGGTGGTGATTTAGGTGGTGTCTGAGGGGGAGATTTAGGTGGTGTCTGTGGTGGAGATTTAGGTGGTGTCTGTGGTGGTGTGCGTGGAGGTGTCCTAGGTGGAGTGCGTGGGGGAGTTCGAGGTGGTGTACTTGGAGGTGTCCTAGGTGGAGTGCGTGGAGGAGTACGTGGAGGTGTACGTGGTGGTGTTTGCGGTGGTGATTTGGGTGGTGTCTGTGGTGGAGATTTAGGTGGTGTTTGCGGTGGAGATTTAGGAGGTGTCTGTGGTGGTGATTTAGGTGGTGTTTGCGGAGGAGATTTGGGTGGTGTTTGCGGAGGAGATTTGGGTGGTGTCTGTGGTGGTGATTTAGGTGGTGTCTGTGGTGGTGTGCGTGGAGGTGTCCTAGGTGGAGTGCGTAGAGGAGTACGCGGAGGTGTACGTGGAGGTGTCCTAGGTGGAGTGCGTGGAGGAGTACGTGGAGGTGTACGTATTGGAGTTCTTGGAGGTGTCCTAGGTGGAGTACGTAAAGGTGTCCTAGGTGGAGTGCGTGGAGGAGTACGTGGAGGTGTTCGTGGTGGTGTGCGTGGTGGAGTGCGTGGAGGAGTACGCATAGGAGTTCTTGGAGGTGTCCTAGGTGGAGTACGTGGAGGTGTCTTAGGTGGTGTGCGTGGTGGAGTCCTAGGTGGTGTGCGTGGTGGAGTCCTAGGTGGTGTGCGTGGTGGAGTACGTGGTGGAGTGCGTGGGGGAGTTCGAGGTGGTGTTCTTGGAGGTGTTCTCAATGGTGTAAGTGGTGGTGTTTTAGGTGGCGTTTGCGGTGGCGATTTAGGTGGTGTTTGTGGTGGAGATTTAGGTGGTGTTTGCGGTGGTGATTTAGGTGGTGTTTTAGGTGGTGTCTGTGTTGGCGATTTGGGCGGTGTTTGTGGAGGCGATTTGGGTGGTGTCTGTGGTGGTGATTTAGGTGGTGTCTGTGGTGGTGTGCGTGGAGGTGTCCTAGGTGGAGTGCGTGGGGGAGTTCGAGGTGGTGTGCGTGGAGGTGTCCTAGGTGGAGTGCGTGTGGGAGTTCGAGGTGGTGTTCTTGGAGGTGTCCTAGGTGGTGTGCGTGGAGGTGTCCTAGGTGGAGTGCGTGGGGGAGTTCGAGGTGGTGTTCTTGGAGGTGTCCTAGGTGGAGTGCGTGGAGGAGTACGTGGAGGTGTACGTGGTGGTGTTTGCGGTGGTGATTTGGGTGGTGTCTGTGGTGGAGATTTAGGTGGTGTTTGCGGTGGAGATTTGGGTGGTGTCTGTGGTGGTGATTTAGGTGGTGTCTGTGGTGGTGTGCGTGGAGGTGTCCTAGGTGGAGTGCGTGGGGGAGTTCGAGGTGGTGTTCTTGGAGGTGTCCTAGGTGGTGTGCGTGGAGGTGTTTTAGGTGGAGTGCGTGGGGGAGTTCGAGGTGGTGTGCGTGGAGGTGTCCTAGGTGGAGTGCGTGGGGGAGTTCGAGGTGGTGTTCTTGGAGGTGTCCTAGGTGGAGTGCGTGGAGGAGTACGTGGAGGTGTACGTGGTGGTGTTTGCGGTGGTGATTTGGGTGGTGTCTGTGGTGGAGATTTAGGTGGTGTTTGCGGTGGAGATTTAGGAGGTGTCTGTGGTGGTGATTTAGGTGGTGTTTGCGGAGGAGATTTGGGTGGTGTCTGTGGTGGTGATTTAGGTGGTGTTTGCGGTGGAGATTTAGAAGATGTCTGTGGTGGTGATTTAGGTGGTGTCTGAGGGGGAGATTTAGGTGGTGTCTGTGGTGGAGATTTAGGTGGTGTTTGCGGAGGAGATTTGGGTGGTGTCTGTGGTGGTGATTTAGGTGGTGTCTGTGGTGGTGTGCGTGGAGGTGTCCTAGGTGGAGTGCGTGGGGGAGTTCGAGGTGGTGTGCGTGGAGGTGTCCTAGGTGGAGTGCGTGGGGGAGTTCGAGGTGGTGTTCTTGGAGGTGTCCTAGGTGGAGTGCGTGGAGGAGTACGTGGAGGTGTACGTGGTGGTGTGCGTGGTGGTGTGCGTGGTGGAGTACGTGGTGGAGTGCGTGGGGGAGTTCGAGGTGGTGTTCTTGGAGGTGTTCTCAATGGTGTAAGTGGTGGTGATTTAGGTGGCGTTTGCGGTGGCGATTTAGGTGGTGTTTGTGGTGGAGATTTAGGTGGTGTTTTAGGTGGTGTCTGTGGTGGTGATTTAGGTGGTGTCTGTGGTGGTGTGCGTGGAGGTGTCCTAGGTGGAGTGCGTGGGGGAGTTCGAGGTGGTGTGCGTGGAGGTGTCCTAGGTGGAGTGCGTGGGGGAGTTGGAGGTGGTGTTCTTGGAGGTGTCCTAGGTGGTGTACGTGGAGGTGTCCTAGGTGGAGTGCGTGGGGGAGTTCGAGGTGGTGTGCGTGGAGGTGTCCTAGGTGGAGTGCGTGGGGGAGTTCGAGGTGGTGTTCTTGGAGGTGTCCTAGGTGGAGTGCGTGTAGGAGTACGTGGAGGTGTACGTGGTGGTGTTTGCGGTGGAGATTTGGGAGGTGTCTGTGGTGGTGATTTGGGTGGAGTTTGCAGTGGAGATTTAGGAGGTGTCTGTGGTGGTGATTTGGGTGGAGTTTGCGGTGGAGATTTAGGAGGTGTCTGTGGTGGTGATTTGGGTGGAGTTTGCGGTGGAGATTTAGGAGGTGTCTGTGGTGGTGATTTGGGTGGAGTTTGCGGTGGAGATTTAGGAGGTGTCTGTGGTGGTGATTTAGGTGGTGTCTGTGGTGGTGTGCGTGGAGGTGTCCTAGGTGGAGTGCGTGGGGGAGTTCGAGGTGGTGTTCTTGGAGGTGTTCTCAATGGTGTAAGTGGTGGTGATTTAGGTGGCGTTTGCGGTGGCGATTTAGGTGGTGTTTGTGGTGGAGATTTAGGTGGTGTTTTAGGTGGTGTCTGTGGTGGTGATTTATGTGGTGTCTGTGGTGGTGTGCGTGGAGGTGTCCTAGGTGGAGTGCGTGGGGGAGTTCGAGGTGGTGTTCTTGGAGGTGTCCTAGGTGGTGTACGTGGAGGTGTCCTAGGTGGAGTGCGTGGGGGAGTTCGAGGTGGTGTGCGTGGAGGTGTCCTAGGTGGAGTGCGTGGGGGAGTTCGAGGTGGTGTTCTTGGAGGTGTCCTAGGTGGAGTGCGTGTAGGAGTACGTGGAGGTGTACGTGGTGGTGTTTGCGGTGGAGATTTGGGAGGTGTCTGTGGTGGTGATTTGGGTGGAGTTTGCAGTGGAGATTTAGGAGGTGTCTGTGGTGGTGATTTGGGTGGAGTTTGCGGTGGAGATTTAGGAGGTGTCTGTGGTGGTGATTTGGGTGGAGTTTGCGGTGGAGATTTAGGAGGTGTCTGTGGTGGTGATTTGGGTGGAGTTTGCGGTGGAGATTTAGGAGGTGTCTGTGGTGGTGATTTGGGTGGTGTTTGTGGAGTGGATTTGGGTGGTGTTTGTGGAGGCGATTTAGGTGGTGTTCTTGGAGGTGATTTCGGAGGTGTTTGCGGAGGAGATTTCGGTGGTGTTTGTGGAGGAGATTTAGGTGGTGTTTGTGGTGGAGATTTAGGTGGTGTTTTAGGTGGTGTCTGTGGTGGTGATTTAGGTGGTGTCTGTGGTGGTGTGCGTGGAGGTGTCCTAGGTGGAGTGCGTGGGGGAGTTCGAGGTGGTGTGCGTGGAGGTGTCCTAGGTGGAGTGCGTGGGGGAGTTCGAGGTGGTGTTCTTGGAGGTGTCCTAGGTGGTGTACGTGGAGGTGTCCTAGGTGGAGTGCGTGGGGGAGTTCGAGGTGGTGTGCGTGGAGGTGTCCTAGGTGGAGTGCGTGGGGGAGTTCGAGGTGGTGTTCTTGGAGGTGTCCTAGGTGGAGTGCGTGTAGGAGTACGTGGAGGTGTACGTGGTGGTGTTTGCGGTGGAGATTTGGGAGGTGTCTGTGGTGGTGATTTGGGTGGAGTTTGCAGTGGAGATTTAGGAGGTGTCTGTGGTGGTGATTTGGGTGGAGTTTGCGGTGGAGATTTAGGAGGTGTCTGTGGTGGTGATTTGGGTGGAGTTTGCGGTGGAGATTTAGGAGGTGTCTGTGGTGGTGATTTGGGTGGAGTTTGCGGTGGAGATTTAGGAGGTGTTTGTGGAGGTGACTTAGGTGGTGGAGTCTTTCTTGGTGTTTTTGGACCGCATGTAGTCTTCGTTACTGGTGGTTTTGGTGGAGATGATTTTGGTGGTGTTTTGGGTGGTGTCTTTATGGTTGATGTTGATTTCATGGGTGTCGGTGTTGTAACTGGAGGACAAATCAATCCTTTTCTCAATGCAACATCCTTGCAGAGAATACCCAAACATTTATCGTAACTTGTTTGCCATACGCTGAATCCATATGTGTTGTACAGTGCTATGCCGCACTGCAGAGAGAATAAACTAGGCCGTATTTTGTCTGAGTCAACGAACAAAGCTGCGAAGAAATCATCACATTATCAATGATCATATTTTATTCATTATGGTCTATCGGTAATAAAGATTGCAATTTGAGAATGTTTAAGGCAATAAAAATCGTAGAAAGAATGCAGAGCATGGAGTCTTCGTAAGGATTGATAAATATGTTCCTTTCCTTTTTATAAAATGCATTTCCATGCATCTTATGTACTTGTAATTTTTATTGTATTTCTTTACTCACGTTGACATCTGCCGCAGTATACATCGTTTCCGACCGGCTGATCACCGCAAAACTTCCTGGGGATCTGGAGCAAGCCAACGCCCTTAGTGGTGTTCAAAAAAGCTTCGCGCCCGCTCTCAATGTTGATAATGCAAGACCCTGAAAAGGCACAACATTCATTATTTACTAAAATAAAATGTAGAAGTGTTTAAGGTATTTGAAAAAACATCTGAAAGACAGTAGATTATTGATTTTTCCTAGCGAGTCATGGCCTCCTATTGCAATCGAACAGCTAGCGTCTTCTGGAGATACCAGCACAGAGATCATCGTTCTATAACTTCTCCTTTGCTGTTTATTAGGGTGGTGCGAAAAACATCAAGTTGATGATATCGATTCGCTATAGTGCGAAAAAGTTGCGATTGGTTAATACAAGAAAAACAGAAAAAAAAATCAAATCGGACTTTATCTTCCGATCCCACAAGCCACATGAAATTTGAACAATCATGAAAATTTCAGTTTTTTTTCAGAATTTTTCAAAAATTTTACGCAAACATATTTTTAATCGCTATAGTGAAAAATGGTAACAGATTAATCAGTTCAATCATAATAAAAAATATTGTTGAGTTTAGAGAATATCTTCCGATCGCGCATAGTTCATTAAAAATTGAGAAAAAAACAATTTTTTAGTGAATTTGATGAAATATGTATGGAATCCCCTGAAGTCAGTTTGCGGTATCAGATTAAGATTAAAATGTAAATAAGATATTATTGAGAATGGAAGGTTGTTTTAAAACAATCCAGAATTTACATAGAGGCGTTCGCTGTAGAGCAGGAGACACATGAGAGAGAGCTATGGCTAAGAAAAGTGTTAATAGCCAGGCAGACTGTTCCAAGAGAAACATTTTACTGGGGGCTTCTAACAACCAATCAGATTCTGGTTTATTGGTCTACAAATGATCTTGGGCCAGTTGTTTCACCATACTTGATGTTGAAAACGATGGCGTAAAGGTAAATTCAACAAAACGGAATATAAAAACAGACAATTGCAATGGATGTCCGAGATGCACTTCTACTGTCATAGTATACAGAACAATAGCACCACCTTTCCATCCAGTATTGATCAACCGACCTCGGTAGCCTAGTAGTACTGGCGTGAACTTCATATCCGAGGTCCCGGGTTCGATTCCCGGTCGGGTCAGAGTTTGTTCACGTCAGATTTTTCCATTCGAAATTTCTACCCGGGGTTGGCCTGTCTTAGATTAGACGGGACCGGTTGACTGGAAAAATTCCATCAAGCAATAAGTTCCGCCGGCTATCCTGACACCTTTGTATAGAAAAGTGTTATATTGTTATTGATATTTGGAACATCACAGTCTACTAGATAAAAATATTATCCCTGCAGTTAGATATGATACTATAGAAACTGTAATGTCTTAACTGAGCTAGGTTTCTAATTTGGTGAACTATTAAAGTTCAGGGTTGTTTAAAAAACAGCCTTACATGCCCAATAGTTAATAGTATCTAATTTACATTTAAATCCTTACCCGTTAAAGTGGATGGTATCAGGGTAGGCAGTACATTTAGACCTATGATGAGAAACAACTACGTTTCGCTGCAAGCTAAGAATGCATAAAGCAATCCTGTTACCATAAATGATGTATGAATATGAAACGTGGACATGGAAGAAAAATATTAACGTAAAAGTATCTACGAAGGTATGTGGAAAGACTGTGTGTGGGATATGGAAAGGAATGATAATATTAGGAAGGAATGTGCGTTAGAAGTTAGTGCTGTGATAAATATGAAAGTCAATAAGTTGAGATGGTTTGGGCACGTGGGAAGAATGGTTGCGCACAAAATTACAATGAGAATTTATAAGGCTGAAAGAAAAAGTGTAAGGAGGCGTGACCGACTTAGAATGACGTGGATCGAACAAATTCATTCCTCCTTCAAAGAAGGCCAGGTCAGAAGTAAGAGAAATCGGAGAGGTTGTATGAGAAATGGTATGTCGTTCGAAGAAGCGAAAGAAGTGTGCTTGAATAAATAGAGTCCATTATCTTTGCCTCCCCTTACAGTACACGTGATGGGTAAAAAAATAATCTGACTTCAGTTTGCGGTCTGCCTGGCTTTCAACGCATTTCTTAGCCATAGCTCTCTCATGTCTCTCCTGCTCTGCAGCGAACTCCTCCATATAAGTTTTGGATTGTTTTAAAACAACCTTATATGCTCAATAATATCTTATTTACATTTAAATCTTAATCTGATACCGCAAACTGACTTCAGGAGATTCCATACATAAGTCATCAAATCATTCAAAATTGAATTTTTCTCAATTTGTAATGAGCTATGCGCGATCGGAAGATATTCTCTTAACTCAACAATATTTTTTATTATTATTGAACTGTATAATCTGTTACCATTTTTCACTATAGCGATTAAAAATATGTTTGCGTAAAATTATTGAAAAAACTGAAATTTTCATATTTTTTAAAATTTCATGTGGCTTGCGGGATCGGAAGATAAAGTCCGATTTGAAATTTTTTTTTTCTTGTGTTAACCAATCGTAACTTTTCCGCACTATAGCGAATCGATATCATCAACTTGATGATTTTCGCACCACCCTACTGTTTATGGTGATCGTTGTTGGAGCAGCCTTGTGTTGGTGGTGTGGTTGGAGGAGTCTCCACACTCCTTCAAAAGATTGGTTAAAGAAACATCCATGTGTTCAAATGCATCATTACCCTGAAATCCTTTTTCCCTTTCCCAAAGATATTTTTTTATCAACTTACATAGTTCTACGCTTTGTGGCATATCTAGGGCACGGAGAAAAAATTTTAGATCTGCCTCATCCCATATCTGTGTCTGCCCTCCTGGAAACAGGCAGGATACAGCCAATACGACAAGTACTGGCCACCTCATGGCTGGCGACTGAAAACCAACATTCAAAGTTATTATTCACAATTTAAATTCTTGTTCCCAGACTGAACAAAACTGTAAACAATGGATATGGTAATATCTTGGCGTCTTGTACCCACACTGAACAAAACTGTAAACAATGGCTATGGTAATATCTTGGAGTCTTGTGCCCAGACTGAACAAAACTGTAAACAATGGATATGGTAATATCTTGGAGTCTTGTGCCCACGCAGAACAAAACTGTAAACAATGGATATGGTAATATCTTGGCGTCTTGTACCCACACTGAACAAAACTGTAAACAATGGCTATGGTAATATCTTGGAGTCTTGTACCCACACTGAACAAAACTGTAAACAATGGCTATGGTAATATCTTGGAGTCTTGTGCCCAGACTGAACAAAACTGTAAACAATGGATATGGTAATATCTTGGCGTCTTGAACCCACACTGAACAAAACTGTAAACAATGGCAATGGTAATATCTTGGAGTCTTGTGCCCAGACTGAACAAAACTGTAAACAATGGATATGTTTATATCCTGGCGCGTCGGTCGTCTAGTGTCAGTTGTTATGCAATGGCTTTCTAGAAAACTGGACCAGAATTTAATAGAAAATTCTAATTTTCAATATTACTAACTAAATATACTGCAATAGTATATGAATTCATGTTTAACAAGTTCATGAATTTTAATTCAGTTAGCGTCTTGTTTACTACGGCAGCAAGCAACGCTTAGTGACACTACACAGCAAAATTACATTTCTCAACATTACATAAGAAAAAAAACAGACAAAATATCATAATGAATTTTGCAATAATATCAACTTAAAAATTTCCGCCAAATAACGTTTAAGGTATAACCATATATTTTTAATAATTTATTTATTTATTCGAAATCACGTTATAATCATATCTACTTACATACATAAGTTATGCTGATCAACATTACAAAAAATAAATAACAAGGAAAATGCTACCTCACTAGGTGTAAACCTGTATCGAGAAATATAACACAATACATAATAGAAAAAACAAACGAAACATCAAAAAAAAAATTAAAATTAATAAAACTTTAGGTGTAGTAGAAATACCTGTAATTGCTTCCTTTTGCCTGACTGACTGACATACTCACTCAAAAAAAAAGTAAAATTTGGAAAGCAGGTAGGTTTTAATACAAAACCTTCCACTAAGAAAGGGTTTTTGGAAATTTCACCCCTAAGGGGGTGAAAAATAGGGTTGAATGTTTTTCAAAGCATGCGAATATCTCGGAAACTATACATGATACGAACTTGAGATTTGGCATATGAATTCTCCTATAGAAATGAATGTTAGCGTTTTTGGCATTTTTTTCAAAATTTTACTAAAAGGGATGAAAAAGGGCACATATAAAAAGGGATGATTTTTATGGGCTCCTAATAAGGTTAAAACTGTTTTTATCGAAATTTCAAAAAAAAAAAAACTTTCTTCAGAAACAGTCAAATTGTATTGAGTAGTTTTTTTTGTTGATGAAAAAACCATATCTCTTAGATAAATTATTCAATTTAAGGGGAGATAAGGCTTAATATATATTTTTTTGTTTTGCATCAAATGTAATAATATGAGTAGATAGAATAAAGGCCTACTGTCCACGGCGGCTCGGCATGGTGTACGAGACGCGACATACTACGCCAGCCCGGCGTACTAGGGTGTGATGAAGACGTCTATGGCTTATTACCTACTTCATTCAAAGTAAAATGCGTTAATTATTCTACTTCTACATACCTACTTTTATTTATTTACTATTATTATATTACTATTTAAAAAGAGGAAAGTTTTGATTGTTTGTTTGACGGGAATAGGCTCCGAAACTACTGAACCGATTTGAAAAATTCTTTCACTTTTGGGAAGCTACACTCTCCCCGCTTAACATAGGCTATATTTTTTTTTCATATAGCCTTTGATCCATGCAGGAAATAACAAAAAATGCATGCAAGAAATAAAAAAATAAAATAATGCAATGCATGCATGTAGGAAGCGGTATGATCCCCAACACACACTCAGTCATTGAAACCTCACACCCTGTCTCCTTCTCTCTCTCTCTAACACACACACCCCCCTCACACACACACTCACACCCCGTCCAGCAGTGCCCAGCAAGGACGCGAGGAAGGCTCAAGGAACAGTCTTTGGCGGAGTATTATAGTCATGTCAAGTAGGTATTTAATTTAGTATGGTCTCCGTCTCGTGTCGTCCAATTCTTAGTAACCAGTCATTTAACAGTTTTTTAGTTAGGGGTGTATACGTCATTTGTCTTTTAGTCAGTACGTTGTCTTGTATTTTATTCAATAATCTAGGTGCCAGAAATGTAAAATGTCGTTGTGCGAATCTTGTCCTCGTCTTTGGCACTTTAAAGTATTGTTTGTTTCTACATGTTGTCGTCAATAAATGTGTTATTCCCGTCTGTAAGTGTTTGTGTTTGATGTAGTGTAGTATTATTGTTTTCGTATATGTCTGTCTTATGTCCAACACGCCAAATTCAGTGAAAAGGACCTCCGATGGAAACCTAAACGGTTTTTTATTTATAACTCACAGAATTGACTTCTGTACTTTAATTAAAGGATCCAACGCTGTCAGAGTGGCCCCTCCCCAACCTAGTTAATTTTGATGCGAATATAATTCTGCATTATTTAGGAAGAGAAACCAAATACAGTAACATGTGAGCGAAGCCATGGGTAACAGCTAGTTGTTAGTAAATAAATGAAGTTGTCCAAATCCAATGAGTGGCCCTACAACCCAGGTCGGGTCTTGGCCTCCTCAAGAGCTTGCCTCCACGACTGACGATCCAGCGCGGCGCTACGCCAGTTGGAGATTCCAATCTGTCGGGCATCCCGCACTACACCATCCAGCCACCGGAGCTTCGGTCTTCCTGCTCTTCGTCTTCCGCTCGGCATGCCATCCAAAATCTTCTTCGGCATATCCTCGTCAGACATTCTTTAAATGTGTCCAGCCCATCGCAGTCTGCCAATTCTTATATCTGTAGTGATTGTTGGTTCTTTATAAAGGCTATATAGCTCATCATTACGCCTTATACGCCATTCTCCACTATCACAAACGAGACCAAAGATTCTGCGGAGCACCTTTCTTTCAAACCTTTCCAATGCTCCCTCGTCCGACTCACTCATAGTCCAAAACTTTGAACCATATGTCAAAACTGGCCGAACTAGGGTTTTATATAAAAGCAGTTTGGTTTTTCTAGAAAGGTGTCGTGACTTCATCTGCCTCTGGAGCCCAAAGTAACACCGGTTTGCAGCTACTATTCTACGCTTTATTTCGGTAGATACATCATTGTTACTTGTTACCATAGTGCCTAGATACACAAACTCGCTGACAGTTTCGAAGCAGTTTTCATCGATGGATAAGCTTGAAGGATTTAGGCGCCCATTTATTGGCATATATTTGGTCTTCGCCCCATTGACTTCCAATCCCATGTTTTTCGCCGATGAGGCCAACGCTCTAAGTCCATTTTAGGGTCGTTTGGTGATCGCGCGATAATATCTATATCATCAGCATATGCCAGGAGCTGCACAGATTTGTTGAATATATGACCAGTCGTTTGCAGACCTGCGTCTCGAATGGCCCTTTCCAATGCCATGTTAAACAGCACACATGCTAATGCATCTCCCCCCTTTATTGTTAATAAATAAATGAAGATGTAGGTGCTATAATATTTCTACATGATTTTTATATTGACATATAGGTACTAAATATAAATTTTGAAATAGGTATGTAATTTATGTATAAGAAAAATATTATGATGCATATTGCATAAATAATAATCTAGTTTATGTAGGTATACGAAATTGTGTTCATTGCAGTATCCTTTCTGATACTCAAAACAGGCATGACAAAATAACATCACCCAGATAGCTAAAATAACCTTTGCGGCGAAAAAAAGTCGCGTCTACTGCTGTTTGATGGGTTTAGAAAAAATCTTGCATTACTTGGCGGATATGTCGTGGAACAAAATAACATATTTTCTATTTCATGTAATTATCATTTGCTTTAAATCGAGAAGATTATTTTTTAATATTCGTACACCATATGCTTAGGACGACGTTTATCGAGTCATTTAGCCGACCATCTTCTTCTTTCACGACACAAGCTTTCAGTAGCTTATTGTGAAAGTGAGTGAGCACAGATTCATTTTTATATCAAAAAAAAAAAAAAAAAAAATTGTTAAAATATTAAAAAAAATATAATGAATATTATTTCTTACCAAGTTCTGTTTGGCTGAAGTGAAGGTTGACTCGAAGACTGCTTCAGTCTACAAATCAGACTTCGAGAGAAGTGTGAAGATGGATGATCTTCCAGCACGTTATATACCCTCACTCAATTAACATTTGCCACGAAAATATTGCATCGTTTCTTCACAATAATTTTAAATCCATTGGAAGAATCACTTAAAAATCTAAGTGATTCGTGTTACTTTTTCAATTTTATTACTTGCGAGTGTGATGCAGAAATCCTAACACAAGAGAGTGAGTTTGAAAAAAACACATCTGCTTAAATATTTTTTCATTTTCTTGGTAATTTTCAGATGCCAATCTCGTCCCTGATGATATCCCTCCAACGCCCCGGCCCTATGCAGATTGCATTACCTCGGCTTTTTGATCCCAATTCAGCCCTGATCTGGTCGAGCCATCGCAATGCAACTCTCTCTCGTCCTCTTTTCCCCCTCAACTTTTTTTTTTTTTTTTAAAGAAGGTCAAGGGACCATATGCCCCTTGTGTCACCGCGACCAAATTAGATCTATTGTGACATCCTTCAATGAATTCATGGAGCGCTGCCTCTTATTGTGCCATGTCTCCAGAGGCCTCTTGCAGAGTGACAGTGCCTCTTCCCGGCTCCTGCCCTCCGCAAAAGGTCTCCTTAATCTTCTTTTTGAAAGATAGGTCCCAACAGGATTCCCATCTCTCGGTTGCAACTAATGCCCTTGATCATGTGACCTTATGTCCACTTTGACCACTGATGCGGAAGTACCTATTATATCTACCACATCAGGTCGGTTCTACAAAGGTGCCATTTACATCCTCCATAGCCAGAACTAGGGAAAAAAAATTTATGAGGGGAAATCCATCATGGACACCCATGGACATGCCTGGGTAGTGCCGGACTCCAACCGGCTAAAACCCCTCAACTCCAAACTCAGCTGTGTTCCTACCCATTTTTTAGGGCCTACCACTGCTGGTTTTGTCTTTGATCAACTCTTCAGTGTCATCTCATCTTTCTCCTTTTGTCTCATTATTTTTTCCATTAATCCGGTCATTTCACTCCACTGTGTTTTCCCTCTAAGCATATAATTAATGAAGTCATCCACTGCGGGAAAGCTCTCCAGTTGAAGCCTGTGTGTTGTCATTTCTCTCTCCTCTGACCATCTGTCACATCTAAACACTGTGTGTTCTGCTGTGTCTTCATCGCCGCAATATATACATGCGCTAGAGTCTGTTTTTCCAATTCTTTTTAGGTATGCATAAAATACTCCATGACCTGAGAGACATTGGGTAAGCCGGAATGTCACCTCACCATGTGCTCTTGAGGTCCACGACGCGACATTGGGGATTAGCCTATGTGTCCATCTTCCATTGTCGGAACAGTCCCATTCTCTCTGCCATTTGTCGAGCGTTTGCTGTCGCTGACGTCTGCGGGCATCGTTTATAGTGTCTTCTTCTGAGGAGAAGATTCTTCCGCGTTCTTCGGCAAGTAGATGTATCGGGACCATACCGGCAATTACAAGAGCAGCATCAGCAGAAACTGTGCGATATGCGCAGCACACTCTTAATGCCATAGGTCTCTGGACAGCTAAAAGTGCATTCTTTCTGCTCTTTACGATCAATGAACCCTACCAAACAGGTGCAGCATACAGCAGTAGAGACTGCGTGGCCATTGCCAATGTCTTCCTTTTATTCTGTTTAGGTCCTCTAGTGTTCGGCAGAAGTACGGACAGTGCTCGCGTTGTCTTTTGTGCTTTTTTAGTAACATACGCAATATGTTTGGAAAAGTTCAGACTGCTGTCTAAAACCACCCCTAGATACGTTGCTTCTTTAGATATTGTTACCTGAGAACCGTCGAATTCAAAGCTGATATCCTTTATTCGTCTTGCTCCACTCAGCATAACTGCAACTGTTTTTTGTGGTGCAACGGTAAGATCGTTCCTTTTCATCCATTCGGCGATACTATGAAGGACTTTGTTAGTTTTTGTAACCAGCTCGGTCTTTGTTGCGGCCGTGACTGAGACTGCCAGATCATCAGCGTAGCATACCAAGCCCACATCTTCGGGAACTGTAACATTCATTATGTCGTCATACATAATGTTCCAGAGCGTCGGCCCCAAAACCGAGCCCTGCGGAACACCTCCACCAACTTCCATTTCTGTTTTAAAGTCAATTAATATTTTTCTATCAGTTAGATAGTCCGCTATGACATTTGTTATTTTCGTATTAATATTTCTTATATACTCCAGGATGCTGTGTTAAAGGCATTTTTAACATCTATAAGGATGAGCGTATTAAGTTTTCTCATTTCCTTGGCTGCATTTGCCATTTTTTGGACCTCCATAATTGCATGCATAGTTGTTTTACCCTTCCGGAATCCGTATTGATGCTTATTGAAGTCTCCATTGTTTTCTATTTCCGTAACCAATTTTTCGTTTATGATTGACTCGAATAGTTTAGCGATGACGTTTATCAGACAGATTGGCCTGAATTTTTTTTCTTCTGTTGAGTTTTTTCTGGGTTTCTCGATCAGTACCAGTTTAGCTTTCTTCCACTGACTTGGGAACATCCCCCTACGCAGCAACAGTTCAAATAGACCTCTAAAGTAGTTTATATTTTTGTTTACCAGTTCCTTGATCACATCTGGTGAGAT